>OX155892.1:46051888-46476388 GCA_944588485.1 Phosphuga atrata
ATAATTTAATTTGGAAATAATTAAATTTAATTTGAAAATAATATAATTTAATTTGAAAATAATATAATTTAATTTGAAAATAATATAATTTAATTTGAAAATAATATAAATTAATTAGAAAATAATTTAATTTAATTTAAAAACAATATAATTCATTTGAAAAATAATTTAATTAAATTTGAAGATAATTTAATTTTAATATAATTAAATTTAATTTGAAAATAATATAATTTAATTTGAAAATAATTTAATTTAATTTGAATATAATATAATTTAATTTGAAAATAATTTAATTTAATTTGAAAATAATATAATTTAATTTGAAAATAATTTAATTTAATTTGAAAATAATATAATTTAGTTTGAAAATAATATAATTTAATTTAAAGATAATATAATTTAATTTAAAATTAATATAATTTAATTTGAAAATATTATAATTTAATTTGAAAATAATATATTTTAATTTGAAAATAATTTATTTTAATTTGAAAATATTATAATTTAATTTGCAAATAATATAATTTAATTTTAAAATAATGTAATTTGATTTGAAAATAATATAATTTAATATAAAAATAATATAATTTAATTTGAAAATAATTTAATTTAATTAGAAAATAATATAATTTAATTAGAAAATAATTTAATTTGATTTAAAATTAATATAATTTAATTTGAAAATAATATAATTTAATTTGAAAATAATATAATTTAATTTGAAAATGATTTAATTTAATTTGAAAATAATATAATTTAATTTGAAAATAATATAATTTAATTTGAAAATAATATAATTTAATTTGAAAATAATATAATTTAATTTAAGAATAATTTATTTAATTTGAAAGTAATATAATTTAATTTGGAAATAATTTAATTTAATTTGAAAATAATATAATTTAATTTGAAAATAATATAATTTAATTTGAAAATAATATAATTTAATTTGAAAATATTATAAATTAATTAGAAAATAATTTAATTTAATTTAAAAACAATATAATTCATTTGAAAAATAATTTAATTTAATTTGAAAATAATTTAATTTTAATATAATTAAATTTAATTTGAAAATAATATAATTTAATTTGAAAATAATTTAATTTAATTTGAATATAATATAATTTAATTTGAAAATAATTTAATTTAATTTGAAAATAATATAATTTTATTTGAAAATAATTTAATTTATTTTGAAAAGAATATAATTTAGTTTGAAAATAATAGAATTTAATTTAAAGATGATATAATTTAATTTAAAATTAATATAATTTAATTTGAAAATAATATAATTTAATTTGAAAATAATATATTTTAATTTGAAAATAATTTATTTTAATTTGAAATTATTATAATTTAATTTGCAAATAATATAATTTAATTTGAGAATAATGTAATTTGATTTGAAAATAATATAATTTAATTTAAAAATAATATAATTTAATTTGAAAATAATTTAATTTAATTTGAAAATAATATAATTTAATTTGAAAATAATATAATTTAATTTGAAAATAAAATATTTTAATTTTAAATTAATGTAATTTAATTTGAAAATTATATAATTTAATTTGAAAATATTAAAATTTAATTTGAAAATAATTTAATTTAATTTGAAAATAATATAAATCAATTTAAAAATAATTTAATTTAATTTAAAAATAATAAAATTCATTTTGAAAATAATTTAATTTAATTTGAAAATAATTTAATTTATTTTGAAAATAATTAAATTCAATTTAAAAATAATATAATTTAATTGAAAATAATTTAATTTAATTTGAAAATAAATTAATTTAATTTGAAAATAATATACCAATTTGAAAATTATTTAATTTAATTTGAAAATAATATAATTTAATTTGAAAATAATATAATTTCATTTAAAATTAATATAATTTAATTTGAAAATAATATAATATAATTTGAAAATAATATAATTTAATTTGAAAATAATTTAATTTAATTTGAGAATAATATAATTTAATTAGAAAATTATATAATTTAATTTGAAAATGATTTAATTTCATTTGAAAATAATATAATTTAATTTGAAAATAATGTAATTTAATTTGAAAATAATATAATTTAATTTAAAAATAGTTTAATTTAATTTGAAAATAATATAATTTAATTTGAACATAATTTAATTTAATTTGAAAATAATATAAATTAATTAGAAAATAATTTAATTTAATTTAAAAATAATATAATTCATTTGAAAAATAATTTAATTCAATTTGAAAATAATTTAATTTGAATATAATTAAATTTAATTTGAAAATAATATAATTTAATTTGAAAATAATATAATTTAATTTAAGAATAATTTAATTTAATTTGAAAGTAATATAATTTAATTTGGAAATAATTTAATTTAATTTGAAAATAATATAATTTAATTTGAAAATAATATCATTTAATTTGAAAATAATATAATTTAATTTGAAAATAATATAAATTAATTAAAAAATAATTTAATTTAATTTAAAAACAATATAATTCATTTGAAAAATAATTTAATTAAATTTGAAAATAATTTAATTTTAATATAATTAAATTTAATTTGAAAATAATATAATTTAATTTGAAAATAATTTAATTTAATTTGAATATAATATAATTTAATTTGAAAATATATTAATTTAATTTGAAAATAATATAATTTAATTTGAAAATAATTTAATTTAATTTGAAAATAATATAATTTAGTTTGAAAATAATATAATTTAATTTAAAGATAATATAATTTAATTTAAAATTAATATAATTTAATTTGAAAATATTATAATTTAATTTTAAAATAATATATTTTAATTTGAAAATAATTTATTTTAATTTGAAAATATTATAATTTAATTTGCAAATAATATAATTTAATTTTAAAATAATGTAATTTGATTTGAAAATAATATAATTTAATATAAAAATAATATAATTTAATTTGAAAATAATTTAATTTAATTAGAAAATAATATAATTTAATTAGAAAATAATTTAATTTGATTTAAAATTAATATAATTTAATTTGAAAATAATATAATTTAATTTGAAAATAATATAATTTAATTTGAAAATGATTTAATTTAATTTGAAAATAATATAATTTAATTTGAAAATAATATAATTTAATTTGAAAATAATATAAGTTAATTTGAAAATAATATAATTTAATTTAAGAATAATTTATTTAATTTGAAAGTAATATAATTTAATTTGGAAATAATTTAATTTAATTTGAAAATAATATAATTTAATTTGAAAATAATATAATTTAATTTGAAAATAATATAATTTAATTTGAAAATATTATAAATTAATTAGAAAATAATTTAATTTAATTTAAAAACAATATAATTCATTTGAAAAATAATTTAATTTAATTTGAAAATAATTTAATTTTAATATAATTAAATTTAATTTGAAAATAATATAATTTAATTTGAAAATAATTTAATTTAATTTGAATATAATATAATTTAATTTGAAAATAATTTAATTTAATTTGAAAATAATATAATTTTATTTGAAAATAATTTAATTTATTTTGAAAATAATATAATTTAGTTTGAAAATAATAGAATTTAATTTAAAGATGATATAATTTAATTTAAAATTAATATAATTTAATTTGAAAATAATATAATTTAATTTGAAAATAATATATTTTAATTTGAAAATAATTTATTTTAATTTGAAATTATTATAATTTAATTTGCAAATAATATAATTTAATTTGAGAATAATGTAATTTGATTTGAAAATAATATAATTTAATTTAAAAATAATATAATTTAATTTGAAAATAATTTAATTTAATTTGAAAATAATATAATTTAATTTGAAAATAATATAATTTAATTTGAAAATAAAATATTTTAATTTTAAATTAATGTAATTTAATTTGAAAATTATATAATTTAATTTGAAAATATTAAAATTTAATTTGAAAATAATTTAATTTAATTTGAAAATAATATAAATCAATTTAAAAATAATTTAATTTAATTTAAAAATAATAAAATTCATTTTGAAAATAATTTAATTTAATTTGAAAATAATTTAATTTATTTTGAAAATAATTAAATTCAATTTAAAAATAATATAATTTAATTTGAAAATAATTTAATTTAATTTGAAAATAAATTAATTTAATTTGAAAATAATATACCAATTTGAAAATTATTTAATTTAATTTGAAAATAATATAATTTAATTTGAAAATAATATAATTTCATTTAAAATTAATATAATTTAATTTGAAAATAATATAATTTAATTTGAAAATAATATAATTTAATTTGAAAATAATTTAATTTAATTTGAGAATAATATAATTTAATTAGAAAATTATATAATTTAATTTGAAAATGATTTAATTTCATTTGAAAATAATATAATTTAATTTGAAAATAATGTAATTTAATTTGAAAATAATATAATTTAATTTAAAAATAGTTTAATTTAATTTGAAAATAATATAATTTAATTTGTACATAATTTAATTTTATTTGAAAATAATATAAATTAATTAGAAAATAATTTAATTTAATTTAAAAATAATATAATTCATTTGAAAAATAATTTAATTCAATTTGAAAATAATTTAATTTGAATATAATTAAATTTAATTTGAAAATAATATAATTTAATTTGAAAATAATATAATTTAATTTGAAAATAATATAATTTAATTTGAAAATAATATAATTTAATTTAAGAATAATTTATTTTAATTTGAAAGTAATATAATTTAATTTGGAAATAATTTAATTTAATTTGTAAATAATATTATTTAATTTGAAAATAAAATAATTTAATTTGAAAATAATATAATTTAATTTGAAAATAATATAAATTAATTAGAAAATAATTTAATTTAATTTAAAAACAATATAATTCATTTGAAAAATAATTTAATTTAATTTAATTTGAAATAATTTAATTTAATTTGAAAATAATATAATTTAATTTGAAAATAATATAATTTAATTTGAAAATAATATAATTTAATTAGAAAATAATATAATTTAATTTGAAGATGATTTAATTTCATTTGAAAATAATATAATTTAATTTGAAAATAATATAATTTAATTTGAAAATAATATAATTTAATTTAAAAATAGTTTAATTTAATTTGAAAATAATATAATTTAATTTGTACATAATTTAATTTTATTTGAAAATAATATAAATTAATTAGAAAATAATTTAATTTAATTTAAAAATAATATAATTCATTTGAAAAATAATTTAATTCAATTTGAAAATAATTTAATTTGAATATAATTAAATTTAATTTGAAAAAAATATAATTTAATTTGAAAATAATATAATTTAATTTGAAAATAATATAATTTAATTTGAAAATAATATAATTTAATTTGAAAATAATATAAATTAATTAGAAAATAATTTAATTTAATTTAAAAACAATATAATTCATTTGAAAAATAATTTAATTTAATTTGAAAATAATTTAATTTTAATATAATTAAATTTAATTTGAAAATAATATAATTTAATTTGAAAATAATTTAATTTAATTTGAATATAATATAATTTAATTTGAAAATAATTTAATTTAATTTGAAAATAATATAATTTAATTTGAAAATAATTTAATTTAATTTGAAAATAATATAATTTAGTTTGAAAATAATATAATTTAATTTAAAGATAATATAATTTAATTTAAAATTAATATAATTTAATTTGAAAATAATATAATTTAATTTGAAAATAATATATTTTAATTTGAAAATAATTTATTTTAATTTGAAAATATTATAATTTAATTTGCAAATAATATAATTTTATTTGAAAATAATGTAATTTGATTTGAAAATAATATAATTTAATATAAAAATAATATAATTTAATTTAAAAATAATTTAATTTAATTTGAAAAAAATATAATTTAATTTGAAAATAATATAATTTAAACTTAATAAAGACGGAACAAAGCTTGAATATATAAATATACTCAACCTTTCCGGAACTCTATAATACTAATGAGTCTTTTTAGGAATACCAAAAACAAATCTCGTATGAAATTTGTCAGTTATTCTATAGCTTTCAGTCCACCTTCGTGGCACTCAACAAAAACCATAAAAATAACATTGATTTTTAAGATCATGTCTTTCCGATACCTTGAGTGGATAGCCATCTGTGGACGCGTTTCGAGATTTATCTCTCATCAGCACAGCTTTGCTTACATGAACAATATTTTGTAAATCACTCACTTAAAATCCCATGTGTTGTTTTTATGGTTTTTGTTGAGTGCCACGAAGGTGGACTGAAAGCTACAGAATAACTGACAAATTTCATACGAGATTTGTTTTTGGTAGTCCTAAAAAGACTCATTAGTATTATAGAGTTCCGAAAAGGTTGAGTATATTTATATATTCAAGCTTTGTTCCGTCTTTATTAATATAATTTAATTTGAAAATTATATAATTTAATTTGAAAATATTAAAATTTAATTTGAAAATAATTTAATTTGATTTGAAAATAATATAAATCAATTTAAAAATAATTTAATTTAATTTAAAAATAATATAATTCATTTTGAAAATAATTTAATTTAATTTGAAAATAATTTAATTTATTTTGAAAATAATTAAATTCAATTTAAAAATAATATAATTTAATTTGAAAATAATTTAATTTAATTTGAAAATAAATTAATTTAATTTGAAAATAATATACCAATTTGAAAATTATTTAATTTAATTTGAAAATAATATAATTTAATTTGAAAATAATATAATTTAATTTAAAAATAATAGAATTTAATTTAAAAATAATAGAATTTAATTTAAAATTAATATAATTTAATTTGAAAATAATTTAATTTAATTTGAAAATAATATAATTCCTTTGAAAAATAATTTAATTTAATTTGAAAATAATTTAATTCGAATATAATTAAATTTAATTTGAAAATAATATAATTTAATTTGAAAATAATATAATTTAATTTAAAAATAATTTAATTTAATTTGAAAATAATTTATTTTAATTTAAAAATAATATAATTTAATTTAAAAATAATTTAATTTAATTTGAAAATAATATAATTTAATTTGAAAATAATTTAATTTAATTTGAAAATAATATAATTTTAAGTAGAAAATAATTTAAGTTGATTTAAAATTAATATAATTTAATTTGAAAATAATATAATTTAATTTGAAAATAATATAATTTAATTTGAAAATGATTTAATTTCATTTGAAAATAATATAATTTAATTTGAAAATAATATAATTTAATTTGAAAATAATATAATTTAATTTAAAAATAGTTTAATTTAATTTGAAAATAATATAATTTAATTTGTACATAATTTAATTTTATTTGAAAATAATATAAATTAATTAGAAAATAATTTAATTTAATTTAAAAATAATATAATTCATTTGAAAAATAATTTAATTCAATTTGAAAATAATTTAATTTGAATATAATTAAATTTAATTTGAAAATAATATAATTTAATTGGAAAATAATTTAATTTAATTTGAAAATAATATAATTTAATTTGAAAATAATTTAATATAATTTGAAAATAATATAATTTAATTTGAAAATAATTTAATTTAATTTGAAAATAATATAATTTAATTTGAAAATAATATAATTTAATTTAAAAATAATATAATTTAATTTAAAATTAATATTCTTTTTGAAAATAATTTAATTTAATTTAAAAATAATATAATTCATTTGAAAAATAATTTAATTTAATTTGAAAATAATATAATTTAATTTAAAAATAATTTAATTTAATTTGAAAATAATATAATTTAATTTGAAAATAATATAATTTAATTTATGAATAATTTAATTTAATTTGAAAGTAATATAATTTAATTTGGAAATAATTTAATTTAATTTGAAAATAATATAATTTAATTTGAAAATAATATAATTTAATTTGAAAATAATATAACTTAATTTGAAAATAATATAAATTAATTAGAAAATAATTTAATTTAATTTAAAAACAATATAATTCATTTGAAAAATAATTTAATTTAATTTGAAAATAATTTAATTTTAAAATAATTAAATTTAATTTGAAAATAATATAATTTAATTTGAAAATAATTTGAATTAATTTGAATATAATATAATTTAATTTGAAAATAATTTAATTTAATTTGAAAATAATATAATTTAATTTGAAAATAATTTAATTTAATTTGAAAATAATATAATTTTATCTGAAAATAATTTATTTTAATTTAAAAATAATATAATTTAATTTGAAAATAATTTAATTTAATTTAAAAATAATATAATTTAATTTGAAAATAATTTAATTTAATTTGAAAATAATATAATTTAATTTCAAAATAATTTAATTTAATTAGAAAATAATATAATTTAATAAGAAAATAATTTAATTTGATTTAAAATTAATATAATTTAATTTGAAAATAATATAATTTAATTTGAAAATAATATAATTTATTTTGAAAATGATTTAATTTAATTTGAAAATAATATAATTTAATTTGAAAATAATATAATTTAATTTGAAAATAATATAATTTAATTTGAAAATAATATAATTTAATTTAAGAATAATTTATTTAATTTGAAAGTAATATAATTTAATTTGGAAATAATTTAATTTAATTTGAAAATAATATAATTTAATTTGAAAATAATATAATTTAATTTGAAAATAATATAATTTAATTTGAAAATAATATAAATTAATTAGAAAATAATTTAATTTAATTTAAAAACAATATAATTCATTTGAAAAATAATTTAATTTAATTTGAAAATAATTTAATTTTAATATAATTAAATTTAATTTGAAAATAATATAATTTAATTTGAAAATAATTTAATTTAATTTGAATATAATATAATTTAATTTGAAAATAATTTAATTTAATTTGAAAATAATATAATTTTATTTGAAAATAATTAAATTTAATTTGAAAATAATATAATTTAGTTTAAAAATAATAGAATTTAATTTAAAGATGATATAATTTAATTTAAAATTAATATAATTTAATTTGAAAATAATATATTTTAATTTGAAAATAATTTATTTTAATTAGAAATTATTATAATTTAATTTGCAAATAATATAATTTAATTTGAAAATAATGTAATTTGATTTGAAAATAATATAATTTAATTTAAAAATAATATAATTTAATTTGAAAATAATTTAATTTAATTTGAAAATAATATAATTTAATTTAAAAATAATATAATTTAATTTGAAAATAAAATATTTTAATTTAAAATTATTGTAATTTAATTTGAAAATTATATAATTTATATTGAAAATATTAAAATTTAATTTGAAAATAATTTAATTTAATTTGAAAATAATATTAATCAATTTAAAAATAATTTAATTTAATTTAAAAATAATAAAATTTATTTTGAAAATAATTTAATTTAATTTGAAAATAATTTAATTTATTTTGAAAATAATTAAATTCAATTTAAAAATAATATAATTTAATTTGAAAATAATTTAATTTAATTTGAAAATAAATTAATTTAATTTGAAAATAATATACCAATTTGAAAATTATTTAATTTAATTTGAAAATAATATAATTTAATTTGAAAATAATATAATTTAATTTAAAAATAATATAATTTAATTTAAAAATAATACAATTTAATTTGAAATTAATATAATTTAATTTGAAAATAATATAATTTATTTTGAAAATAATATAATTTAATTTGAAAGTAATTTAATTTAATTTAAAAATAATTAAATTTTATTTGAAAATAATATAATTTAATTTGAAAATATTTTAATTTAATTTGAAAATAATATAATTTAATTTGAAAATAATTTAATTTAATTTGAAAATAATATAATTTAATTTGAAAATAATATAATTTATTTTGAAAATAATATAATTTAATTTGAAAATAAAATATTTTAATTTAAAATAATGTAAATTAATTTGAAAATTATATAATTTAATTTGAAAATTTTAAAATTGAATTTGAAAATAATTTAATTTAATTTAAAAAAAATTTAATTTAATTTGAAAATAATATAATTTAGTTAGAAAATAATTTAATTTAATTTAAAATTAATATAATTTAATTAGAAAATAATATAATTTAATTTGCAAATAATATAATTTAATCTGAAAATAATTTATTTTAATTTAAAAATAATATAATTTAATTTGAAAATAATTTAATTTAATTTAAAAATAATATAATTTAATTTGAAAATAATTTAATTTAATTTGAAAATAATATAATTTAATTTGAAAATAATTTAATTTAATTTGAAAATAATATAATTTAATTAGAAAATAATTTAATTTCATTTAAAATTAATATAATTTAATTTGAAAATAATATAATTTAATTTGAAAATAATATAATTTAATTTAAAAATGATTTAATTTGAAAATAATATAATTTAATTTGAAAATAATATAATTTAATTTGAAAATAATATAATTTATTTGAAAATAATAAAATTTAATTTGAAAATAATTTAATTTAATTTGAAAATAATATAATTTAATTTGAAAATAATATAATTAAATTTGAAAATGACATAATTTAATTTGAAAATAATATAATTTAATTTGAAAATAATTCAATTTAAAAATAATATAATTTAATTTGAAAATAATTTAATTTAATTTGAAAATAATATTATTTAATTTAAAAATAATATAATTTAATTTGAAAATAATATAGTTTAATTTAAAAATAATTTAATTTAATTTGGAAATAATTTAATTTTATTTGAAAATAATATAATTTAATTTGAAAATAATTTAATTTAATTAGAAAATAATATAATTTAATTAGAAAATAATTTAAGTTGATATAAAATTAATATAATTTAATTTGAAAATAATATAATTTAATTTGAAAATAATATAATTTAATTTGAAAATGATTTAATTTAATTTGAAAATAATATAATTTAATTTGAAAATAATATAATTTAGTTTGAAAATAATATAATTTAATTTATGAATAATTTAATTTAATTTGAAAGTAATATAATTTAATTTAGAAATAATTTAATTTAATTTGAAAATAATATAATTTAATAGGAAAATATTATAATTTAATTTGAAAAATAATTTAATTTAATTTGAAAATAATTTAATTTTAATATAATTAAATTTAATTTGAAAATAATATAATTTAATTTGAAAATAATTTATTTTAATTTGAATATAATATAATTTAATTTAAAAATAATTTAATTTGAAAATAATATAATTTGATTTGAAAATAATTTAATTTAATTTGAAAATAATATAATTTTATCTGAAAATAATTTATTTTAATTTAAAAATAATATAATTTAATTTGAAAATAATTTAATTTAATTTAAAAATAATATAATTTAATTTGAAAATAATTTAATTTAATTTGAAAATAATATAATTTAATTTGAAAATAGTTTAATTTAATTAGAAAATAATATAATTTAATTAGAAAATAATTTAATTTGATTTAAAATTAATATAATTTAATTTGAAAATAATATAATTTAATTTGAAAATAATATAATTTAATTTGAAAATGATTTAATTTAATTTGAAAATAATATAATTTAATTTGAAAATAATATAATTAAATTTGAAAATAATATAATTTAATTTAAGAATAATTTAATTTAATTTGAAAGTAATATAATTTAATTTGGAAATAATTTAATTTAATTTGAAAATAATATAATTTAATTTGAAAATAATATAATTTAATTTGAAAATAATATAATTTAATTTGAAAATAATATAAATTAATTAGCAAATAATTTAATTTAATTTGAAAACAATATAATTCATTTGAAAAATAATTTAATTTAATTTGAAAATAATTTAATTTTAATATAATTAAATTTAATTTGAAAATAATATAATTTAATTTGAAAATAATTTAATTTAATTTGAATATAATATAATTTAATTTGAAAATAATTTAATTTAATTTGAAAATAATATAATTTTATTTGAAAATAATTTAATTTAATTTGAAAATAATATAATTTAGTTTGAAAATAATATAATTTAATTTAGAGATAATATAATTTAATTTAAAATTAATATAATTTAATTTGAAAATAATATAATTTAATTTGAAAATAATATATTTTAATTTGAAAATAATTTATTTGAATTTGAAATTATTATAATTTAATTTGCAAATAATATAATTTAATTTGAAAATAATGTAATTGGATTTGAAAATAATATAATTTAATTTAAAAATAATATAATTTAATTTGAAAATAATTTAATTTAATTTGAAAATAATATAATTTAATTTGAAAATAATATAATTTAATTTGAAAATAAAATATTTTAATTTAAAATTAATGTAATTTAATTTGAAAATTATATAATTTAATTTGAAAATATTAAAATTTAATTTGAAAATAAGTTAATTTAATTTGAAATTAATATAAATCAATTTGAAAATAATTTAATTTAATTTAAAAATAATAAAAATCATTTTGAAAATAATTTAATTTAATTTGAAAATAATTTAATTTATTTTGAAAATAATTAAATTCAATTTAAAAATAATATAATTTAATTTGAAAATAATTTAATTTAATTTGAAAATAAATTAATTTAATTTGAAAATAATATACCAATTTGAAAATTATTTAATTTAATTTGAAAATAATATAATTTAATTTGAAAATAATATAATTTAATTTAAAAATAATATAATTTAATTTAAAAATAATACAATTTAATTTAAAATTAATATAATTTAATTTGAAAATAATATAATTTATTTTGAAAATAATATAATTTAATTTGAAAATAATTTAATTTAATTTAAAAATAATTAAATTTTATTTGAAAATAATATAATTTAATTTGAAAATATTTTAATTTAATTTGAAAATAATATAATTTAATTTGAAAATAATTTAATTTAATTTGAAAATAATATAATTTAATTTGAAAATAATATAATTTATTTTGAAAATAATATAATTTAATTTGAAAATAAAATATTTTAATTTAAAATAATGTAAATTAATTTGAAAATTATATAATTTAATTTGAAAATTTTAAAATTGAATTTGAAAATAATTTAATTTAATTTAAAAAAAATTTAATTTAATTTGAAAATAATATAATTTAGTTAGAAAATAATTTAATTTAATTTAAAATTAATATAATTTAATTAGAAAATAATATAATTTAATTTGCAAATAATATAATTTAATCTGAAAATAATTTATTTTAATTTAAAAATAATATAATTTAATTTGAAAATAATTTAATTTAATTTAAAAATAATATAATTTAATTTGAAAATAATTTAATTTAATTTGAAAATAATATAATTTAATTTGAAAATAATTTAATTTAATTTGAAAATAATATAATTTAATTAGAAAATAATTTAATTTCATTTAAAATTAATATAATTTAATTTGAAAATAATATAATTTAATTTGAAAATAATATAATTTAATTTAAAAATGATTTAATTTGAAAATAATATAATTTAATTTGAAAATAATATAATTTAATTTGAAAATAATATAATTTATTTGAAAATAATAAAATTTAATTTGAAAATAATTTAATTTAATTTGAAAATAATATAATTTAATTTGAAAATAATATAATTAAATTTGAAAATGACATAATTTAATTTGAAAATAATATAATTTAATTTGAAAATAATTCAATTTAAAAATAATATAATTTAATTTGAAAATAATTTAATTTAATTTGAAAATAATATTATTTAATTTAAAAATAATATAATTTAATTTGAAAATAATATAGTTTAATTTAAAAATAATTTAATTTAATTTGGAAATAATTTAATTTTATTTGAAAATAATATAATTTAATTTGAAAATAATTTAATTTAATTAGAAAATAATATAATTTAATTAGAAAATAATTTAAGTTGATATAAAATTAATATAATTTAATTTGAAAATAATATAATTTAATTTGAAAATAATATAATTTAATTTGAAAATGATTTAATTTAATTTGAAAATAATATAATTTAATTTGAAAATAATATAATTTAGTTTGAAAATAATATAATTTAATTTATGAATAATTTAATTTAATTTGAAAGTAATATAATTTAATTTAGAAATAATTTAATTTAATTTGAAAATAATATAATTTAATAGGAAAATATTATAATTTAATTTGAAAAATAATTTAATTTAATTTGAAAATAATTTAATTTTAATATAATTAAATTTAATTTGAAAATAATATAATTTAATTTGAAAATAATTTATTTTAATTTGAATATAATATAATTTAATTTAAAAATAATTTAATTTGAAAATAATATAATTTGATTTGAAAATAATTTAATTTAATTTGAAAATAATATAATTTTATCTGAAAATAATTTATTTTAATTTAAAAATAATATAATTTAATTTGAAAATAATTTAATTTAATTTAAAAATAATATAATTTAATTTGAAAATAATTTAATTTAATTTGAAAATAATATAATTTAATTTGAAAATAGTTTAATTTAATTAGAAAATAATATAATTTAATTAGAAAATAATTTAATTTGATTTAAAATTAATATAATTTAATTTGAAAATAATATAATTTAATTTGAAAATAATATAATTTAATTTGAAAATGATTTAATTTAATTTGAAAATAATATAATTTAATTTGAAAATAATATAATTAAATTTGAAAATAATATAATTTAATTTAAGAATAATTTAATTTAATTTGAAAGTAATATAATTTAATTTGGAAATAATTTAATTTAATTTGAAAATAATATAATTTAATTTGAAAATAATATAATTTAATTTGAAAATAATATAATTTAATTTGAAAATAATATAAATTAATTAGCAAATAATTTAATTTAATTTGAAAACAATATAATTCATTTGAAAAATAATTTAATTTAATTTGAAAATAATTTAATTTTAATATAATTAAATTTAATTTGAAAATAATATAATTTAATTTGAAAATAATTTAATTTAATTTGAATATAATATAATTTAATTTGAAAATAATTTAATTTAATTTGAAAATAATATAATTTTATTTGAAAATAATTTAATTTAATTTGAAAATAATATAATTTAGTTTGAAAATAATATAATTTAATTTAGAGATAATATAATTTAATTTAAAATTAATATAATTTAATTTGAAAATAATATAATTTAATTTGAAAATAATATATTTTAATTTGAAAATAATTTATTTGAATTTGAAATTATTATAATTTAATTTGCAAATAATATAATTTAATTTGAAAATAATGTAATTGGATTTGAAAATAATATAATTTAATTTAAAAATAATATAATTTAATTTGAAAATAATTTAATTTAATTTGAAAATAATATAATTTAATTTGAAAATAATATAATTTAATTTGAAAATAAAATATTTTAATTTAAAATTAATGTAATTTAATTTGAAAATTATATAATTTAATTTGAAAATATTAAAATTTAATTTGAAAATAAGTTAATTTAATTTGAAATTAATATAAATCAATTTGAAAATAATTTAATTTAATTTAAAAATAATAAAAATCATTTTGAAAATAATTTAATTTAATTTGAAAATAATTTAATTTATTTTGAAAATAATTAAATTCAATTTAAAAATAATATAATTTAATTTGAAAATAATTTAATTTAATTTGAAAATAAATTAATTTAATTTGAAAATAATATACCAATTTGAAAATTATTTAATTTAATTTAAAAATAATAAAAATCATTTTGAAAATAATTTAATTTAATTTGAAAATAATAATATTTATTTTGAAAATAATTAAATTCAATTTGAAAATAATACAATTTAATTTGAAAATAATTAAATTTAATTTGAAAATAATTTAATTAAATTTGAAAATAATTTAATTTAATTTGAAAATAATTAAATTTAATTTGAAAATAATAAAATTTAATTTGAAATTAATTTAATTTAATTTGAAAATAATATAATTTAATTTAAAAATAAATTAATTTAATTTGAAAATAATATACCAATTTGAAAATTATTTAATTTAATTTGAAAATAATATAATTTAATTTGAAAATAATATAATTTAATTTGAAAATAATATAATTTAATTTAAAAATATTATAATTTAATTTAAAAATAATTTAATTTAATTTGAATATAATATAATTTAATTTGAAAATGATATAATATAATTTGAAAATAATATAATTTAATTTCAAAATAATTTAATTTAATTTGAAAATAATATAATTTAATTTGAAAATAATATAATTTAATTTGAAAATAACATTATTTAATTTAAAAATAATATAATTTAATTTGAAAATAATTTAATTTAAAAATAATATAATTTAATTTGAAAATAATTTAATTTAATTTGAAAATAATATAATTTAATTTGAAAATAATATAATTTAATTTGAAAATAATATAATTTAATTTAAAAATAATTTAATTTAATTTGGAAATAATTTAATTTTATTTGAAAATAACAAAATTTTAATTGAAAATAATATAATTTTATTTGAAAATAATATAATTTAATTTGAAAATAATATAATTTAATTTGAAAATAATTTAATTTAATTTGAAAATAATATAATTTAATTTAAAAATAATTTAATTTAATTTGAAAATAATATAATTTAATTTGAAAATAATATAATTTAATTTGAAAATTATATAATTTAATTTAAAATTAATATAATTTAATTTGAAAATAATATAATTTAATTTGAAAATAATATAATTTAATTTGAAAATAATTTATTTTAATTTGAAAATAATTTAATTTAATTTGAAAATAATATAATTTTATTTGAAAATAATATAATTTATTTGAAAATAATATAATTTAATTTAAAATAAGTGTAATTTTATTTGAAAATAATTTAATTTAATTTAAAAACCATATAATTTAATTTTAAAATAATATAATTTAATTTAAGAATAATTTAATTTAATTTGAAAGTAATATAATTTAATTTGGAAATAATTTAATTTAATTTGAAAATAATATAATTTAATTTGAAAATAATATAATTTAATTTGAAAATAATATAATTTAATTTGAAAATAATATAAATTAATTAGAAAATAATTTAATTTATATTGAAAATAATATAATTTAATTTGAAAATAATTTAATTTGAAAATAATTTAATTTAATTTGAAAATAATATAATTTAATTTAAAAATAATTTAATTTAATTTGAAAATAATATAATTTAATTTGAAAATAATATAATTTAATTTGAAAATTATATAATTTAATTTAAAATTAATATAATTTAATTTGAAAATAATATAATTTAATATGAAAATAATATAAATTAATTTGAAAATAATTTATTTTAATTTGAAAATAATTTAATTTAATTTGAAAATAATATAATTTTATTTGAAAATAATATAATTTATTTGAAAATAATATAATTTAATTTAAAATAAGTGTAATTTTATTTGAAAATAATTTAATTTAATTTAAAAACCATATAATTTAATTTTAAAATAATATAATTTAATTTAAGAATAATTTAATTTAATTTGAAAGTAATATAATTTAATTTAGAAATAATTTAATTTAATTTGAAAATAATATAATTTAATTTGAAAATAATATAATTTAATTTGAAAATAATATAATTTAATTTGAAAATAATATAAATTAATTAGAAAATAATTTCATTTAATTTAAAAACAATATAATTCATTTAAAAAATAATTTAATTTAATTTGAAAATAATTTAATTTTAATATAATTAAATTTAATTTGAAAATAATATAATTTAATTTGAAAATAATTTAATTTATTTTAAATATAATATAATTTAATTTGAAAATAATTTAATTTAATTTGAAAATAATATAATTTAATTTGAAAATAATTTAATTTAATTTGAAAATAATATAATTTTATGTGAAAATAATTTATTTTAATTTAAAAATAATATAATTTAATTTGAAAATAATTTAATTTAATTTGAAAATAATATAATTTAATTTGAAAATAATTTAGTTTAATTTGAAAATAATATAATTTAATTAGAAAATAATTTAATTTCATTTAAAATTAATATAATTTAATTTGAAAATAATATAATTTAATTTGAAAATAATATAATTAAATTTGAAAATGATTTAGTTTAATTTGAAAATAATATAATTTAATTTGAAAATAATATAATTTAATTTGAAAATAATATAATTTATTTGAAAATAATATAATTTAATTTCAAAATAATTTAATTTAATTTGAAAATAATATAATTTATTTTGAAAATAATATAATTAAATTTGAAAATAACATAATTTAATTTGAAAATAATATAATTTAATTTGAAAATAATTTAATTTAAAAATAATATAATTTAATTTGAAAATAATTTAATTTAATTTAAAAATAATATAATTTAATTTGAAAATAATTTAATTTAATTTGAAAATAATATAATTTAATTTGAAAATAATTTAATTTAATTTGAAAATAATATAATTTAATTAGAAAATAATTTAATTTCATTTAAAATTAATATAATTTAATTTGAAAATAATATAATTTAATTTGAAAATAATATAATTTAATTTGAAAATGATTTAATTTAATTTGAAAATAATATAATTTAATTTGAAAATAATATAATTTAATTTGAAAATAATATAATTTATTTGAAAATAATATAATTTAATTTCAAAATAATTTAATTTAATTTGAAAATAATATAATTTATTTTGAAAATAATATAATTAAATTTGAAAATAACATAATTTAATTTGAAAATAATATAATTTAATTTGAAAATAATTTAATTTAAAAATAATATAATTTAATTTGAAAATAATTTAATTTCATTTGAAAATAATATAATTTAATTTAAAAATAATATAATTTAATTTGAAAATAATATAATTTAATTTAAAAATAATTTAATTTAATTTGAAAATAATATAATTTAATATGGAAATAATTTAATTTTATTTGAAAATAACATAATTTTAATTGAAAATAATATAATTTTATTTGAAAATAATATAATTTAATTTGAAAATAATATAAATTAACTAAAAAATAATTTAATTTATTTTGAAAATAATATAATTAATTTTAAATTAAATTATATAATTTTCAAATTAAATTATAAGATTTTCAAATTAAATTATATTATTTTCAACTTAAATTAAATTATTTTTAAATTAAATTATATTATTTTCAAATTAAATTAAATTAATTTCAAATTAAATTATTTTCAAATTATATATTATAATAATTTAATTTGAAAATAATTTAATTTGAAATTAATTTAATTTAATTTGAAAATAATATAATTTAATTTGAAAATAATTTAATTTAAGTTGAAAATAATATAATTTAATTTGAAAATCTTATAATTTAATTTGAAAATTATATAATTTAATTTAAAATTAATATAATTTAAATTGAAAATAATATAATTTAATTTGAAAATAATATAATTTAATTTGAAAATAATTTATTTTAATTTGAAAATAATATAATTTAATTTGAAAATAATATAATTTTATTTGAAAATAATATAATTTATTTGAAAATAATATAATTTAATTTAAAATAAATGTAATTTTATTTGAAAATAATTTAATTTAATTTAAAAACCATATAATTTAATTTTAAAATAATATAATTTAATTTTAAAATAATATAATTTATTTTGAAAATAATTAAATTTACTTTGAAAATAATATAATTTAATTTGAAAACAATTTAATTTAATTTGAAAATAATATAATTTAATTTGAAAATAATTAAATTATATTTGAAAATAATATAAATTAAATTGAAAATAATTAAATTTAATTTGAAAATAATATTTCATTTGAAAATAATTTAATTTGAAATTAATATAATTTAATTTGAAAATAAGTTAATTTAATTTGAAAAAAATTTAATTTAATTTAAAAATAATATAATTTAATTTGAAAATAATTTAATATAATTTGAAAATAATATAATTTAATTTGAAAATAATTTAATTTAATTTGAAAATAATATAATTTAAGTTAAAAATAATTTAATTTAATTTGAAAATAAAATAATTTATTTTGAAAATAATATAATTTAATTTGAAAATAATTAAATTTATTTTGAAAATAATATAATTTAATTTGAAAACAATTTAATTTAATTTAAAAATAATATAATTTCATTTAAAAATAATTAAACTTTATTTTAAAATAATATAATGTAAATTGAAAATAATTAAATTTAATTTGAAAATAATTTAATTTAAAAATAATATAATTTAATTTGAAAATAATTTTAATTAATTTAAAAATAATAAATTTTAATTTGAAAATAATTTAATTTGAAAATGATTTAATTTAATTTGAAAAAAAATTAATTTAATTTAAAAATAATATAATTTAATTTGAAAATAATTTAATTTAATTTGAAAATAATATAATTTAGTTTGAAAATAATATAATTTAATTTAAAAATAATATATTTTAATTTAAAATTAATATAATTTAATCTGAAAATAATATAATTTAATTTGAAAATAATATAATTTAATTTGTAAATAATTTATTTTAATTTGAAAATATTATAATTTAATTTGAAAATAATATAATTTAATTTGAAAATAATGTAATTTGATTTGAAAATAAAATAATTTAATTTAAAAATAATATAATTTAATTTGAAAATAATTTAATTTAATTTGAAAATAATATAATTTAATTTGATAATAATATAATTTAATTTGAAAATAAAATATTTTAATTTAAAATTAATTTAATTTAATTTGAAAATTATTTAATTTAATTTGAAAATATTAAAATTTAATTTGAAAATAATTTAATTTAATTTGAAAATAATTTAATTTATTTTGAAAATAATTAAATTCAATTTGAAAATAATATAATTTAATTTGAAAATAATTTAATTTAATTTGAAAATAATTTAATTAAATTTGAAAATAATTTAATTTAATTTGAAAATAATAAAATTTAATTTGAAATTAATTTAATTTAATTTGAAAATAATATAAATTAATTTGAAAATAAATTAATTTAATTTGAAAATAATATACCAATTTGAAAATTATTTAATTTGATTTGAAAATAATATAATTTAATTTGAAAATAATATAATTTAATTTGAAAATAATATAATTTAATTTAAAAATATTATAATTTAATTTAAAAATAATTTAATTTAATTTGAAAGTAATATAATTTAATTTGAAAATAATATAATTTAATTTGAGAATAATATAATTCAATTTGAAAATAATATAATTTAATTTGAAAGTAATATAATTTATTTGAAAATAATATAATTTAATTTCAAAATAATTTAATTTAATTTGAAAATAATATAATTTAGTTTTAAAATAATATAATTTATTTTGAAAATAACATAATTTAATTTGAAAATAATATAATTTAATTTGAAAATAATTTAATTTAAAAATAATATAATTTAATTTGAAAATAATTTAATTTAATTTGAAAATAATATAATTTAATTTGTAAATAATATAATTTAATTTGAAAATAATATAATTTAATTTAAAAATAATTAAATTTAATTTGAAAATAATATTATTTAATTTGGAAATAATTTAATTTAATTTGAAAATAATATAATTTAATTTAAAAATAATTTAATTTAATTTGAAAATAATATAATTTAATTTGAAAATAATATAATTTAATTTGAAAATTATATAATTTAATTTAAAATTAATATAATTTAATTTGAAAATAATTTAATTTAATTTGAAAATAATATAATTTAATTTGAAAATAATATAATTTAATTTGAAAATTATATAATTTAATTTAAAATTAATATAATTTAATTTGAAAATAATATAATTTTATTTGAAAATAATATAATTTATTTGAAAATAATATAATTTAATTTAAAATAAGTGTAATTTTATTTGAAAATAATTTAATTTAATTTAAAAACCATATAATTTAATTTTAAAATAATATAATTTAATTTAAAAATAATATAATTCAATTTGAAAATAATTAAACTTACTTTGCAAATAATATAATTTAATTTGAAAACAATTAAATTTAATTTGAAAATAATATAATTTAATTTGAAAATAATTAAATTATATTTGAAAATAATATAAATTAAATTGAAAATAATAAAATTTAATTTGAAAATAATATTTTATTTGAAAATAATTTAATTTGAAATTAATATAATTTAATTTGAAAATAAGTTAATTTAATTTAAAAAAAAATAATTTAATTTAAAAATAATATAATTTAATTTGAAAATAATTTAATATAATTTGAAAATATTATAATTTAAATTGAAAATAATTTAATTTAATTTGAAAATAATATAATTTAAGTTAAAAATAATTTAATTTAATTTGAAAATAAAATAATTTATTTTGAAAATAATATAATTTAATTTGAAAATAATTAAATTTATTTTGAAAATAATATAACTTAATTTGAAAACAATATAATTTAATTTGAAAATAATATAATTTAATTTAAAAATAATTAAACTTTATTTTAAAATAATATAATGTAAATTAAAAATAATTAAATTTAATTTGAAAATAATTTAATTTAAAAATAATATAATTTAATTTGAAAATAATTTTAATTAATTTAAAAATTATAAAATTTAATTTGAAAATAATTTAATTTAAAAATAATATAATTTAATTTGAAAATGATTTAATTCAATTTGAAAATAATATAATTTAATTTAATTTGAAAATAATATAATTTAATTTGAAAATAATTTAATCTAATTTAAAAATAATATAATTTAATTTGAAAATAATTTAATTTAATTTGAAATTAATATAATTTCATTTGAAAATAATATAATTTAATTTGAAAATCATATAATTTAATTTGAATATAATATAATTTAAATTGAAAATAATTCAATTTATTTTGAATATAATATAATTTAATTTGAAAATAATTTAATTTAATTTAAAAATAATATAATTTAATTTGAAAATAATTTAATTTAATTTGAAAATAATATAATTTAGTTTGAAAATAATATAATTTAATTTAAAAATAATATAATTTAATTTAAAATTAATATAATTTAATTTGAAAATAATATAATTTAATTTGAAAATAATATAATTTAATTTGAAAATAATTTATTTTAATTTGAAAATATTATAATTTAATTTGAAAATAATATAATTTAATTTGAAAATAATGTAATTTGATTTGAAAATAAAATAATTTAATTTAAAAATAATATAATTTAATTTGAAAATAATTAAATTTAATTAGAAAATAATATTTCATTTAGAATAATTTAATTTGAAATTAATATAATTTAATTTGAAAATTATTAAATTTAATATGAAAATAATATAATTTAATTTGAAATTTTTTTAATTTAATTTGAAAATAATATAATTTAATTTAATTTGAAAATAATATAATTTAAGTTGAAAATAATTTAATTTAATTAAAAAATAATATAATTTAATTTGAAAATAATTTAATTTAATTTGAAAATAATATAATTTAATTTGAAAATAATATAAATTAATTTGAAAATAATTAAATTTAATTTGAAAATAATATAATTTCATTTAAAAATAATATAATTTAGTTTAAAAATAATATAATTTAATTTTAAAATAATTTAATTTGAAAATAATATAATTTAATTTCGAAAATAATATAGTTTAATTTTAAAACAATTTCATTTAATATTCTAATAATTAAATTTGAAAATAATATAATTTAATTTGAAAATAATAAAATTTAATTTGAAAATAAATTAATTTAATTTGGAAATAATATAATTTAATTTAAAATTAATATAATTTAATGTGGAAATAATATAATTTAATTTGAAAATAATATAATTTAATTTTAAAACAATTTAATTTAATTTGAAAATATTTTAATTTAATTTGAAAATAATTTAATTCAACTTGAAAATAATATAATTTAATTTAAGAATAATTTAATTTAATTTGAAAGTAATATAATTTAATTTGGAAATAATTTAATTTTATTTGAAAATAATATAATTTAATTTGAAAATAATAAAATTTAATTTGAAAATAATTTATTTTAATTTGAAAATAATATAATTTAATTTAAAAATAATGTAATTTAATTTGAAAACAATTAAATTTAATTTGAAAATAATATAATTTAATTTAAAAATAATATAATTTAGTTTAAAAATAATATAATTTAATTTTAAAATAATTTAATTTAATTTGAAAATAATATAATTTAATTTGTAAATAATAGAAATTAATTAGAAAATAATTTAATTTAATTTAAAAATATTATAATTCATTTGAAAAATAATTTAATTTAATTTGAAAATAATTTAATTTGAATATAATTAAATTTAATTTGAAAATAATATAATTTAATTTGAAAATAAATTAATTTAATTTCAAAATAATATAAATCAATTTGAAAATAATTTAATTTAATCTGAAAATAATGTAATTTAGTTTGAAAATAATATAATGTAATTTAAAAATGATATAATTTAATTTAAAATTAATATAATTTAATTTGAAAATAATATAATTTAATTTGAAAATAATATAATTTAATTTAAAAATAATATAATTTAGTTTAAAATTAATGTAATTTAATTTAAAATAATTTAATTTAATTTGAAAATAATATAATTTAATTTGAAAATAATATAATTTAATTTGAAAATAATTTAATTTAATATTATAATAATTTAATTTGAAAATAATATAATTTAATTTGAAAATAATAAAATTTAATTTGAAAATAAATTAATTTAATTTGAAAATAATATAATTTAATTTAAAATTAATATAATTTAATGTGGAAATAATATAATTTAATTTGAAAATAATATAATTTAATTTTAAAACAATTTAATTTAATTTGAAAATATTTTAATTTAATTTGAAAATAATTTAATTCAACTTGAAAATAATATAATTTAATTTAAGAATAATTTAATTTAATTTGAAAGTAATATAATTTAATTTGAAAACAATTTAATTTTATTTGAAAATAACATAATTTAATTTGAAAATAATATAATTTAATTTGAAAATAATTTATTTTAATTTGAAAATAATATAATTTAATTTAAAAATAATGTAATTTAATTTGAAAACAATTAAATTTAATTTGAAAATAATATAATTTAATTTAAAAATAATATAATTTAGTTTAAAAATAAAATAAATTAATTTTAAAATAATTTAATTTAATTTGAAAATAATATAATTTAATTTGAAAATAATATAAATTAATTAGAAAATAAGTTAATTTAATTTAAAAATAATATAATTCATTTGAAAAATAATTTAATTTAATTTGAAAATAATTTAATTTGAATATAATTAAATTTAATTTGAAAATAATATAATTTAATTTGAAAATAATTTAATTTAATTTGAATATAATATAATTTAATTTGAAAATAAATTAATTTAATTTGAAAATAAAATAATTTAATTTGAAAATAATTTAATTTAATCTGAAAATAATGTAATTTAGTTTGAAAATAATATAATCTAATTTAAAAATAATATAATTTAATTTAAAATTAATATAATTTAATTTGAAAATAATATAATTTAATTTGAAAATAATATAATTTAATTTAAAAATAATTTATTTTAATTTGAAAATATTATAATTTAATTTGAAAATAATATAATTTAATTTGAAAATAATGTAATTTGATTTGAAAATATAATTTAATTTAAAAATAATATAATTTAATTTGAAAATAATTTAATTTAATTTGAAATTATTATAATTTAATTTGAAAATAATATAATTTAAATTGAAAATAATATAATTTAGTTTGAAATTAATATAATTTAATTTGAAAATAATATAATTTAATTTGAAAATAATATAATTTAGTTTGAAATTAATATAATTTAATTTGAAAATAATATAATTTAATTTAAAAATAATAAAATTTAATTTGAAAATAATTTAATTTAATTTGAAAATAATATAATTTAATTTAAAATTAATATAATTTAATGTGGAAATAATATAATTTAATTTGAAAATAATATAATTTAATTTTAGAACAATTTAATTTAATTTGAAAATATTTTAATTTAATTTGAAAATAATTTAATTCAACTTGAAAATAATATAAATTAATTTAAGAATAATTTAATTTAATTTAAAAGTAATATAATTTAATTTGGAAATAATTTAATTTTATTTGAAAATAATATAATTTATTTTGAAAATAATATAATTTAATTTGAAAATAATATAACCTAATTTAAAAATAATATAAATTAATTAGAAAATAATTTAATTTAATTTAAAAATAATATAATTCATTTGAAAAATAATTTAATTTAATTTGAAAATAATTTAATTTGAACATAATTAAATTTAATTTGAAAACAATATAAGTTAATTTAAAAATTATATAATTTAATTTAAAAATAATATAATTTAATTTGAAAATAATTTAATTTAATTTGATAATAATATAATTTAACTTGAAAATAATATAATTTAATTTGAAAATAATATAATTTAATTTGAAAATAATATAATTTAATTTGAAAATTATATAATTTATTTGAAAATAATATAATTTAATTTTAAAATAATTTAATTTGATTTGAAAATAATATAATTAAATTTGAAAATAATATACTTTAATTTGAAAATAATTTAATTTAATATGAAAATAATATAATTTAATTTGAAAATAATTTAATTTAATTTGAAAATAATATAATCTAATTTAATTTGAAAATATTATAATTTAAGTTGAAAATAATTTAATTTAAAAATAATATAATTTAATTTGAAAATAATTTAATTTAATTTGAAATTATTATAATTTCATTTGGAAATAATTTAATTTAAATTGAAAATAATATAATTTAGTTTGAAATTAATATAATTTAATTTGAAAATTATATTATTTAATTTGAAAATAATATAATTTAATTTGAAAATAATTTAATTTAATTTGAAAATAATATAATTTAGTTTGAAATTAATATAATTTAATTTGAAATTAATATAATTTAGTTTAAAAATAATATAATTTAATTTTAAAATAATTTAATTTAATTTAAAATTAATATAATTTAATGTGGAAATAATATAATTTAATTTGAAAATAAAATAATTTAATTTTAAAACAATTTAATTTAATTTGAAAATATTTTAATTTAATTTGAAAATAATTTAATTCAACTTGAAAATAATATAATTTAATTTAAGAATAGTTTATGGAATATGCCCATGTGGGGTTGTAGGTCCCCCATCGGGCGCCTCCCCAGGTGACGGATAGAGGGATAACTCCTAGATATAGGTGGTACCGGGGAAATCAAATACCCGGGGCGGACCAAAACCTACAAATGTAGCGTCTGCACTCAGAATGAGCGGCTACAAATCCGCAACGTCTGTTCCAGATTGGGCGGCTGCAACAGCGTCTGACCCAGAATGGGCGGCTGATTTAAATCCTGTAAACAGGAGGCTGGTTTGGAAACTATAGCTGGCAGCCCCAGCACCAAACCACGGCCACAGTGGGCTAATAACCTGCTTGGCCTAAACTCTGCTATTAATGAAACCTCTACAACACAAATCCGGACGGACAAAACGAAGACAACATTGGCTACACTTAAGGAAAAGTTACGTTTTGGATGCTGGAACGTAAAAACTCTACACGAAGCATCAAAACTGCATCAAGCGGTGAGAGAATTAAATAACTACAACATCTCAATTTTAGGCTTATCAGAAGTTCGCTGGCTTGGCAAGGGGGAGCTCAACTTACAATCTGGGGAGCTTTTCCTGTACAGTGGCAAAGAAACTGGGTCTCATGAAAGAGGCGTTGGTTTCATAATTACTAAAAAAGCCAGAAAGCCTAATTTCATGGAACCCCATTGATGACAGAATAATTACAGCAAGGTTCCACACTAAATACAGAAATATCACCTTTGTACAATGCTATGCACCCACAAAGAGTGCGAGTGCTGCGGAAAAAGAAAATTTCTACGATATCCTTGAAAGTACGTTAAGGAAGATAAACAGAGGTGATATCACCATACTCATGGGTGATCTTAACGCTAAGGTAGGGGCAAATAACAGTAACCATGGAAGACATCCTGGGTAAAGAAGGATGTGGGGAAAGAAACGAAAACGGTGAACTATTCACGAAACTCAGTTCAACATCAGACCTAGTTATAGGTGGAACAGTGTTCCCACACAAGCAAATCCACAAAGTCACATGGATATTCCCCGACAAGAAAACCCAAAACCAAATTGACCATATTGCCATATCGAAAACATGGCGGAGATCCCTACTTGATGTCAGAAACAAAAGGGGTGCAGACATTGCCAGCGACCACCACCTTCTGCTCGGCACGTTCAGAATCAAACTGGCCGTACCAAAGAAACCTGAACAATCAGAGAGAGTAAAGTTCAACCTACACAAACTGCGCCAACCAAACTGCAAAAAAGTTTTCCTAACAAACCTGCATGAAAATGCAGACCAAAATCCCATAACATCTTGGGATGGCTTAGCCAAGACACTACTCGAATCGGCCAAAACAACCCTTGGCACAAAGGAAAGAAATCGAAAAGACTGGATCTCAGACCAAACATGGCAACTTATACAAGACAGAAAGGATGCGAAGAAACTGGTACTCCAGTGCAAAATTTCGATGACAAAAAATGATGCAATCTGGAGATATACACAACTATGCAAACAAATTAAAGCATCAAAATAATATACTTTAATTTGCAAATAATTTAATTTAATATGAAAATAATATAATTTAATTTGAAAATAATTTAATTTAATTTGAAAATAATATAATCTAATTTAATTTGAAAATATTATAATTTAAGTTGAAAATAATTTAATTTAATTTAAAAATAATATAATTTAATTTGAAAATAATTTAATTTAATTTGAAATTATTATAATTTCATTTGGAAATAATTTAATTTAAATTGAAAATAATATAATTTAGTTTGAAATTAATATAATTTAATTTGAAAATTATATAATTTAATTTGAAAATAATATAATTTAATTTGAAAATAATATAATTTAATTTGAAAATAATTTAATTTAATTTGAAAATAATATAATTTAATTTGAAATTAATATAATTTAGTTTAAAAATAATATAATTTAATTTTAAAATAATTTAATTTAATTTAAAATTAATATAATTTAATGAGGAAATAATATAATTTAATTTGAAAATAATATAATTTAATTTTAAAACAATTTAATTTAATTTGAAAATATTTTAATTTAATATGAAAATAATTTAATTCAACTTGAAAATAATATAATCTAATTTAAGAATAGTTTATGAAATATGCCCATGTGGGGTTGTAGGTCCCCCATAGGGCGCCTCCCCAGGTGACGGATAGGGGGATAACTCCTAGATATAAGTGGTACCGGGGAAATCAAATACCCGGTGCGGACCAAAACCTACAAATGTAGCGTCTGCACTCAGAATGAGCGGCTACAAATCCGCAGCGTCTGTTCCAGATTGGGCGGCTGCAACAGCGTCTGACCCAGAATGGGCGGCTGATTTAAATCCTGTAAACAGGAGGCTGGTTTGGAAACTATAGCTGGCAGCCCCAGCACCAAACCACGGCCACAGTGGGCTAATAACCTGCTTGGCCTAAACTCTGCTATTAATGAAACCTCTACAACACAAATCCGGATGGACAAAACGAAGACAACACTGGGTACACTTAAGGAAAAGTTACGTTTTGGATGCTGGAACGTAAAAACTCTATACGAAGCATCAAAACTGCATCAAGCGGTGAGAGAATTAAATAACTACAACATCTCAATTTTAGGCTTATCAGAAGTTCGCTGGCTTGGCAAGGGGGAGCTCAACTTACAATCTGGGGAGCTTTTCCTGTACAGTGGCAAAGAAACTTAGTTTCATGAAAGAGGCGTTGGTTTCATAATTACTAAAAAAGCCAGAAAGAGCCTAATTTCATGGAACCCCATTGATGACAGAATAATTACATCAAGGTTCCACACTAAATACAGAAATATCACCTTTGTACAATGCTATGCACCCACAAAGAGTGCGAGTGCTGCGGAAAAAGAAAATTTCTACGATATCCTTGAAAGTACGTTAAGGAAGATAAACAGAGGTGATATCACCATACTCATGGGTGATCTCAACGCTAAGGTAGGGGCAAATAACAGTAACCATGGAAGACATCCTGGGTAAAGAAGGATGTGGGGAAAGAAACGAAAACGGTGAACTATTCACGAAACTCAGTTCAACATCAGACCTAGTTATAGGTGGAACAGTGTTCCCACACAAGCAAATCCACAAAGTCACATGGATATCCCCCGACAAGAAAACCCAAAACCAAATTGACCATATTGCCATATCGAAAACATGGCGGAGATCCCTACTTGATGTCAGAAACAAAAGGGGTGCAGACATTGCCAGCGACCACCACCTTCTGCTCGGCACGTTCAGAATCAAACTGGCCGTACCAAAGAAACCTGAACAATCAGAGAGAGTAAAGTTCAACCTACACAAACTGCGCCAACCAAACTGCAAAAAAGTTTTCCTAACAAACCTGCATGAAAATGCAGACCAAAATCCCATAACATCTTGGGATGGCTTAGCCAAGACACTACTCGAATCGGCCAAAACAACCCTTGGCACAAAGGAAAGAAATCGAAAAGACTGGATCTCAGACCAAACATGGCAACTTATACAAGACAGAAAGGATGCGAAGAAACTGGTACTCCAGTGCAAAATTTCGATGACAAAAAATGATGCAATCTGGAGATATACACAACTATGCAAACAAATTAAAGCATCAAAATAATATACTTTAATTTGAAAATAATTTAATTTAATATGAAAATAATATAATTTAATTTGAAAATAATTTAATTTAATTTGAAAATAATATAATCTAATTTAATTTGAAAATATTATAATTTAAGTTGAAAATAATTTAATTTAATTTAAAAATAATATAATTTAATTTGAAAATAATTTAATTTAATTTGAAATTATTATAATTTCATTTGGAAATAATTTAATTTAAATTGAAAATAATATAATTTAGTTTGAAATTAATATAATTTAATTTGAAAATTATATAATTTAATTTGAAAATAATATAATTTAATTTGAAAATAATATAATTTAATTTGAAAATAATTAAATTTAATTTGAAAATAATATAATTTAATTTGAAATTAATATAATTTAGTTTAAAAATAATATAATTTAATTTTAAAATAATTTAATTTAATTTAAAATTAATATAATTTAATGAGGAAATAATATAATTTAATTTGAAAATAATATAATTTAATTTTAAAACAATTTAATTTAATTTGAAAATATTTTAATTTAATATGAAAATAATTTAATTCAACTTGAAAATAATATAATCTAATTTAAGAATAGTTTATGAAATACGCCCATGTGGGGTTGTAGGTCCCCCATCGGGCGCCTCCCCAGGTGACGGATAGGGGGATAACTCCTAGATATAAGTGGTACCGGGGAAATCAAATACCCGGTGCGGACCAAAACCTACAAATGTAGCGTCTGCACTCAGAATGAGCGGCTACAAATCCGCAGCGTCTGTTCCAGATTGGGCGGCTGCAACAGCCTCTGACCCAGAATGGGCGGCTGATTTAAATCCTGTAAACAGGAGGCTGGTTTGGAAACTATAGCTGGCAGCCCCAGCACCAAACCACGGCCACAATGGGCTAATAACCTGCTTGGCCTGAACTCTGCTATTAATGAAACCTCTACAACACAAATCCGGATGGACAAAACGAAGACAACACTGGGTACACTTAAGGAAAAGTTACGTTTTGGATGCTGGAACGTAAAAACTCTATACGAAGCATCAAAACTGCATCAAGCGGTGAGAGAATTAAATAACTACAACATCTCAATTTTAGGCTTATCAGAAGTTCGCTGGCTTGGCAAGGGGGAGCTCAACTTACAATCTGGGGAGCTTTTCCTGTACAGTGGCAAAGAAACTTAGTTTCATGAAAGAGGCGTTGGTTTCATAATTACTAAAAAAGCCAGAAAGAGCCTAATTTCATGGAACCCCATTGATGACAGAATAATTACATCAAGGTTCCACACTAAATACAGAAATATCACCTTTGTACAATGCTATGCACCCACAAAGAGTGCGAGTGCTGCGGAAAAAGAAAATTTCTACGATATCCTTGAAAGTACATTAAGGAAGATAAACAGAGGTGATATCACCATACTCATGGGTGATCTCAACGCTAAGGTAGGGGCAAATAACAGTAACCATGGAAGACATCCTGGGTAAAGAAGGATGTGGGGAAAGAAACGAAAACGGTGAACTATTCACGAAACTCAGTTCAACATCAGACCTAGTTATAGGTGGAACAGTGTTCCCACACAAGCAAATCCACAAAGTCACATGGATATCCCCCGACAAGAAAACCCAAAACCAAATTGACCATATTGCCATATCGAAAACATGGCGGAGATCCCTACTTGATGTCAGAAACAAAAGGGGTGCAGACATTGCCAGCGACCACCACCTTCTGCTCGGCACGTTCAGAATCAAACTGGCCGTACCAAAGAAACCTGAACAATCAGAGAGAGTAAAGTTCAACCTACACAAACTGCGCCAACCAAACTGCAAAAAAGTTTTCCTAACAAACCTGCATGAAAATGCAGACCAAAATCCCATAACATCTTGGGATGGCTTAGCCAAGACACTACTCGAATCGGCCAAAACAACCCTTGGCACAAAGGAAAGAAATCGAAAAGACTGGATCTCAGACCAAACATGGCAACTTATACAAGACAGAAAGGATGCGAAGAAACTGGCACTCCAGTGCAAAATTTCGATGACAAAAAATGATGCAATCTGGAGATATACACAACTATGCAAACAAATTAAAGCATCTGCCAAAAAAGACAAGCGAATATGGATTTACCTGATATGTGAGCAAGCAGAAGAAGCAGCCAAAAATAACAACACGAGGACTCTTTACGCACTGACAAACAAGCTCTCCAAAAAGCACACAAAGACCACAAATATAGTTAGAAGCAAAGACAACCGCCCACTGACCACCCCAGAAACTCAGCTCGATAGGTGGAAGGAATATTTTGCTGATATGCTCAGCTCACCCACGGAAGACGAACTTGAGATAGCTCCAGAAGACAATGCAAATGAACAGCTGAATATAAAAATAGACGCGCCTTCAAAAACAGAAATACTAAATACCATCAAGCAGCTGAAAAACAACAAAGCGGCAGGGGTAGACAACATACCTGCAGAACTAATCAAGGTGGACCCTAAATGGATTGCACCTCTACTTGCAAAAATAATAAAAGCGATCTGGACAAACCAAGAAATTCCAGCAGAAATGAAACACGGTCTCATTATCAAACTGTCAAAAAAGGAGACCTAACGCAATGCAAAAATTGGAGAGGAATAACGCTGTTAAACACCATAAACAAAATTATTGCAAGTGTAATCCAACATAGGCTGGCAGAAGAATTCGAACCCATACTGCGTCCAAACCAAGCAGGCTTCCGCCCAAACCGCTCATGCATAGACCACCATAAATTCAACAAGAATAATTATAGAACAATCCGTTGAATGGCGATCGCCACTATATCTTGTTTTCATCGACTTTGAACGTGCTTTTGACAGCCTATCCCACTCTGCTATATGGAAGATACTACGGACAAGAGGCGTGCCAACAAAAATCATCGACACGATTAGAGAACTGTACCATGACGTATCATGTAGTATCCTGCATAGCGGAGCACATAGCAACCTTTTTCCGGTGAGATCAGGAGTGAAGCAAGGATGTGTGCTCTCTCCCTTGCTTTTTAACATTGCTCTTGACTATATCCTGGAAAAGTCTTGCAGACCAAACGATGGTATTCGATGGTCTCTTTACTCTAATCTCAAAGATCTCGAATACGCAGACGACATTTGCATTTTTTCGCATACCAATGAAAGTATGCAAAGGCAACTCATCCTACTATCAGACATTATTATAACCTTTTATTGGCATATATACAAAATATATTAAAATATATTACATACTATACATATATTACCTACACGTTATATACTAAAGAAATAGGTTCTTCCTTTTTGCCTATTTGCTCTTTCCACTTTTTCACCCTCCTTAACAATTCCAAACCAATTCCACTTTCATCCATACACTTCTTCCATTCTTGTCCTAGCCTTTTCTCCTGTTCCTTCCATTCATTCCTTGTACATTCTTCTATCTAATGTTCCCATCTATCCTCTCCAGCCCCACAAACTGTGCACTTCCGATATTCTTCACTCATCCAATATTTCCTACCACGCTCTTCACTTCCACACCTAAACCTTGCCAGTATGACCTGCGTGTCTGCCTCTTTCGTTGAGTATAAATAGGTAGGTAAACGACCAAGCACCTGAATCTTTGCATATTCTTTAAAAAATCTACTGTTTGCAATTTGGTCTTGGCGTTCCTGTAACTCTACCTCTACTAATCGCTCACCTAGCATTTCCACCCAGTTTGCCCCTTCACTCTTAAGTTTTTCTAATCCCTCGCCAGATATTCCTGCTCTTTCATATAATTTCCTTTTATTCATTCCCCACGCATTCCCATTCTTCCCTCTTTCACCCTCCTGATTTGCCATTCTAAATACCTCTTTTATTATTCTTTCATCCCCCATTTCACTCACCTTGTATTCATATCTTATCACCCTGTTTGCCGCTAAAACGGCTACCTTGTAGGCATTCACCTCTTGCAGAACTATGTAGCCTGGTGTCGATTTGTCTAACTTAAGGAATTTCTTGTAGAAGTTTTGTTGAACCCTGTCTATCTTCTCTTCCTCTCTAATCCCCCATACTTCCGAACCATTTTTCTTCTCACACACACTTCTCTAAAACACTTCTCACACACACTTTCCATATTACCTCCGCCTCCCCAAAGTTCCCTTCAAAACTAGATCTCCATCCCTTCCACATGCGTTCTGCCGCCACCCACGCTTTTTTTGACACATAATCCACATTTTCCCTATTAGTGCACCCAGTTCCAAACACATATCCTAAATACCTAAACTTTTGGACCTCCTCAATTTCCTTTCCTAGCCATTCGAAACGTTCTTTGCTACACGTTTACATTTAGCTCTCTCTTTTTAAAATAACCTCTCAGCCTTTCAATCAACTCCTTCATATCTCCTGCGGTTTTAGCGAACACTACCATATCGTCCGCGTAGGCTAAGCTCCACACTTTCTTTCTCCCTATAACAACGCCTCCAGCTTGTCCATCTGTCAACACTTTCTCTATGTCAGCCACATAGAGATTAAAAAGTGTAGGACTCAACGGGCATCCCTGCCTCAGACCCTTTCTTACATCGAAATACTCAGATTCACACACATCAGACCTATCCTATCAGACACCTATCAGACATGGCACAGAAGTTAGGGTTGAAAATAAATGTCACAAAAACAAAAGCGATGCGAATGCACACAAATAACGACGCACCGTTTCAAATAAACGACCAACCAATTGAGAATGTAGAAAAGTTTCAGTATCTAGGAAGCATTCTCTACGAGACGGGCGGAACAGACCTAGACATTCTAAAGAGAATTCAAAAAGCACAGATGGCATTCAGGCAACTAAACACAATATGGAGGTCCAACATCATAAAAACAAAGAGCAAGCTGGGTTTATATAGAACAAACGTCAAAGCAATCCCCTTATATGGATGTGAGACCTGGAAAAACACTAATGCCACAAAACATAAACTTCAGGTTTTCGCCAACAAATGTCTACGAATCATCCTCAGAATCTTCTGGCCACAGAAAATTACTAATGAGCAACTTCTTAAACGATGCGGAGAAGAAACAATAGAGCACGACATTAAGAAAAGAAAATGGGGATGGATCGGCCACATTCTAAGAAGAAAACCAGACGACATTGCAAGGGCAGCACTAGACTGGAATCCCCAAGGAACGAGACGACGAGGAAGACCGGCTCAAACATGGAGGAGAACAGTGTTAGATGAACTAAAAGCCCAGAATACCTCTTGGAGTAAAGCCAAAGCAATGGCCCAGAATAGGGTCTGCTGGAGGGTGCTTATGGAGGCTCTATGCTCCACCTAGGAGTCCAGAACCCATATATATATATATATATATATATATATATATATATATATATATATATATATATATATATATATATATATACATATATATATATACATATATATATATATATATATATATATATATATATATATATATATATATATATATATGGGTTCTGGACTCCTAGGTGGAGCATAGAGCATATATATATATATATATATATATATATATATAAGAATAATTTAATTTAGTTTGAAAGTAATATAATTTAATTTGAAAATAATTTAATTTTATTTGAAAATAATATAATTTTATTTGAAAATACTATAATTTAATTTGAAAATAATATAACTTAATTTGAAAATAATATAAATTAATTAGAAAATAATTTAATTTAATTTGAAAATAATATAACTTAGTTTGAAAATAATATAATTTAATTTAAAAATAATATAATTTAATTTAAAATTAATATAATTTAATTTAAAAATAATATAAATTAATTTGAAAATAATATAATTTAATTTGAAAATAATTTATTTTAATTTGAAAATATTATAATTCAATTTGAAAATAATATAATTTAATTTGAAAATAATGTAATTTGATTTGAAAATAATATAATTTAATTTAAAAATAATATAATTTAATTTGAAAACAATTTAATTTAGTTTGAAAATAATATAATTTAATTTGAAAATAATTAAATTATATTTGAAAATAATATAATTTAAATTGAAAATATGTAAATTTAATTTGAAAATAATATATTTCATTTGAAATTAATTTAATTTTAAATTAATATAATTTAATTTAAAAATAAGTTAAATTAATTTAAAAATAATAAAATTTAATTTGATAATAATTTAATTTAATTTAAAAATAATATAATTTAATTTGAAAATAATTTAATTTAATTTGAAAATAATATAATTTAATTTGAAAATAATTTAATTTAATTTGAAAATAATATAATTTAAGCTAAAAATAATTTAATTTAATTTGAAAATAATATAATTTAATTTGAAAATAATATAATTTAATTTGAAAATAATTAAATTTACTTTGAAAATAATATAATTTAATTTGAAAACAATTTAATTTAATTTGAAAATTATATAATTTAGTTTGAAAATAATTAAATTTTCTTTTAAAATAATATAATGAAAATTGAAAATAATTAAATTTAATTTGAAAATAATATTTAATTTGAAAATAATTTAATTTGAAAATAATATAATTTAATTTGACAATAATTTAAATTAATTTGAAAATAATAAAATTTAATTTGAAAATACTTTAATTTAATTTAAAAATAATATAATTTAATTTGAAAATAATTTAATTTAATTTGAAAATAATATAATTTAATTTACTTTGAAAATAATATAATTTAAGTTGAAAATAATTTAATTTAATTTGAAAATAATATAATTTAATTTGAAAATAATTTAATTTATTTTAAAATTAATATAATTTCATTTGAAAATAATATAAGTTAAATTGAAAATAATATAATTTAGTTTGAAATTAATATAATTTAATTTGAAAATAATATAATTTAATTTGAAAATAATATAATTTAATTTGAAAATAATATAATTTAATTTGAAAATAATTTAATTTAATTTGAAAATGATATAATTTAATTTAAAAATAATATAATTTAATTTAAAAATTATATAATTTAATTTAAAAATATTTTAATTTAATTTTAAAATAATATAATTTAATTTAAAAATAATTTAATTTTATTTGAAAATAATATAATTTAATTTAAAAATAAATAATTTAATTTGAAAATAATTTAATTTAATTTGAAAATAATATAATATAGTTTGAAAATAATATAATTTAATTTAAAAATAATATAATTTAATTTAAAATTAATATAATTTAATTTGAAAGTAATATAATTTAATTTGAAAATAATATAATTTAATTTAAAAATAATTTATTTTAATTTGGAAATATTATAATTTAATTTGAAAATAATATAATTTAATTTGAAAATAATGTAATTTGATGTGAAAATAATATAATTTAATTTAATATAATTTAATTTAAAAATAATTTAATTTAATATGAAAATAATATAATTTAATTTGAAAATAATATAATTTAATTTGAAAATAAAATATTTTAATTTAAAATTAATGAAATTTAATTTAAAAATAATATAATTTAATTTGAAAATAATTAAATTTTATTTGAAAAAAATATAATTTAGTTTGAAAATAATAAAATTTAATTTGAAAATAATTTAATTTAATTTGAAAATAATATAATTTAAATTAAAATTAATATAATTTAGTTTGGAAATAATATAATTTAATTTGAAAATAATATAATTTAATTTTAACACAATTTAATTTAATTTTAAAATAATATAATTTAATATGAAAATAATTAAATATACTTTAAAAATAATATAATTTAATTTGAAAACAATTTAATTTAATTTGAATATAATATAATTTAATTTGAAAATAATTAAATTATATTTGAAAATAATATAATTTAAATTGAAAAAAATTTAATTTGAAAATACTATTTCATTTGAAAATAATTTAAATTGTAATTAATATAATTTCATTTGAAAATAAGTTAAATTAATTTGAAAAAAATAAAATTTAATTTAAAAATAATTTAATTTAATTTAAAAATAATATAATTTAATTTGAAAAAAAATTAATTTAATTTGAAAATAATATAATTTAATTTGAAAATAATTTAATTTAATTTGAAAATAATATAATTTAAGTTAAAAATAATTTAATTTAATTTGAAAATAATATAATTTAATTTGAATATAATATAATTTAATTTGAAAATAATTAAATTTACTTTGAAAATAATATAATTTAATTTGAAAACAATTTAATTTAATTTGAAAATAATATAATTTCATTTGAAAATAATTAAATTTTATTTTAAAATAATATAATGTAAATTGGAAATAATTAAATTTAATTTGAAAATAATATTTAATTTGAAAATAATTTAATTTGAAAATAATATAATTTAATTTGAAAATAATTGAAATTAATTTTAAAATAATAAAATTTAAATTGAAAATAATTTAATTTAATTTAAATATATTATAATTTAATTTAAAAATAATTTAATTTAATTTGAAAATAATATAATTTAATTTAAAAATAATATAATTTAATTTAAAAATTATATAATTTAATTTAAAAATAATTTAATTTAATTTTAAAATAATATAATTTAATTTAAAAATAATTTAATTTGATTTGAAAATAATATAATTTAATTTGAAAATAAATAATTTAATTTGAAAATAATTTATTTTAATTTGAAAATAATATAATTTAATTTAATTTGAAAATAATATAATTTAAGTTGAAAATAATTTAATTTAATTTGAAAATAATATAATTTAAATTGAAAATGATATAATTTAATTTGAAAATAATTTAAATTAATTTTAAAATAATAAAATTTAAGTTGAAAATAATTTAATTTAATTTGAAAATAATATAATTTAATTTGAAAATAATTTAATTTAATTTGAAATTAATATAATTTTATTTGAAAATAATATAATTTAATTTAAAAATAATATAATTTAATTTGAAAATAATATAATTTAATTTGAAAATAATATAATTTAATTTGAAAATAATTTAATTCAATTTTAAAATAATATAATTTAATTTGGAAACAATTTAATTTAATTTAAAAATAATATAATTTAATTTGAAAATAATTTAATTTAATTTGAAAATAACATAATTTATTTTAAAAATAATTTAATTTAATTTGAAAATAATATAATTTAAGTTAAAAATAATATAATTTAATTTGAAAATATAATTTAATTTGAAAATAATATAACTTAATTTGAAAATAAATAATTTTACTTTGAAAATAATATAATTTAATTTGAAAACAATTTAATTTAATTTGAAAATAATATAATTTCATTTGAAAATAATTAAATTTTATTTTAAAATAATATAATGTATATTGAAGATAATTAAATTTAATTTGAAAATAATATTTAATTTGAAAATAATTTAATTTGAAAATAATATAATTTAATTTGAAAATAATTTAAATTAATTTGAAATTAATAAAATTTAATTTGAAAATAATTTAATTTAATTTAAAAATAATATTATTTAATTTGAAAATAATTTAATGCAATTTGAAAATAATATAATTTAATTTGATTTCAAAATAATATAATTTAATTTGAAAATATTTTAATTTAATTTAAAAATAATATAATTTAATTTAAAAATAATATAATTTAATTTAAAAATAATATTATTTAATTTAAAAATAATTTAATTTAATTTGAAAATAATATAATTTAATTTAAAAATAATTTAATTTTATTTGAAAATAATTTAATTTAATGTTATAATAATTTAATTTGAAAATAATATAATTTAATTTGAAAATAATTTAATTTAATTTCAAAATAATATAATTTAATTTGAAAATAATATAATTTAATTTTAAAATAATATAATTTAATTTGAAAAACATATAATTTAATTTGAAAATAATATAATTTAATTTTAAAACAATTTAATTTAATTTGAAAATATTTTAATTTAATTTGAAAATAATTTAATTCAATTTGAAAATTATATAATTTAATTTGAAAACAATTTAATTTAATTTGAAAATAATATAATTTAATTTGAAAATAATTAAATTTAATTTAAAAATAATTCAATTTAAAAATAATATAATTTAATTTTAAAATAATTTAAATTAATTTTAAAATAATATAATTTAATTTGAAAATAATTAAATTTAATTTGAAAATAATATAATTTAATTTGAAAACAATTTAATTTATTTTGAAAATAATATAATTTCATTTGAAAATAATTAAATTTTATTTTAAAATAATATAATGTATATTGAAAATAATTAAATTTAATTTGAAAATAATTTAATTTGAAAATAATATAATTTAATTTGAAAATAATTTAAATTAATTTGAAAATAATATAATTTAATTTAAAAATAATTTAATTTAATTTGAAAATAATATAATTAAATTTAATTTGAAAATAATATAATTTAAGCTGAAAATAATTTAATTTAATTTGAAAATAATATAATTTAATTTGAAAATATTTTAATTTAATTTGAAAATAATTTAATTTAATTTAAAAATTAGATAATTTAATTTTAAAATAATATAAATTAATTTAAAAATAATTTAATTTAATTTGAAAATAATATAATTTAATTTAAAAATAATTTAATTTAATTTGAAAATAATTTAATTCAATATTATAATAATTAAATTTGAAAATAATATAATTTAATTTGAAAATAATTTAATTTAATTTGAAAATAATATAATTGAATTTGAAAATAATATAATTTAATTTTAAAATTATTTAATTTAATTTGAAAAAAATATAATTTAATTTGAAAATAATATAATTTTATTTGAAAATAATAAAATCTAATTTGAAAAAATTATAATTTAATTTGAAAATAATAAAATCTAATTTGAAAGTAATTTAATTTAATTTGAAAATAATAAAATTTAATTTAAAATTAATATAATTTAATTTGGAAATAATATAATTTAATTTTAAAACAATTTAATTTAATTTGGAAATAATATAATTTAATTTGAAAATAATTAAATTTAATTAAAAAATAATTTAATTTGAAAATAATATAATTTAATTTTAAAATAATTTATTTTAATTTTAAAATATTTTAATTTATATTGAAAATAATTTAATTCAATTTGAAAATAATATAATTTAATTTGAAAACAATTTAATTTAATTTGGAAATAATATAATTTAATTTGAAAATAATTAAATTTAATTTAAAAATAATTTAATTTAAAAATAATATAATTTAATTTGAAAATAATATAATTTAATTCAAAAATAATTTAATTTAATTTAAAATTAATGTAATTTAATTTGAAAATAATATAATTTAATTTTAAAATAATATAATTTAATTTAAAAATAATATAATTTAATTTGAAAATAATTAAATTTACTTTGAAAATAATATAATTTAATTTGCAAACAATTTAATTTAATTTGAAAATAATATAATTTAATTTGAAAATAATTAAATTATATTTGAAAATAATATAATTTAAATTGAAAATAATTAAATTTATTTTAAAAATAATATTTTATTTGAAAATAATTTAATTTGAAATTAATATAATTTAATTTGAAAATAAGTTAAATTAATTTGAAAATAATAATATTTATTTTGAAAATAATATAATTTAATTTGGAAATAATTTTTTTTTTTTTGAAAATAACATAATTTTATTTGAAAATAATATAATTTTATTTGAAAATAATATAAATTAATTTGAAAATAATATAAATTAATTAGAAAATAATTTAATTTATTTTGAAAATAATATAATTTAATTTGAAAATAATTTAATTTGAAAATAATTTAATTTAATTTGAAAATAATATAATTTAATTTGCAAATAATTTAATTTGAAAATAATATAATTTACATTGAAAATAATATAATTTAATTTGAAATTAATATAATTTATATTGAAAATAATATAATTTAATTTGAAAATAATATAATTTAATTTGAAAATAATATAATTTAATTTGAAAGTAATTTATTTTAATTTGAAAATAATATAATTTAATTTGAAAATAATATAATTTTATTTAAAAATAATATAATTTATTTGAAAATAATATAATTTAATTTAAAATTAATTTAATTTTATTTGAAAATAATTTAATTTAATTTGAAAACCATATAATTTAATTTTAAAATAATATAATTTAATTTGAAAATAATTTAATTTAATTTGAAAACAATCTAATTTAATTTGAAAATAATATAATTTCATTTGAAAATAATTAACTTTTATTTTAAAATAATATAATGTTAATTGAAAATAATTAAATTTAATTTGAAAATAATATAATTTAATTTGAAAATAATTTTAATTAATTTGAAAATAATAAAATTTAATTTGAAAATAATTTAATTTAATTTAAAAATAATATAATTTAATTTGAAAATGATTCAATTTAATTTGAAAATAATTTAATTTAATTTAAAAATAATATAATTTAATTTAAAAATAATTTAATTTAATTTGAAATTAATATAATTTCATTTGAAAATAATATAATTTAAATTGAAAATAATATAGTTTAGTTTGAAATTAATATAATTTAATTTTAAAATAATGTAATTTAATTTGAAAATCGTATAATTTAATTTGAAAATAATATAATTTAATTGGAAAATAATTTAATTTAATTTGAATATAAAATAAATTAATTTGAAAATAACTAAATTTAATTTGAAAATAATATAATTTAATTTGAAAACAATTTAATTTAATTTGCAAATAATATAAATTAATTTGAAAATAATTAAATTATATTTGAAAATAATTTAATTTAAATTGAATATAATTAAATTTAATTTGAAAATAAAATTTCATTTGATAATAGTTTAATTTGAAATTATTATAATTTAATTTGAAAATAAGTTAAATTAATTTGAAAGTAATAAAATTTAATTTAAAAATAATTTAATTTAATTTAAAAATAATATAATTTAATTTGAAAAAAAATTAATTTAATTTGAAAATAATATAGTTTAATTTGAAAATAATTTAATTTAATTTGAAAATAATATAATTTAAGTTAAAAATAATTTAATTTAATTTAAAAATAATATAATTTAATTTGAAAATGATTTAATTTAATTTGAAAATAATATAATTTAATTTGAAAATAATATAATTTAATTTGAAAATAATATAATTTAATTTGAAATAATATAATTTAATTCAAAAATAATTTAATTTAATTTGAAAATAATATAATTTAATTTGAAATAAATTTAATTTAATTTGAAAATAGTATAATTTAATTTGAAAATAATTTAATTTAATTTAAAATTAATATAATTTAATTTGAAAATAATATAATTTAATTTAAAAATAATATAATTTAATTTAATTTGAAAATAATATAATTTAATTTGAAAATAATTAATTTTAATTTGATAATATAATTTAATTTAAAAATAATATAATTTAATTTAAAAATAATTTAATTTAATTTGAAAATAATATAATTTAATTTGAAAATAATTTAATTTAATTTGAAAATAATATAATTTAATTTGAAAATAATTTAATTTAATTTGAAAATAATATATTTTTATTAAAAAATAATATAATTTAATTTGAAATTAATATAATTTAATTTGAAAATAATATAATTTAAATTTAAAATAATATAATTTATATTAAAATTAATATAATTGAATTTGAAAATAATATAATTTAATGAGAAAATAATTTAATTTAATTTAAAATAATATAATTTAATTTGAAAATAATATAATTTAATTTGAAAATAATTTAATTTAATTTGAAAATAATATAATTTAATTTGAAAATAATATAATTTAATTTGAAATAATATAATTTAATTCAAAAATAATTTAATTTAATTTGAAAATAATATAATTTAATTTGAAATAAATTTAATTTAATTTGAAAATAGTATAATTTAATTTGAAAATAATTTATTTTAATTTAAAAATAATATAATTTAATTTGAAAATAATTTAATTTTAAAAATAATATAATTTTATTTAAAAATAATATAATTTAATTTAATTTGAAAATAATATAATTTTATTTGAAAATAATTTAATTTAATTTGAAAATAATATAATTTAATTTGAAAATAATTTATTTTAATTTAAAAATAATATAATTTAATTTGAAAATAATTTAATTTAATTTAAAAATAATATAATTTAATTTAAAAATAATATAATTTATTTTGAAAATAATTTAATTTTATTTGAAAATAATATAATTTAATTTGAAAATAATTTAATTTAATTTGAAAATAATATAATTTAATTTAAAATTAATATAATTTAATTTGAAAATAATATAATTCAATTAGATAATAATTTAATTTAATTTAAAATTAATATAATTTAATTTCAAAATAATATAATTTAATTTGAAAATTACATAATTTAATTTGAAAATAATTTAATTTTATTTGAAAATAATATAATTTAATTTGAAAATAAGATAATTTAATTTGAAAATAATATAATTTAATTTGAAAATAATATAAATTAATTAGAAAATAATTTAATTTAATTTAAAAAGAATTTAATTTAATTTGAAAATAATATGATATAATTTAAAATTAATATTCGATTGAAAAATAATTTAATTTATTTTGAAAATAATTTAATTTGAATATAATTAAATTTAATTTAAAAATAATATAATTTAATTTGAAAATAATTTATTTTAATTTGAAAATAATATAATTCAATTTGAAAATAATTTAATTTAATTTGAAAATAATATAATTTAATTTGAAAATAATTTAATTTAATTAGAAAATAATTTAATTTAATTTAAAAATAATATAATTTAATTTGAAAATAGTATAATTTAATTAGAAAATAATTTAATTTTATTTAAAATTAATATAATTTAATTTGAAAATAATATAATTTAATTAGAAAATAATTTAATTTAATTTAAAATTAATATAATTTAATTTGAAAATAATATAATTTAATTTTAAAATATAATTTAATTTGAAAATAATTTAATTTAATTTGAAAATTATATTATTTAATTTGAAAATAATATAATTTAATTTGAAAATAATATAATTTAATTTAAAAATAATTAAATTTAATTTGAAAATTATATAATTTAATTTGAAAATAATTTAATTTAATTTGAAAATAGTATAATTTAATTTAAAAATAATTTATTTTAATTTGAAAATAATATAATTTAATTTGAAAATAATATAATTTAATTTAAAAATAATATCATTTAATTTAATTTGAAATTTAATTTAATATATAATTTAATTTGAAAATAATTTAATTTAATTTGAAAATAATATAATTTAATTTGAAAATAATTTATTTTAATTTAAAAATAATATAATTTAATTTAAAAATAATATCATTTAATTTAATATGAAAATAATATAATTTAATTTGAAAATAATTTAATTTAATTTGAAAATAATATAATTTAATTTGAAAATAATTTAATTTAATTTGAAAATAATATTATTTAATTATAAAATAATTTAATTTAATTTGAAATTGATATAATTTTATTTGATAATAATATAATTTAAATTGAAAATAATATAATTCAATTTAAAATTAATATAATTTAATTTGAAAATAATATAATTCAATTAGATAATAATTTAACTTAATTTAAAATTAAAATAATTTAATTTAAAATTAATATATAATTTAATTTGAAAATAATTTAATTTAATTTGAAAATAATATAATTTAATTTAAAAATAATTTAATTTTATTTCAAAATAATATAATTTAATTTAAAAATAATATAATTTAATTTGAAAATAATATAATTTAATTTGAAAATAATATAAATTAATTAGAAAATAATTTAATTTAATTTAAAAATAATTTCATTTAATTTGAAAATAATATAATATAATTTAAAATTAATATTCATTTAAAAAAAAAATTAATTTAATTTCAAATTAATTTAATTTGAATATAATTAAATTTAATTTGAAAATAATATAATTTAATTTGAAAATAATTTAATTTAATTTGAAAATAATATAATTCAATTTGAAAATAATTTAATTTAATTTGAAAATAATATAATTTAATTTGAAAATAATTTAATTTAATTTAAAAATAATATAATATAGTTTGAAAATAATATAATTTAATTTGAATATAATATAATTTAATTAGAAAATAATTTAATTTAATTTGAAATTAATATAATTTAATTTGAAAATAATATAATTTAAATTGAAAATAATATAATTTAATTTAAAATTAATATAATTTATTTTGAAAATATTATAATTTAATTAGAAAATAATTTAATTTAATTTAAAATTAATATAATTTAATTTGAAAATAATATAATTTAATTTGAAAATAATATAATTTAATTTGAAAATAATTTAATTTAATTTGAAAATAATATAATTTGAAAATAATATAATTTAATTTGAAAATAATATAATTTAATTTAAAAATAATATAATTTAATTTGAAAATAATATAATTTAATTTGAAAATAATTTAATTTTATTTGAAAATAATATAATTTAATTTGAAAATAATATAATTTAATTTAAAAATAATATAATTTAATTTGAAAATAATTTAATTTAATTTGAAAATAGTATAATTTAATTTGAAAATAATTTATTTTAATTTGAAAATAAAATAATTTTAATTTGAAAATAATATAATTTAATTTGAAAATAATTTATTTTAATTTGAAAATAATATAATTTAATTTGAAAATAATTTAATTTAATTTAAAAATAATATAATTTAATATGAAAATAATTTATTTTAATTTGAAAATAATTTAATTTAATTTGAAAATAATATAATTTAATTTGAAAATATTTTAATTTAATTTAAAAATAATATAATTTAATTAGAAAATAATTTAATTTAATTTGAAATTAATATAATTTTATTTGAAAATAATTTAATTTAATTTGAAAATAATATAATTTGTTTGAAAATAATTTAATTTAATTTGAAAATAATATAATTTAATTGAAAATAATTTAATTTAATTTGAAAATAGTATAATTTAATATGAAAATAATTTATTTTAATTTGAAAATAATATAATTTTATTTGAAAATAATTTATTTTAATTTGAAAATAATATAATTTAATTTGAAAATAATTTAATTCAATTTAAAAATAATATAATTTAATTTAATTTTAAAATAATATAATTTAATTTGAAAATAATTTAATTTAATTTGAAATTAATATAATTTAATTTGAAAATAATTTATTTTAATTTGAAAATAATGTAATTTAATTTGAAAATAATTTAATTTAATTTAAAAATAATATTATTTAATTTAATTTAAAAATAATATAATTTAATTTGAAAATAAATTAATTTAATTTGAAAATAATATAATTTAATTTGAAAATATTTTAGTTTAATTTGAAAATAATATAATTTAATTAGAAAATAATTTATTTTAATTTTAAATTAATATAATTTTATTTGAAAATAATATAATTTAAATTGAAAATAATATAATTTTATATAAAATTAATATAATTTAATTTGAAAATAATATAATTTAATTTGAAAATAATTTAATTTTATTTGAAAATAATATAATTTAATTTGAAAATAATATAATTTAATTTGAAAATAATATAATTTAATTTGAAAATAATATAAATTAATTAGAAAATAATTTAATTTAATTTAAAAATAATTTAGTTTAATTTGAAAATAATATAATTTAAAATTAATATTCATTTGAAAAATAATTTAATTTAATTTGAAAATAATTTAATTTGAATATAATTAAATTTAATTTAAAAATAATATAATTTAATTTGAAAGGAATTTAATTTAATTTGAAAAATTAATATATTAATTTGAAAATAATAAAATTTAATTTGAAAATAATTTAATTTAATTTGAAAATTATATTTTATTTGAAAATAATTTAATTTAATTTGAAAATATTATAATTTAATTTTAAAATAATTTATTTTAATTTGAAAATAATATAATTTAATTTGAAAGGAATTTAATTTAATTTGAAAAATTAATATATTAATTTGAAAATAATAAAATTTAATTTGAAAATAATTTAATTTAATTTGAAAATTATATTTTATTTGAAAATAATTTAATTTAATTTGAAAATATTATAATTTAATTTTAAAATAATTTATTTTAATTTGAAAATAATATAATTTAATTTGAAAATAATTTAATTTAATTTAAAAATAATATAATTTAATTTAAAAATAATATAATTTAATTTGAAAATAATTTAATTTAATTTGAAAATAATATAATTTAATTTGAAAATATTTTAATTTAATTTGAAAATAATATAATTTAATTAGAAAATAATTTCATTTAATTTGAAATTAATATAATTTTATTTGAAAATAATATAATTTAAATTGAAAATAATATAATTTAATATAAAATTAATATAATTTAATTTGAAAATAATATAATTCAATTAGATAATAATTTAATTTAATTTAAAATTAATATAATTTAATTTAAAAATAATATAATTTAATTTGAAAATAATATAATTTAATTTGAAAATAATTTAATTTTATTTGAAAATAATATAGTTTAATTTGAAAATAATTTAATTTAATTAGAAAATAATATAATTTAATTTGAAAATAATATAAATCAATTAGAAAATAATTTAATTTAATTTAAAAATAATATAATTTAATTTGAAAATATTATAATATAATTTAAAATTAATATTCATTTGAAAAATAATTTAATTTAATTTGAAAATAATTTAATTTGAATATAATTAAATTTAATTTGAAAATAATATAATTTAATTAGAAAGTAATTTAATTTAATTTGAAAATAATATAATTCAATTTGAAAATAATTTAATTTAATTTGAAAATAATATAATTTAATTTGAAAATAATTTAATTTAATTTGTAAATAATATAATATAGTTTGAAAATAATATAATTTAATTTAAAAATAATATAATTTAATTTAAAAATAATATAATTTAATTTGAAAATAATTTAATTTAATTTGAAAATAATAAAATTTAATTTGAAAATATTTTAATTTAATTTGAAAATAATATAATTTAATTAGAAAATAATTTAATTTAATTTGAAATTAATATAATTTTATTTGAAAATAATATAATTTAAATTGAAAATAATATAATTTAATATAAAATTAATATAATTTAATTTGAAAATAATATAATTCAATTAGATAATAATTTAATTTAATTTAAAATTAATATAATTTAATTTAAAAATAATATAATTTAATTTGAAAATAATATAATTTAATTTGAAAATAATATAATTTAATTTGAAAATAATATAATTTAATTTGAAAATAATATAAATTAATTAGAAAATAATTTAATTTAATTTAAAAATAATTTAATTTAATTTGAAAATAATATAATATAATTTAAAATTAATATTATTTGAAAAATAATTTAATTTAATTTGAAAATAATTTAATTTGAATAAAATTAAATTTAATTTGAAAATAATATAATTTAATTTGAAAGTAATTTAATTTAATTTGAAAATAATATAATTCGATTTGAAAATAATTTAATTTAATTTGAAAATAATATAATTTAATTTGAAAATAATTTAATTTAATTTGAAAATAATATAATATAGTTTGAAAACAATATAATTTAATTTAAAAATAATATAATTTAATTTAAAAATAATATAATTTAATTTGAAAATAATAAAATTTAATTTGGAAAAAATATATATTAATTTGAAAATAAAAAAATTTAATTTGAAAATAATTTAATTAAATTTGAAAATAATATTTTATTTGAAAATAATTTAGTTTAATTTGAAAATAATATAATTTAATTTTAAAATAAGTTATTTTAATTTGAAAATAATATAATTTAATTTGAAAATAATTTAATTTAATTTAAAAATAATATAATTTAATTTAATTTAAAATTAATATAATTTTATTTGAAAATAATTTAATTTAATTTGAAAATAATATAATTTAATTTGAAAATATTTTAATTTAATTTGAAAATAATATAATTTAATTAGAAAATAATTTAATTTAATTTGAAATTAATATAATTTTATTTGAAAATAATATAATTTAAATTGAAAATAATATTATTTAATATAAAATTAATATAATTTAATTTGAAAATAATATAATTCAATTAGATAATAATTTAATTTAAAATTAATATAATTTAATTTAAAAATAATATATGTTAATTTGAAAATAATATAATTTAATTTGAAAATAATTTTATTTTATTTGAAAATAATATAATTTAATTTGAAAATAATATAATTTAACTTAAAATTAATATTCATTTGAAAAATAATTTATTTTAATTTGAAAATAATTTAATTTGAATATAATTAAATTTAATTTGAAAATAATATAATTTAATTTAAAAATAATTTAATTTAATTTGAAAATAATATAATTTAATTTGAAAATAATTTTATTTAATCTAAAAATAATATAATATAGTTTGAAAATAATATAATTTAATTTAAAAATAATATAATTTAATTTAAAATTAATATACTTTAATTTGAAAATAATAAAATTTAATTTGAAAAAAATATAATTTAATTTGAAAATAATAAAATTTAATTTGAAAATAATTTAAATTAATTTTAAAATAATATAATTTAATTTAAAATTAATATAATTTAATTTGGAAAAAATATAATTTAATTTGAAAATAATATAATTTAATTTTAAAACAATTTAATTTAATTTGAAAATATTTTAATTTAATTTGAAAAAAATTTAATTCAATTTGAAAATAATATAATTTAATTTGAAAATAATTTAACTTATTTTGAAAATAATATAATTTAATTTGAAAATAATAAAATTTAATTGAAAAATAATTTAATTTAATTTGAAAATAATATAATTTAATTTGAAAAAAATATAATTTAATTTGAAAATAATATAAATTAATTAGAAAATAATTTAATTTAATTTAAAAATAAAATAATTCATTTGAAAAATAATTTAATTTAATTTGAAAATAATTTAATTTATTATGAAAATAATTAAATTCAATTTGAAAATAATATAATTTAATTTAAAAATAATTTAATTTAATTTAAAAATAAATTAATTTAATTTGAAAATATTTTAATTTAATTTGAAAATAATTTATTTTAATTTGAAAATATTATAATTTAATTTGAAAATAACATAATTTATTTTGAAAATGATTTAATTTAATTTGAAAACAACACAATTTTATTAGAAAATAATTTAATTTAATGTGAAAATAATATAATTTAATTTGAAAATAATTTATTTTAATTTGAAAATAATTTAATTTAATTTGGAAATAATTTAATTTAATTTGAAAATAATTTATTTTAATTTAAAAATAATTTAATTTAAAAATAATATAATTTAATTTGAAAACAATTTAATTGAATTTGAAAATAATATAAATTAATGTGAAAATAATATAAATTAATTAGAAAATAATTTAATTTAAAAATAATATAATTCATTTGAAAAATAATTTAATTTAATTTGAAAATAATTAAATTTGAATATAAATAAATTTAATTTGAAAATAATATAATTTAATATGGAAATAATTTAATTTAATAATAATATAATTTAATTTGAAAATATTTTAATTTTATTTGAAAATAATATCATTTAATTTGAAAATAATATAATTTAATTTGAAAATAATTTAATTTAGTTTGAAAATAATATAATTTAACTTAAAAATAATATAATTTAATCAAAAATTAATATAATTAAATTTGAAAATAATATAATTTAATGTGAAAATAATATAATTTACTTTGAAAATAATTTATTTTAATTTGAAAATATTATAATTTAATTTAAAAATAATATAATTTAATTTGAAAATAATATTATTTTATTTGAAAATAAAATATTTTAATTTAAAATTAATGTAATTTAATTTGAAAATTATATAATTTAATTTGAAAATATTAAAATTTGATTTGAAATAAATTTAAATTAATTTGAAAATAATTTAATTTAATTTGAAAATAATATAATTTAATTAGAAAATAATTTTATTTAATTTAAAATTAATATAATTTAATTTAAAATTAATATAATTTAATTTGAAAATAATATTATTTAATTTGAAAATAATATAATTTAATTTGAAAATAATATAATTTAATTTGAAAATAATATAAATTAATTAGAAAATAATTTAATTTAATTTAAAAATAATGTAATTCATTTGAAAAATAATTTAATTTAATTTGAAAATAATTTAATTTGAAAATAATTAAATTTAATTTGAAAATAATATAATTTAATATGGAAATAATTTAATTTAATAATAATATAATTTAATTTGAAAATAATTTAATTTTATTTGAAAATAATATAATTTAATTTGAAAATAATATAATTTAATTTGAAAATAATTTAATTTAGTTTGAAAATAATATAATTTAATTTAAAATTAATATAATTTAATTTAAAGTTAATATAATTTAATTTGAAAATAATATTATTTAATTTGAAAATAATATAATTTAATTTGAAAATTATATAATTTAATTTGAAAATAATTTAATTTTATTTGAAAATAATATAATTTTATTTGAAAATAATATAATTTAATTTGAAAATAATTTAATTTAGTTTGAAAATAATATAATTTAATTTCAAATTAATATAATTTAATTTAAAATTAATATGATTTAATTTGAAAATAATATTATTCAATTTGAAAATAATATAATTTAATTTGAAAATTATAGAATTTAATTTGAAAATAATATAAATTAATTAGAAAATGATTTAATTTAATTTAAAAATAATATAATTTATTTGAAAAATAATTTAATTTAAGTTGAAAATAATTTAATTTGAATATAATTAAATTTAATTTGAAAATAATTTAATATAATTTGAAAATAATATAATTTAATTTAAAAATAATATAATTTAATTTAAAATTAATATAATTTAATTTGAAAATAATATAATTTGATTTGAAAATAATATAATTTAATTTCAAAATAATTTATTTTAATTTGAAAATATTATTCTTTAATTTGAAAATAATATAATTTGATTTGAAAATAATGTAATTTGATTTGAAAATTATATAATTTAATTTGAAAATAATTTAATTTTATTTGAAAATAATATAATTTAATTTGAAAATAATATAATTTAATTTGAAAATAATTTAATTTAGTTTGAAAATAATTTAATTTAATTTAAAATTAATATAATTTAATTTAAAATTAATATGATTTAATTTGAAAATAATATTATTCAATTTGAAAATAATATAATTTAATTTGAAAATTATAGAATTTAATTTGAAAATAATATAAATTAATTAGAAAATAATTTAATTTAATTTAAAAATAATATAATTTATTTGAAAAATAATTTAATTTAAGTTGAAAATAATTTAATTTGAATAAAATTAAATTTAATTTGAAAATAATTTAATATAATTTGAAAATAATAAAATTTAATTTAAAAATAATTTAATTTAATTTGAAAATGATATAATTTAGCTTGAAAATAATATAATTTAATTTAAAAATAATATAATTTAATTTAAAATTAATATAATTTAATTTGAAAATAATATAATTTAATTTGAAAATAATATAATTTAATTTCAAAATAATTTATTTTAATTTGAAAATATTATTCTTTAATTTGAAAATAATATAATTTGATTTGAAAATAATGTAATTTGATTTGAAAATTATATAATTTAATTTGAAAATAATTTAATTTTATTTGAAAATAATATAATTTAATTTGAAAATAATATAATTTAATTTGAAAATAATTTAATTTAGTTTGAAAATAATATAATTTAATTTAAAATTAATATAATTTAATTTAAAATTAATATAATTTAATTTGAAAATAATATTATTCAATTTGAAAATAATATAATATAATTTGAAAATTATAGAATTTAATTTGAAAATAATATAAATTAATTAGAAAATAATTTAATTTAATATAAAAATAATATAATTTATTTGAAAAATAATTTAATTTAAGTTGAAAATAATTTAATTTGAATATAATCAAATTTAATTTGAAAATAATATAATTTATTTTGAAAATAATTTAATTTAATTTGAAAATAATATTATTTAATTTGAAAATAATTTAATATAATTTGAAAATAATATAATTTAATTTGAAAATAATTTAATTTAATTTGAAAATGATATAATTTAGCTTGAAAATAATATAATTTAAATTAAAAATAATATAATTTAATTTAAAATTAATATAATTTAATTTGAAAATAATATAATTCAATTTGAAAATAATATAATTCAATTTCAAAATAAGTTATTTTAATTTGAAAATATTATAGTTTAATTTGAAAATAATATAATTTGATTTGAAAATAATGTAATTTGATTTGAAAATAATATAATTTAATTTAAAAATAATATAATTTAATTTGAAAATAATTTAATTCAATTTGAAAATAATATAATTTAATTTGAAAACAATATAATTTAATTTGAAAATAATATAATTTAATTTAAAAATAATATAATTTAATTTAAAATTAATATAATTTAATTTGAAAATAATATAATTCAATTTGAAAATAATATCATTTAATTTGAAAATAATATAATTTAATTTGAAAATAATTTAATTTAGTTTGAAAATAATATAATTTAACTTAAAAATAATATAATTTAATCAAAAATTAATATAATTAAATTTGAAAATAATATAATTTAATGTGAAAATAATATAATTTACTTTGAAAATAATTTATTTTAATTTGAAAATATTATAATTTAATTTAAAAATAATATAATTTAATTTGAAAATAATATTATTTTATTTGAAAATAAAATATTTTAATTTAAAATTAATGTAATTTAATTTGAAAATTATATAATTTAATTTGAAAATATTAAAATTTGATTTGAAATAAATTTAAATTAATTTGAAAATAATTTAATTTAATTTGAAAATAATATAATTTAATTAGAAAATAATTTTATTTAATTTAAAATTAATATAATTTAATTTAAAATTAATATAATTTAATTTGAAAATAATATTATTTAATTTGAAAATAATATAATTTAATTTGAAAATAATATAATTTAATTTGAAAATAATATAAATTAATTAGAAAATAATTTAATTTAATTTAAAAATAATGTAATTCATTTGAAAAATAATTTAATTTAATTTGAAAATAATTTAATTTGAAAATAATTAAATTTAATTTGAAAATAATATAATTTAATATGGAAATAATTTAATTTAATAATAATATAATTTAATTTGAAAATAATTTAATTTTATTTGAAAATAATATAATTTAATTTGAAAATAATATAATTTAATTTGAATATAATTAAATTTAGTTTGAAAATAATATAATTTAATTTAAAATTAATATAATTTAATTTAAAGTTAATATAATTTAATTTGAAAATAATATTATTTAATTTGAAAATAATATAATTTAATTTGAAAATTATATAATTTAATTTGAAAATAATTTAATTTTATTTGAAAATAATATAATTTTATTTGAAAATAATATAATTTAATTTGAAAATAATTTAATTTAGTTTGAAAATAATATAATTTAATTTCAAATTAATATAATTTAATTTAAAATTAATATGATTTAATTTGAAAATAATATTATTCAATTTGAAAATAATATAATTTAATTTGAAAATTATAGAATTTAATTTGAAAATAATATAAATTAATTAGAAAATGATTTAATTTAATTTAAAAATAATATAATTTATTTGAAAAATAATTTAATTTAAGTTGAAAATAATTTAATTTGAATATAATTAAATTTAATTTGAAAATAATTTAATATAATTTGAAAATAATATAATTTAATTTAAAAATAATATAATTTAATTTAAAATTAATATAATTTAATTTGAAAATAATATAATTTGATTTGAAAATAATATAATTTAATTTCAAAATAATTTATTTTAATTTGAAAATATTATTCTTTAATTTGAAAATAATATAATTTGATTTGAAAATAATGTAATTTGATTTGAAAATTATATAATTTAATTTGAAAATAATTTAATTTTATTTGAAAATAATATAATTTAATTTGAAAATAATATAATTTAATTTGAAAATAATTTAATTTAGTTTGAAAATAATTTAATTTAATTTAAAATTAATATAATTTAATTTAAAATTAATATGATTTAATTTGAAAATAATATTATTCAATTTGAAAATAATATAATTTAATTTGAAAATTATAGAATTTAATTTGAAAATAATATAAATTAATTAGAAAATAATTTAATTTAATTTAAAAATAATATAATTTATTTGAAAAATAATTTAATTTAAGTTGAAAATAATTTAATTTGAATAAAATTAAATTTAATTTGAAAATAATTTAATATAATTTGAAAATAATAAAATTTAATTTAAAAATAATTTAATTTAATTTGAAAATGATATAATTTAGCTTGAAAATAATATAATTTAATTTAAAAATAATATAATTTAATTTAAAATTAATATAATTTAATTTGAAAATAATATAATTTAATTTGAAAATAATATAATTTAATTTCAAAATAATTTATTTTAATTTGAAAATATTATTCTTTAATTTGAAAATAATATAATTTGATTTGAAAATAATGTAATTTGATTTGAAAATTATATAATTTAATTTGAAAATAATTTAATTTTATTTGAAAATAATATAATTTAATTTGAAAATAATATAATTTAATTTGAAAATAATTTAATTTAGTTTGAAAATAATATAATTTAATTTAAAATTAATATAATTTAATTTAAAATTAATATAATTTAATTTGAAAATAATATTATTCAATTTGAAAATAATATAATATAATTTGAAAATTATAGAATTTAATTTGAAAATAATATAAATTAATTAGAAAATAATTTAATTTAATATAAAAATAATATAATTTATTTGAAAAATAATTTAATTTAAGTTGAAAATAATTTAATTTGAATATAATCAAATTTAATTTGAAAATAATATAATTTATTTTGAAAATAATTTAATTTAATTTGAAAATAATATTATTTAATTTGAAAATAATTTAATATAATTTGAAAATAATATAATTTAATTTGAAAATAATTTAATTTAATTTGAAAATGATATAATTTAGCTTGAAAATAATATAATTTAAATTAAAAATAATATAATTTAATTTAAAATTAATATAATTTAATTTGAAAATAATATAATTCAATTTGAAAATAATATAATTCAATTTCAAAATAAGTTATTTTAATTTGAAAATATTATAGTTTAATTTGAAAATAATATAATTTGATTTGAAAATAATGTAATTTGATTTGAAAATAATATAATTTAATTTAAAAATAATATAATTTAATTTGAAAATAATTTAATTCAATTTGAAAATAATATAATTTAATTTGAAAACAATATAATTTAATTTGAAAATAATATAATTTAATTTAAAAATAATATAATTTAATTTAAAATTAATATAATTTAATTTGAAAATAATATAATTCAATTTGAAAATAATATAATTCAATTTCAAAATAAGTTATTTTAATTTGAAAATATTATAGTTTAATTTGAAAATAATATAATTTGATTTGAAAATAATGTAATTTAATTTGAAAATAATATAATTTAATGTGAAAATAATATAAATTAATTAGAAAATAATTTAATTTAATTTAAAAATAATATAATTCATTTGAAAAATAATTTAATTTAATTTGAAAATAATTTAATTTGAATATAATTAAATTTATTTTGAAAATAATATAATTTAATTTGGAAATAATTTAATTAAATAATAATATAATTTAATTTGAAAATAATTTAATTCTATTTGAAAATAATATAATTTAATTTGAAAATAATATAATTTAATTTGAAAATAATTTAATTTAGTTTGAAAATAATATAATTTAATTTAAAAATAATATAAATTAATTTAAAATTAATATAATTAAATTTGAAAATAATATAATTTGATTTGAAAATAATGTAATTTGATTTGAAAATTATATAATTTAATTTGAAAATAATTTAATTTTATTTGAAAATAATATAATTTAATTTGAAAATAATATAATTTAATTTGAAAATAATTTAATTTAGTTTGAAAATAATATAATTTAATTTAAAATTAATATAATTTAATTTAAAATTAATATAATTTAATTTGAAAATAATATTATTCAATTTGAAAATAATATAATATAATTTGAAAATTATAGAATTTAATTTGAAAATAATATAAATTAATTAGAAAATAATTTAATTTAATTTAAAAATAATATAATTTATTTGAAAAATATTTTAATTTAAGTTGAAAATAATTTAATTTGAATATAATCAAATTTAATTTGAAAATAATATAATTTATTTTGAAAATAATTTAATTTAATTTGAAAATAATATAATTTAATTTGAAAATAAATTAATATAATTTAAAAATAATATAATTTAATTTGAAAATAATTTAATTTAATTTGAAAATGATATAATTTAGCTTGAAAATAATATAATTTAATTTAAAAATAATATAATTTAATTTAAAATTAATATAATTTAATTTGAAAATAATATAATTTAATTTGAAAATAATATAATTTAATTTCAAAATAAGTTATTTTAATTTGAAAATATTATAGTTTAATTTGAAAATAATATAATTTGATTTGAAAATAATGTAATTTGATTTGAAAATAATATAATTTAATTTAAAAATAATATAATTTAATTTGAAAATAATTTAACTTAATTTGAAAATAATATAATTTAATTTGAAAACAATATAATTTAATTTGAAAATAATATAATTTATTGTGAAAATAATATAAATTAATTAGAAAATAATTTAATTTAAAAATAATATAATTCATTTGAAAAATAATTTAATTTAATTTGAAAATAATTTAATTTGAATGTAATTAAATTTATTTTGAAAATAATATAATTTAATTTCGAAATAATTTAATTTAATAATAATATAATTTAATTTGAAAATAATTTAATTCTATTTGAAAATAATATAATTTAATTTGAAAATAATATAATTTAATTTGAAAATAATTTAATTTAGTTTAATTTAGTATAATTTAATTTAAAAATAATATAAATTAATTTAAAATTAATTTAATTAAATTTGAAAATAATATAATTTAATGTGAAAATAATATAATTTAATTTGAAAATAACATAATTTATTTTGAAAATGATTTAATTTAATTTGAAAATAACACAATTTTATTAGAAAATAATTTAATTTAATGTGAAAATAAAATAATTTAATTTGAAAATAATTTATTTTAATTTGAAAATAATTTAATTTAATTTGGAAATAATTTATTTTAATTCGAAAATAATTTAATTTAATTTGGAAATAATTTAATTTAATTTGAAAATAATTTATTTTAATTTAAAAATAATTTAATTTAAAAATAATATAATTTAATTTGAAAACAATTTAATTGAATTTGAAAATAATATAAATTAATGTGAAAATAATATAATTTAATTTGAAAATAACATAATTTATTTTGAAAATGATTTAATTTAATTTGAAAATAACACAATTTTATTAGAAAATAATTTAATTTAATGTGAAAATAAAATAATTTAATTTGAAAATAATTTATTTTAATTTGAAAATAATTTAATTTAATTTGGAAATAATTTATTTTAATTCGAAAATAATTTAATTTAATTTGAAAATAATTTAATTTAATTTGGAAATAATTTATTTTAATTTGAAAATAATTTAATTTAATTTGAAAATAATATAATTTAATTTAAAATTAATATAATTTTATTTGGAAATAATATAATTTAATTTGAAAATAATATAATTTAATTTTAAAACAATTTAATTTAATTTGAAAATATTTTAATTTAATTTGAAAATAATTTAATTCAATTTGAAAATAATATAATTTAATTTGAAAATAATTTAACTTATTTTGAAAATAATATAATTTAATTTGAAAATAATAAAATTTAATTGAAAAATAATTTAATTTAATTTGAAAATAATATAATTTAATTTGAAAAAAATATAATTTAATTTGAAAATAATATAAATTAATTAGAAAATAATTTAATTTAATTTATAAATAAAATAATTCATTTGAAAAATAATTAAATTTAATTTGAAAATAATTTAATTTATTATGAAAATAATTAAATTCAATTTGAAAATAATATAATTTAATTTAAAAATAATTTAATTTAATTTAAAAATAAATTAATTTATTTTGAAAATAATTTAATTTAATTTGAAAATAATTTATTTTAATTTGAAAATATTATAATTTAATTTGAAAATAACATAATTTATTTTGAAAATGATTTAATTTAATTTGAAAATAACACAATTTTATTAGAAAATAATTTAATTTAATGTGAAAATAATATAATTTAATTTGAAAATAATTTATTTTAATTTGAAAATAATTTAATTTAATTTGGAAATAATTTAATTTAATTTGAAAATAATTTATTTTAATTTAAAAATAATTTAATTTAAAAATAATATAATTTAATTTGAAATCAATTTAATTGAATTTGAAAATAATATAAATTAATGTGAAAATAATATAAATTAATTGGAAAATAATTTAATTTAAAAATAATATAATTCATTTGAAAAATAATTTAATTTAATTTGAAAATAATTTAATTTGAATATAATTAAATTTAATTTGAAAATAATATAATTTAATATGGAAATAATTTAATTTATTAATAATATAATTTAATTTGAAAATAATTTAATTTTATTTGAAAATAATATAATTTAATTTGAAAATAATATAATTTAATTTGAAAATAATTTAATTTAGTTTGAAAATAATATAATTTAACTTGAAAATAATATAATTTAATCAAAAATTAATATAATTAAATTGGAAAATAATATATTTTAATGTGAAAATAATATAATTTACTTTGAAAATAATTTATTTTAATTTGAAAATATTATAATTTAATTTAAAAATAATATAATTTATTTTGAAAATAATGTTATTTGATATAAACATAATATAATTTAATTTAAAAATAATATAATTTATTTTGAAAATAATTTAATTTAATTTGAAAATAATATAATTTAATTTAAAAATAATTTAATTTAATTTGAAAATAATATAATTTAATTTAAAAATAATTTAATTTAATCTGAAAATAATATAATATAGTTTGAAAATAATATAATTTAATTTAAAAATAATATAATTTAATTTAAAATTAATATAATTTAATTTGAAAATAATAAAATTTAATTTGAAAAAAATATAATTTAATTTGAAAATAATAAAATTTAATTTGAAAATAATTTAATTTAATTTGAAAATAATATAATTTAATTTAAAATTAATATAATTTAATTTGGAAATAATATAATTTAATTTGAAAATAATATAATTTAATTTGAAAATAATTTAATTTAATTTGAAAATAATATAATATAGTTTGAAAATAATATAATTTAATTTAAAAATAATATAATTTAATTTAAAATTAATATAATTTAATTTGAAAAAAATAAAATTTAATTTGAAAAAAATATAATTTAATTTGAAAATAATAAAATTTAATTTGAAAATAATTTAATTTAATTTGAAAATAATATAATTTAATTTAAAAAAATATAATTTAATTTGGAAATAATATAATTTAATTTGAAAATAATATAATTTAATTTTAAAACAATTTAATTTAATTTGAAAATATTTTAATTTAATTTGAAAATAATTTAATTCAATTTGAAAATAATATAATTTAATTTGAAAATAATTTAACTTATTTTGAAAATAATATAATTTAATTTGAAAATGATAAAATTTAATAGAAAAATAATTTAATTTAATTTGAAAATAATATAATTTAATTTGAAAAAAATATAATTTAATTTGAAACTAATATAAATTAATTAGAAAATAATTTAATTTAATTTAAAAATAAAATAATTCATTTGAAAAATAATTTAATTTAATTTGAAAATAATTTAATTTATTATGAAAATAATTAAATTCAATTTGAAAATAATATAATTTAATTTAAAAATAATTTAATTTGATTTGAAAATAAATTAATTTAATTTGAAAATAATTTATTTTAATTTGAAAATATTATAATTTAATTTAAAAATAATATAATTTAATTTGAAAATAATGTAATTTGATATAAAAATAATATAATTTAATTTAAAAATAATATAATTTATTTTGAAAATAATTTAATTTAATTTGAAAATAATATAATTTTATTTGAAAATAAAATATTTTAACTTAAAATTAATGTAATTTAATTTGAAAATTATATAATTTAATTTGAAAACATTAAAATTTGATTTGAAATAAATTTAATTTAATTTGAAAATAATTTAATTTAATTTGAAAATAATATAATTTAATTAGAAAATAATTTTATTTAATTTAAAATTAATATAATTTAATTTAAAATTAATATAATTTAATTTGAAAATAATATTATTTAATTTGAAAATAATATAATTTAATTTGAAAACTATATAATTTAATTTGAAAATAATATAAATTAATTAGAAAATAATTTAATTTAATTTAAAAATAATATAATTCATTTGAAAAATAATTTAACTTAATTTGAAAATAATATAATATAATTCAAAATTAATATTCATTTGAAAAATAATTTAATTTAATTTGAAAATAATTTAATTTGAATATAATTAAATTTAATTTGAAAATAAAATAATTTAATTTGAAAGTAATTTAATTTAATTTGAAAATAATATAATTCGATTTGAAAATAATTTAATTTAATTTGAAAATAATATAATTTAATTTGAAAATAATTTAATTTAATTTGAAAATAATATAATATAGTTTAAAAACAATATAATTTAATTTAAAAATAATATAATTTAATTTAAAAATAATATAATTTAATTTGAAAATAATAAAATTTAATTTGGAAAAAATATATATTAATTTGAAAATAAAAAAATTTAATTTGAAAATAATTTAATTTAATTTGAAAATAATATTTTATTTGAAAATAATTTAGTTTAATTTGAAAATATTATAATTTAATTTTAAAATAAGTTATTTTAATTTGAAAATAATATAATTTAATTTGAAAATAATTTAATTTAATTTAAAAATAATATAATTTAATTTAATTTAAAATTAATATAATTTTATTTGAAAATAATTTAATTTAATTTGAAAATAATATAATTTAATTTGAAAATATTTTAATTTAATTTGAAAATAATATAATTTAATTAGAAAATAATTTAATTTAATTTGAAATTAATATAATTTTATTTGAAAATAATATAATTTAAATTGAAAATAATATTATTTAATATAAAATTAATATAATTTAATTTGAAAATAATATAATTCAATTAGATAATAATTTAATTTAAAATTAATATAATTTAATTTAAAAATAATATATGTTAATTTGAAAATAGTATAATTTAATTTGAAAATAATTTTATTTTATTTGAAAATAATATAATTTAATTTGAAAATAATATAATTTAATTTGAAAATAATATAATTTAATTTAAAAATAATATAAATTAATTTGAAAATAATTTAATTTAATTTAAAAATAATTTAATTTAATTTGAAAATAATATAATTTAACTTAAAATTAATATTCATTTGAAAAATAATTTATTTTAATTTGAAAATAATTTAATTTGAATATAATTAAATTTAATTTGAAAATAATATAATTTAATTTAAAAATAATTTAATTTAATTTGAAAATAATATAATTTAATTTGAAAATAATTTAATTTAATCTGAAAATAATATAATATAGTTTGAAAATAATATAATTTAATTTAAAAATAATATAATTTAATTTAAAATTAATATACTTTAATTTGAAAATAATCAAATTTAATTTGAAAAAAATATAATTTAATTTGAAAATAATAAAATTTAATTTGAAAATAATTTAAATTAATTTTAAAATAATATAATTTAATTTAAAATTAATATAATTTAATTTGGAAAAAATATAATTTAATTTGAAAATAATATAATTTAATTTTAAAACAATTTAATTTAATTTGAAAATATTTTAATTTAATTTGAAAAAAATTTAATTCAATTTGAAAATAATATAATTTAATTTGAAAATAATTTAACTTATTTTGAAAATAATATAATTTAATTTGAAAATAATAAAATTTAATTGAAAAATAATTTAATTTAATTTGAAAATAATATAATTTAATTTGAAAAAAATATAATTTAATTTGAAAATAATATAAATTAATTAGAAAATAATTTAATTTAATTTAAAAATAAAATAATTCATTTGAAAAATAATTTAATTTAATTTGAAAATAATTTAATTTATTATGAAAATAATTAAATTCAATTTGAAAATAATATAATTTAATTTAAAAATAATTTAATTTAATTTAAAAATAAATTAATTTAATTTGAAAATATTTTAATTTAATTTGAAAATAATTTATTTTAATTTGAAAATATTATAATTTAATTTGAAAATAACATAATTTATTTTGAAAATGATTTAATTTAATTTGAAAACAACACAATTTTATTAGAAAATAATTTAATTTAATGTGAAAATAAAATAATTTAATTTGAAAATAATTTATTTTAATTTGAAAATAATTTAATTTAATTTGGAAATAATTTAATTTAATTTGAAAATAATTTATTTTTATTTAAAAATAATTTAATTTAAAAATAATATAATTTAATTTGAAAACAATTTAATTGAATTTGAAAATAATATAAATTAATGTGAAAATAATATAAATTAATTAGAAAATAATTTAATTTAAAAATAATATAATTCATTTGAAAAATAATTTAATTTAATTTGAAAATAATTAAATTTGAATATAAATAAATTTAATTTGAAAATAATATAATTTAATATGGAAATAATTTAATTTAATAATAATATAATTTAATTTGAAAATATTTTAATTTTATTTGAAAATAATATCATTTAATTTGAAAATAATATAATTTAATTTGAAAATAATTTAACTTAGTTAGAAAATAATATAATTTAACTTAAAAATAATATAATTTAATCAAAAATTAATATAATTAAATTTGAAAATAATATAATTTAATGTGAAAATAATATAATTTACTTTGAAAATAATTTATTTTAATTTGAAAATATTATAATTTAATTTAAAAATAATATAATTTAATTTGAAAATAATATTATTTTATTTGAAAATAAAATATTTTAATTTAAAATTAATGTAATTTAATTTGAAAATTATATAATTTAATTTGAAAATATTAAAATTTGATTTGAAATAAATTTAAATTAATTTGAAAATAATTTAATTTAATTTGAAAATAATATAATTTAATTAGAAAATAATTTTATTTAATTTAAAATTAATATAATTTAATTTAAAATTAATATAATTTAATTTGAAAATAATATTATTTAATTTGAAAATAATATAATTTAATTTGAAAATAATATAATTTAATTTGAAAATAATATAAATTAATTAGAAAATAATTTAATTTAATTTAAAAATAATATAATTCATTTGAAAAATAATTTAATTTAATTTGAAAATAATTTAATTTGAATATAATTAAATTTAATTTGAAAATAATAAAATTTAATATGGAAATAATTTAATTTAATAATAATATAATTTAATTTGAAAATAATTTAATTTTATTTGAAAATAATATAATTTAATTTGAAAATAATATAATTTAATTTGAAAATAATTTAATTTAGTTTGAAAATAATATAATTTAATTTAAAATTAATATAATTTAATTTAAAATTAATATAATTTAATTTGAAAATAATATTATTTAATTTGAAAATAATATAATTTAATTTGAAAATTATATAATTTAATTTGAAAATAATTTAATTTTATTTGAAAATAATATAATTTTATTTGAAAATAATATAATTTAATTTGAAAATAATTTAATTTAGTTTGAAAATAATATAATTTAATTTCAAATTAATATAATTTAATTTAAAATTAATATGATTTAATTTGAAAATAATATTATTCAATTTGAAAATAATATAATTTAATTTGAAAATTATAGAATTTAATTTGAAAATAATATAAATTAATTAGAAAATAATTTAATTTAATTTAAAAATAATATAATTTATTTGAAAAATAATTTAATTTAAGTTGAAAATAATTTAATTTGAATATAATTAAATTTAATTTGAAAATAATTTAATATAATTTGAAAATAATATAATTTAATTTAAAAATAATATAATTTAATTTAAAATTAATATAATTTAATTTGAAAATAATATAATTTGATTTGAAAATAATATAATTTAATTTCAAAATAATTTATTTTAATTTGAAAATATTAATTCTTTAAAATATTCTTAAATATTCTTTAATTTGAAAATAATATAATTTGATTTGAAAATAATGTAATTTGATTTGAAAATTATATAATTTAATTTAAAAATAATTTAATTTTATTTGAAAATAATATAATTTAATTTGAAAATAATATAATTTAATTTGAAAATAATTTAATTTAGTTTGAAAATAATATAATTTAATTTAAAATTAATATAATTTAATTTAAAATTAATATGATTTAATTTGAAAATAATATTATTCAATTTGAAAATAATATAATTTAATTTGAAAATTATAGAATTTAATTTGAAAATAATATAAATTAATTAGAAAATAATTTAATTTAATTTAAAAATAATATAATTTATTTGAAAAATAATTTAATTTAAGTTGAAAATAATTTAATTTGAATATAATTAAATTTAATTTGAAAATAATTTAATATAATTTGAAAATAATATAATTTAATTTAAAAATAATTTAATTTAATTTGAAAATGATATAATTTAGCTTGAAAATAATATAATTTAATTTAAAAATAATATAATTTAATTTAAAATTAATATAATTTAATTTGAAAATAATATAATTTAATTTGAAAATAATATAATTTAATTTCAAAATAATTTATTTTAATTTGAAAATATTATTCTTTAATTTGAAAATAATATAATTTGATTTGAAAATAATGTAATTTGATTTGAAAATTATATAATTTAATTTGAAAATAATTTAATTTTATTTGAAAATAATATAATTTAATTTGAAAATAATATAATTTAATTTGAAAATAATTTAATTTAGTTTGAAAATAATATAATTTAATTTAAAATTAATATAATTTAATTTAAAATTAATATAATTTAATTTGAAAATAATATTATTCAATTTTAAAATAATATAATATAATTTGAAAATTATAGAATTTAATTTGAAAATAATATAAATTAATTAGAAAATAATTTAATTTAATATAAAAATAATATAATTTATTTGAAAAATAATTTAATTTAAGTTGAAAATAATTTAATTTGAATATAATCAAATTTAATTTGAAAATAATATAATTTATTTTGAAAATAATTTAATTTAATTTGAAAATAATATTATTTAATTTGAAAATAATTTAATATAATTTAAAAATAATATAATTTAATTTAAAAATAATTTAATTTAATTTGAAAATGATATAATTTAGCTTGAAAATAATATAATTTAATTTAAAAATAATATAATTTAATTTAAAATTAATATAATTTAATTTGAAAATAATATAATTCAATTTGAAAATAATATAATTCAATTTCAAAATAAGTTATTTTAATTTGAAAATATTATAGTTTAATTTGAAAATAATATAATTTGATTTGAAAATAATGTAATTTGATTTGAAAATAATATAATTTAATTTAAAAATAATATAATTTAATTTGAAAATAATTTAATTCAATTTGAAAATAATATAATTTAATTTGAAAACAATATAATTTAATTTGAAAATAATATAATTTAATGTGAAAATAATATAAATTAATTAGAAAATAATTTAATTTAATTTAAAAATAATATAATTCATTTGAAAAATAATTTAATTTAATTTGAAAATAATTTAATTTGAATATAATTAAATTTATTTTGAAAATAATATAATTTAATTTGGAAATAATTTAATTAAATAATAATATAATTTAATTTGAAAATAATTTAATTCTATTTGAAAATAATATAATTTAATTTGAAAATAATATAATTTAATTTGAAAATAATTTAATTTAGTTTGAAAATAATATAATTTAATTTAAAAATAATATAAATTAATTTAAAATTAATATAATTAAATTTGAAAATAATATAATTTGATTTGAAAATAATGTAATTTGATTTGAAAATTATATAATTTAATTTGAAAATAATTTAATTTTATTTGAAAATAATATAATTTAATTTGAAAATAATATAATTTAATTTGAAAATAATTTAATTTAGTTTGAAAATAATATAATTTAATTTAAAATTAATATAATTTAATTTAAAATTAATATAATTTAATTTGAAAATAATATTATTCAATTTGAAAATAATATAATATAATTTGAAAATTATAGAATTTAATTTGAAAATAATATAAATTAATTAAAAAATAATTTAATTTAATTTAAAAATAATATAATTTATTTGAAAAATATTTTAATTTAAGTTGAAAATAATTTAATTTGAATATAATCAAATTTAATTTGAAAATAATATAATTTATTTTGAAAATAATTTAATTTAATTTGAAAATAATATAATTTAATTTGAAAATAAATTAATATAATTTAAAAATAATATAATTTAATTTGAAAATAATTTAATTTAATTTGAAAATGATATAATTTAGCTTGAAAATAATATAATTTAATTTAAAAATAATATAATTTAATTTAAAATTAATATAATTTAATTTGAAAATAATATAATTTAATTTGAAAATAATATAATTTAATTTCAAAATAAGTTATTTTAATTTGAAAATATTATAGTTTAATTTGAAAATAATATAATTTGATTTGAAAATAATGTAATTTGATTTGAAAATAATATAATTTAATTTAAAAATAATATAATTTAATTTGAAAATAATTTAATTTAATTTGAAAATAATATAATTTAATTTGAAAACAATATAATTTAATTTGAAAATAATATAATTTATTGTGAAAATAATATAAATTAATTAGAAAATAATTTAATTTAATTTAAAAATAATATAATTCATTTGAAAAATAATTTAATTTAATTTGAAAATAATTTAATTTGAATATAATTAAATTTATTTTGAAAATAATATAATTTAATTTGGAAATAATTTAATTTAATAATAATATAATTTAATTTGAAAATAATTTAATTCTATTTGAAAATAATATAATTTAATTTGAAAATAATATAATTTAATTTGAAAATAATTTAATTTAGTTTAATTTAGTATAATTTAATTTAAAAATAATATAAATTAATTTAAAATTAATTTAATTAAATTTGAAAATAATATAATTTAATGTGAAAATAATATAATTTAATTTGAAAATAACATAATTTATTTTGAAAATGATTTAGTTTAATTTGAAAATAACACAATTTTATTAGAAAATAATTTAATTTAATGTGAAAATAAAATAATTTAATTTGAAAATAATTTATTTTAATTTGAAAATAATTTAATTTAATTTGGAAATAATTTATTTTAATTCGAAAATAATTTAATTTAATTTGGAAATAATTTAATTTAATTTGAAAATAATTTATTTTAATTTAAAAATAATTTAATTTAAAAATAATATAATTTAATTTGAAAACAATTTAATTGAATTTGAAAATAATATAAATTAATGTGAAAATAATATAATTTAATTTGAAAATAACATAATTTATTTTGAAAATGATTTAATTTAATTTGAAAATAACACAATTTTATTAGAAAATAATTTAATTTAATGTGAAAATAATATAATTTAATTTGAAAATAATTTATTTTAATTTGAAAATAATTTAATTTAATTTGGAAATAATTTATTTTAATTTGAAAATAATTTAATTTAATTTGAAAATAATATAATTTAATTTAAAATTAATATAATTTAATTTGGAAATAATATAATTTAATTTGAAAATAATATAATTTAATTTTAAAACAATTTAATTTAATTTGAAAATATTTTAATTTAATTTGAAAATAATTTAATTCAATTTGAAAATAATATAATTTAATTTGAAAATAATTTAACTTATTTTGAAAATAATATAATTTAATTTGAAAATAATAAAATTTAATTGAAAAATAATTTAATTTAATTTGAAAATAATATAATTTAATTTGAAAAAAATATAATTTAATTTGAAAATAATATAAATTAATTAGAAAATAATTTAATTTAATTTATAAATAAAATAATTCATTTGAAAAATAATTAAATTTAATTTGAAAATAATTTAATTTATTATGAAAATAATTAAATTCAATTTGAAAATAATATAATTTAATTTAAAAATAATTTAATTTAATTTAAAAATAAATTAATTTATTTTGAAAATAATTTAATTTAATTTGAAAATAATTTATTTTAATTTGAAAATATTATAATTTAATTTGAAAATAACATAATTTATTTTGAAAATGATTTAATTTAATTTGAAAATAACACAATTTTATTAGAAAATAATTTAATTTAATGTGAAAATAATATAATTTAATTTGAAAAAAATTTATTTTAATTTGAAAATAATTTAATTTAATTTGGAAATAATTTAATTTAATTTGAAAATAATATATTTTAATTTAAAAATAATTTAATTTAAAAATAATATAATTTAATTTGAAATCAATTTAATTGAATTTGAAAATAATATAAATTAATGTGAAAATAATATAAATTAATTGGAAAATAATTTAATTTAAAAATAATATAATTCATTTGAAAAATAATTTAATTTAATTTGAAAATAATTAAATTTGAATATAATTAAATTTAATTTGAAAATAATATAATTTAATATGGAAATAATTTAATTTATTAATAATATAATTTAATTTGAAAATAATTTAATTTTATTTGAAAATAATATAATTTAATTTGAAAATAATATAATTTAATTTGAAAATAATTTAATTTAGTTTGAAAATAATATAATTTAATTTAAAATTAATATAATTTAATTTAAAATTAATATAATTTAATTTGAAAATAATATTATTCAATTTGAAAATAATATAATATAATTTGAAAATTATAGAATTTAATTTGAAAATAATATAAATTAATTAAAAAATAATTTAATTTAATTTAAAAATAATATAATTTATTTGAAAAATATTTTAATTTAAGTTGAAAATAATTTAATTTGAATATAATCAAATTTAATTTGAAAATAATATAATTTATTTTGAAAATAATTTAATTTAATTTGAAAATAATATAATTTAATTTGAAAATAAATTAATATAATTTAAAAATAATATAATTTAATTTGAAAATAATTTAATTTAATTTGAAAATGATATAATTTAGCTTGAAAATAATATAATTTAATTTAAAAATAATATAATTTAATTTAAAATTAATATAATTTAATTTGAAAATAATATAATTTAATTTGAAAATAATATAATTTAATTTCAAAATAAGTTATTTTAATTTGAAAATATTATAGTTTAATTTGAAAATAATATAATTTGATTTGAAAATAATGTAATTTGATTTGAAAATAATATAATTTAATTTAAAAATAATATAATTTAATTTGAAAATAATTTAATTTAATTTGAAAATAATATAATTTAATTTGAAAACAATATAATTTAATTTGAAAATAATATAATTTATTGTGAAAATAATATAAATTAATTAGAAAATAATTTAATTTAATTTAAAAATAATATAATTCATTTGAAAAATAATTTAATTTAATTTGAAAATAATTTAATTTGAATATAATTAAATTTATTTTGAAAATAATATAATTTAATTTGGAAATAATTTAATTTAATAATAATATAATTTAATTTGAAAATAATTTAATTCTATTTGAAAATAATATAATTTAATTTGAAAATAATATAATTTAATTTGAAAATAATTTAATTTAGTTTAATTTAGTATAATTTAATTTAAAAATAATATAAATTAATTTAAAATTAATTTAATTAAATTTGAAAATAATATAATTTAATGTGAAAATAATATAATTTAATTTGAAAATAACATAATTTATTTTGAAAATGATTTAGTTTAATTTGAAAATAACACAATTTTATTAGAAAATAATTTAATTTAATGTGAAAATAAAATAATTTAATTTGAAAATAATTTATTTTAATTTGAAAATAATTTAATTTAATTTGGAAATAATTTATTTTAATTCGAAAATAATTTAATTTAATTTGGAAATAATTTAATTTAATTTGAAAATAATTTATTTTAATTTAAAAATAATTTAATTTAAAAATAATATAATTTAATTTGAAAACAATTTAATTGAATTTGAAAATAATATAAATTAATGTGAAAATAATATAATTTAATTTGAAAATAACATAATTTATTTTGAAAATGATTTAATTTAATTTGAAAATAACACAATTTTATTAGAAAATAATTTAATTTAATGTGAAAATAATATAATTTAATTTGAAAATAATTTATTTTAATTTGAAAATAATTTAATTTAATTTGGAAATAATTTATTTTAATTTGAAAATAATTTAATTTAATTTGAAAATAATATAATTTAATTTAAAATTAATATAATTTAATTTGGAAATAATATAATTTAATTTGAAAATAATATAATTTAATTTTAAAACAATTTAATTTAATTTGAAAATATTTTAATTTAATTTGAAAATAATTTAATTCAATTTGAAAATAATATAATTTAATTTGAAAATAATTTAACTTATTTTGAAAATAATATAATTTAATTTGAAAATAATAAAATTTAATTGAAAAATAATTTAATTTAATTTGAAAATAATATAATTTAATTTGAAAAAAATATAATTTAATTTGAAAATAATATAAATTAATTAGAAAATAATTTAATTTAATTTATAAATAAAATAATTCATTTGAAAAATAATTAAATTTAATTTGAAAATAATTTAATTTATTATGAAAATAATTAAATTCAATTTGAAAATAATATAATTTAATTTAAAAATAATTTAATTTAATTTAAAAATAAATTAATTTATTTTGAAAATAATTTAATTTAATTTGAAAATAATTTATTTTAATTTGAAAATATTATAATTTAATTTGAAAATAACATAATTTATTTTGAAAATAATTAAATTCAATTTGAAAATAATATAATTTAATTTAAAAATAATTTAATTTAATTTAAAAATAAATTAATTTATTTTGAAAATAATTTAATTTAATTTGAAAATAATTTATTTTAATTTGAAAATATTATAATTTAATTTGAAAATAACATAATTTATTTTGAAAATGATTTAATTTAATTTGAAAATAACACAATTTTATTAGAAAATAATTTAATTTAATGTGAAAATAATATAATTTAATTTGAAAAAAATTTATTTTAATTTGAAAATAATTTAATTTAATTTGGAAATAATTTATTTTAATTCGAAAATAATTTAATTTAATTTGGAAATAATTTAATTTAATTTGAAAATAATTTATTTTAATTTAAAAATAATTTAATTTAAAAATAATATAATTTAATTTGAAAACAATTTAATTGAATTTGAAAATAATATAAATTAATGTGAAAATAATATAATTTAATTTGAAAATAACATAATTTATTTTGAAAATGATTTAATTTAATTTGAAAATAACACAATTTTATTAGAAAATAATTTAATTTAATGTGAAAATAATATAATTTAATTTGAAAATAATTTATTTTAATTTGAAAATAATTTAATTTAATTTGGAAATAATTTATTTTAATTTGAAAATAATTTAATTTAATTTGAAAATAATATAATTTAATTTAAAATTAATATAATTTAATTTGGAAATAATATAATTTAATTTGAAAATAATATAATTTAATTTTAAAACAATTTAATTTAATTTGAAAATATTTTAATTTAATTTGAAAATAATTTAATTCAATTTGAAAATAATATAATTTAATTTGAAAATAATTTAACTTATTTTGAAAATAATATAATTTAATTTGAAAATAATAAAATTTAATTGAAAAATAATTTAATTTAATTTGAAAATAATATAATTTAATTTGAAAAAAATATAATTTAATTTGAAAATAATATAAATTAATTAGAAAATAATTTAATTTAATTTATAAATAAAATAATTCATTTGAAAAATAATTAAATTTAATTTGAAAATAATTTAATTTATTATGAAAATAATTAAATTCAATTTGAAAATAATATAATTTAATTTAAAAATAATTTAATTTAATTTAAAAATAAATTAATTTATTTTGAAAATAATTTAATTTAATTTGAAAATAATTTATTTTAATTTGAAAATATTATAATTTAATTTGAAAATAACATAATTTATTTTGAAAATGATTTAATTTAATTTGAAAATAACACAATTTTATTAGAAAATAATTTAATTTAATGTGAAAATAATATAATTTAATTTGAAAAAAATTTATTTTAATTTGAAAATAATTTAATTTAATTTGGAAATAATTTAATTTAATTTGAAAATAATATATTTTAATTTAAAAATAATTTAATTTAAAAATAATATAATTTAATTTGAAATCAATTTAATTGAATTTGAAAATAATATAAATTAATGTGAAAATAATATAAATTAATTGGAAAATAATTTAATTTAAAAATAATATAATTCATTTGAAAAATAATTTAATTTAATTTGAAAATAATTAAATTTGAATATAATTAAATTTAATTTGAAAATAATATAATTTAATATGGAAATAATTTAATTTATTAATAATATAATTTAATTTGAAAATAATTTAATTTTATTTGAAAATAATATAATTTAATTTGAAAATAATATAATTTAATTTGAAAATAATTTAATTTAGTTTGAAAATAATATAATTTAACTTAAAAATAATATAATTTAATCAAAAATTAATATAATTAAATTGGAAAATAATATATTTTAATGTGAAAATAATATAGTTTACTTTGAAAATAATTTATTTTAATTTGAAAATATTATAATTTAATTTAAAAATAATATAATTTATTTTGAAAATAATTTAATTTAATTTGAAAATAATATAATTTAATTTAAAAATAATTTAATTTAATTTGAAAATAATATAATTTAATTTGAAAATAATTTAATTTAATCTGAAAATAATATAATATAGTTTGAAAATAATATAATTTAATTTAAAAATAATATAATTTAATTTAAAATTAATATAATTTAATTTGAAAATAATAAAATTTAATTTGAAAAAAATATAATTTAATTTGAAATTAATAAAATTTAATTTGAAAATAATTTAATTTAATTTGAAAATAATATAATTTAATTTAAAATTAATATAATTTAATTTGGAAATAATATCATTTAATTTGAAAATAATATAATTTAATTTTAAAACAATTTAATTGAATTTGAAAATAATATAAATTAATGTGAAAATAATATAAATTAATTAGAAAATAATTTAATTTAAAAATAATATAATTCATTTGAAAAATAATTTAATTTAATTTGAAAATAATTAAATTTGAATATAATTAAATTTAATTTGAAAATAATATAATTTAATATGGAAATAATTTAATTTAATAATAATATAATTTAATTTGAAAATAATTTAATTTTATTTGAAAATAATATAATTTAATTTGAAAATAATATAATTTAATTTGAAAATAATTTAATTTAGTTTGAAAATAATATAATTTAACTTAAAAATAATATAATTTAATCAAAAATTAATATAATTAAATTTGAAAATAATATAATTTAATGTGAAAATAATATAATTTAATTTAAAATTAATATAATTTAATTTGAAAATAATATAATTTAATTTGAAAATAATATAAATCAATTTGAAAATAATATAATTTAATGTGAAAATAATATAATTTAATTTGCAAATAAAATATTTAAATTTAAAATTAATGTAATTTAATTTGAAAATTATGTAATTTAATTTGAAAATATAAAAATTTAATTTGAAATAAATTTAAATTAATTTAAAAATAATTTAATTTAATTTGAAAATAATATAATTTAATTAGAAAATTATTTTATTTAATTTAAAATTAATATAATTTAATTTAAAATTAATATAATTTAATTTGAAAATAATATTATTTAATTTGAAAATAATATAATTTAATTTGAAAATAATATAATTTAATTTGAAAATAATATAAAAAATTAGAAAATAATTTAATTTAATTTAAAAATAATATAATTCATTTGAAAATAATTTATTTTAATTTGAAAATATTATAATTTAATTTAAAAATAATATAATTTAATTTGAAAATAATGTAATTTGATATAAAAATAATATAATTTAATTTAAAAATAATTTAATTTATTTTGAAAATAATTTAATTTAATTTGAAAATAATATAATTTAATTTGAAAATAATATTATTTTATTTGAAAATAAAATATTTTAATTTAAAATTAATGTAATTTAATTTGAAAATTATATAATTTAATTTGAAAATATAAAAATTTAATTTGAAATAAATTTAAATTAATTTAAAAATAATTTAATTTAATTTGAAAATAATATAATTTAATTAGAAAATTATTTTATTTAATTTAAAATTAATATAATTTAATTTAAAATTAATATAATTTAATTTGAAAATAATATTATTTAATTTGAAAATAATATAATTTAATTTGAAAATAATATAATTTAATTTGAAAATAATATAAAAAATTAGAAAATAATTTAATTTAATTTAAAAATAATATAATTCATTTGAAAATTAATTTAATTTAATTTGAAAATGATTTAATTTGAATATAATTAAATTTATTTTGAAAATAATATAATTTAATTTGGAAATAATTTATTTTAATAATAATATAATTTAATTTGAAAATAATTTAATTTAGTTTGAAAATAATATAATTTAATTTAAAAATAATATAAATTAATTTAAAATTAATATAATTAAATTTGAAAATAATATAATTTAATGTAAAAATAATATAATTTAATTTGAAAATAATTTAATTTAATTTGAAAATGATATAATTTAGCTTGAAAATAATATAATTTAATTTAAAAATAATATAATTTAATTTAAAATTAATATAATTTAATTTGAAAATTATATAATTTAATTTGAAAATAATATAATTTAATTTCAAAATAAGTTATTTTAATTTGAAAATATTATAGTTTAATTTGAAAATAATATAATTTGATTTGAAAATAATGTAATTTGATTTGAAAATAATATAATTTAATTTAAAAATAATATAATTTAATTTGAAAATAATTTAATTTAATTTGAAAATAATATAATTTAATTTGAAAACAATATAATTTAATTTGAAAATAATATAATTTAATGTGAAAATAATATAAATTAATTAGAAAATAATTTAATTTAATTTAAAAATAATATAATTCATTTGAAAAATAATTTAATTTAATTTGAAAATAATTTAATTTGAATATAATTAAATTTATTTTGAAAATAATATAATTTAATTTGGAAATAATTTAATTTAATAATAATATAATTTAATTTGAAAATAATTTAATTTAGTTTGAAAATAATATAATTTAATTTAAAAATAATATAAATTAATTTAAAATTAATATAATTAAATTTGAAAATAATATAATTTAATGTGAAAATAATATAATTTAATTTGAAAATAATTTATTTTAATTTGAAAATATTATATTTTAATTTGAAAATAATATAATTTAATTTGAAAATAATTTAATAAATAAATTAGAAAATAATTTAATTTAATTTAAAAATAATATAATTCATTTGAAAAATAATTTAATTTAATTTAAAAATAATTAAATTTGAATATAGTTAAATTTAATTTGAAAATAATATAATTTAATTTGGAAATAATTTAATTTAATAATAATATAATTTAATTTGAAAATAATTTAATTTAATTTGAAAATAATATAATTTAATTTGAAAATAATATAATTTAATTTAAAATTAATATAATTTAATTTGAAAATAATATAATTTAATTTGAAAATAATATAAATCAATTTGAAAATAATATAATTTAATGTGAAAATAATATAATTTAATTTGCAAATAAAATATTTAAATTTAAAATTAATGTAATTTAATTTGAAAATTATGTAATTTAATTTGAAAATATTAAAATTTAATTTGAAAATAATTTAATTTAATTTAAAAATAATATAATTCATTTTAAAAATAATTAAATTTAATTTGAAAATAATGTTATTTATTTTGAAAATAATTTAATTCAATTTGAAAATAATATAATTTAATTTGAAAATAATTTAATTTAATTTGAAAATAATTTCATTTAATTTGAAAATAATATAATTTAATTTGAAAATAATATAATTTAATTTAAAATTAATATAATTTAATTTGAAAATAATATAGTTTAATTTGAAAATAATATAATTTAATTTGAAAATAATTTAATTTTATTTGAAAATAATATAATTTAATTTGAAAATAATATAATTTAATTTGGAAATAATATAATTTAATTTGAAAATAATATAAATTAATTAGAAAATAATTTAATTTAATTAAAAACAATATAATTCATTTGAAAAATAATTTAATTTTATTTGAAAATAACTAAATTTAATTTGAAAATAATATAATTTAATTTGAAAACAATATAATTTAATTTGAAAATAATATAATTTAATGTGAAAATATTATAAATTATTTAGAAAATAATTTAATTTAATTTAAAAATAATATAATTCATTTGAAAAATAATTTAATTTAATTTGAAAATAATTTAATTTGAATATAGTTAAATTTAATTTGAAAATAATATAATTTAATTTGGAAATAATTTAATTTAATAAAAATATAATTTAATTTGAAAATAATTTAATTTAATTTGAAAATAATATAATTTAATTTGAAAATAATATAATTTAATTTAAAATTAATATAATTTAATTTGAAAATAATATAATTTAATTTAAAAATAGTATAAATCAATTTGAAAATAATATAATTTAATTAGAAAATAATTTTATTTAATTTAAAACTAATATAATTTAATTTAAAATTAATATAATTTAATTTGAAAATAATATTGTTTAATTTGAAAATAATATAATTTAATTTGAAAATAATATAAATTATTTAGAAAATAATTTAATTTAATTTAAAAATAATATAATTTATTTGAAAAATAATTTAATTTAAGTTGAAAATAATTTAATTTGAATATAATTAAATTTAATTTGAAAATAATATAATTTATTTTGAAAATAATTTAATTTAATTTAAAAATAATATAATTTAATTTGAAAATAATTTAATTTAATTTGAAAATAATATAATTTAATTTTAAAATAATTTAATTTAATTTGAAAATAATATAATTTATTTTGAAAATAATATAATTTAATTTGAAAATAATTTAATTTAATTTGAAAATAAAATATTTAAATTTAAAATTAATGTAATTTAATTTGAAAATTATATAATTTAATTTGAAAATATTAAAATTTAATTTGAAAATAATTTAATTTTATTTGAAAATAATATAAATCAATTTGAAAATAATTTAATTTAATTTAAAAATAATATAATTCATTTTAAAAATAATTAAATTTAATTTGAAAATAATGTTATTTATTTTGAAAATAATTAAATTCAATTTGAAAATAATATAATTTAATTTGGAAATAATTTAATTTAATTATAATATAATTTAATTTGAAAATGATTTAATTTAATTTGAAAATAATATAATTTAATTTGAAAATAATTTCATTTAATTTGAAAATAATATAATTTAATTTGAAAATAATTTAATTTAATTTGAAAATAATATAATTTAATTTGGAAATAATTTAATTTAATTATAATATAATTTAATTTGAATATAATTTAATTTAATTTGAAAATAATATAATTTATTTTGAAAATAATTAAATTCAATTTGAAAATAATATAATTTAATTTGAAAATAATTTAATTTAATTTGAAAATAATTTCATTTAATTTGAAAATAATATAATTTAATTTGAAAATAATATAATTTAATTTAAAATTAATATAATTTAATTTGAAAATAATATAATTTAATTTGAAAATAATATAATTTAATTTGAAAATAATTTAATTTTATTTGAAAATAATATAATTTAATTTGAAAATAATATAATTTAATTTGGAAATAATATAATTTAATTTGAAAATAATATAAATTAATTAGAAAATAATTTAATTTTATTAAAAAAAATATAATTCATTTGAAAAATAATTTAATTTAATTTGAAAATAACTAAATTTAATTTGAAAATAATATAATTTAATTTGAAAACAATATAATTTAATTTCAAAATAATATAATTTAATGTGAAAATATTATAAATTAATTAGAAAATAATTTAATTTAATTTAAAAATAATATAATTCATTTGAAAAATAATTTAATTTAATTTGAAAATAATTTAATTTGAATATATTTAAATTTAATTTGAAATTAATATAATTTAATTTGGAAATAATTTAATTTAATTATAATATAATTTAATTTGAAAATGATTTAATTTAATTTGAAAATAATAGAATTTAATTTGAAAATAATATAATTTAATTTAAAATTAATATAATTTAATTTGAAAATTATATAATTTAATTTGAAAATAATATAAATCATTTTGAAAATAATATAATTTAATGTGAAAATAATATAATTTAATTTGAAAATAATTTATTTTAATTTGAAAATATTATAATTCAATTTGAAAATAATATAATTTAATTTGAAAATAATGTAATTTGATTTAAAAGTAATATAATTTAATTTAAAAATAATATAATTTATTTTGAAAATAATTTAATTTGATTTGTAAATAATATAATTTACTTTGAAAATAATATAATTTTATTTGAAAATAAAATATTTTAATTTAAAATTAATGTAATTTAATTTGAAAATTATATAATTTAATTTGAAAATATTAAAATTTAATTTGAAAATAATTTAATTTAATTTGAAAATAATATAAATCAATTTGAAAATAATTTAATTTAATTTAAAAATAATATAATTCATTTTAAAAATAATTAAATTTAATTTGAAAATAATGTTATTTATTTTGAAAATAATTAAATTCAATTTGAAAATAATATAATTTAATTTGAAAAATAATTTAATTTAATTTGAAAATAATTTAATTTGAAAATAATTAAATTTAATTTGAAAATAATGTAATTTGATTTAAAAATAATATAATTTAATTTAAAAATAATATAATTTATTTTGAAAATAATTTAATTTGATTTGAAAATAATATAATTTAAATTGAAAATAATATAATTTTATTTAAAAATAAAATATTTTAATTTAAAATTAATGCAATTTAATTTGAAAATTATATAATTTAATTTGAAAATATTAAAATTTAATTTGAAAATAATTTAATTTAATTTGAAAATAATTTAATTTAATTTGAAAATAATATAATTTAATTAGAAAATAATTTTGTTTAATTTAAAATTAATATAATTTAATTTAAAATTAATATAATTTAATTTGAAAATAATATTATGTAAATTGAAAATAATAAAATTTAATTTGAAAATTAAATAATTTAATTTTAAAATTATAGAAATTAATTAGATAATAATTTAATTTAATTTAAAAATAATATAATTGATTTGAAAAATAATTTAATTTAAGTTGAAAATAATTTAATTTGAATTTAATTAAATTTAATTTGAATATAATATAATTTATTTTGAAAATAATTTAATTTAATTTAAAAATAATATAATTTAATTTGAAAATAATTTAATTTAATTTGAAAATAATATAATTTATTTTGAAAATAATATAATTTAATTTGAAAATAATATAATTTAATTTGAAAATAGAATATTTAAATTTAAAATTAATGTAATTTAATTTGAAAATTATATAATTTAATTTGAAAATATTTAAAATTTAATTTGAAAATAATTTAATTTAATTTGAAAATAATATAAATCAATTTGAAAATAATTTAATTTAATTTAAAAATAATATAATTCATTTTAAAAATTATTAAATTTAATTTGAAAATAATGTTATTTATTTTGAAAATAATTAAATTCAATTTGAAAATAATATAAATTAATTTGAAAATAATTTAATTTAATTTGAAAATAATTTCATTTAATTTGAAAATAATATAATTTAATTTGAAAATAATATAATTTAATTTAAAATTAATATAATTTAATTTGAAAATAATATAATTTTATTTGAAAATAAAATATTTTAATTTAAAATTAATGTAATTTAATTTGAAAATTATATAATTTAATTTGAAAATATTAAAATTTAATTTGAAAATAATTTAATTTAATTTGAAAATAATATAAATCAATTTGAAAATAATTTAATTTAATTTAAAAATAATATAATTCATTTTAAAAATAATTAAATTTAATTTGAAAATAATGTTATTTATTTTGAAAATAATTAAATTCAATTTGAAAATAATATAATTTAATTTGAAAAATAATTTAATTTAATTTGAAAATAATTTAATTTGAAAATAATTAAATTTAATTTGAAAATAATGTAATTTGATTTAAAAATAATATAATTTAATTTAAAAATAATATAATTTATTTTGAAAATAATTTAATTTAATTTGAAAATAATATAATTTAAATTGAAAATAATATAATTTTATTTAAAAATAAAATATTTTAATTTAAAAATAATGCCATTTTTATTTGAAAATTATATAATTTAATTTGAAAATATTAAAATTTAATTTGAAAATAATTTAATTTAATTTGAAAATAATTTAATTTAATTTGAAAATAATATAATTTAATTAGAAAATAATTTTATTTAATTTAAAATTAATATAATTTAATTTAAAATTAATATAATTTAATTTGAAAATAATATTATGTAAATTGAAAATAATAAAATTTAATTTGAAAATTAAATAATTTAATTTGAAAATTATAGAAATTAATTAGATAATAATTTAATTTAATTTAAAAATAATATAATTGATTTGAAAAATAATTTAATTTAAGTTGAAAATAATTTAATTTGAATATAATTAAATTTAATTTGAAAATAATATAATTTATTTTGAAAATAATTTAATTTAATTTAAAAATAATATAATTTAATTTGAAAATAATTTAATTTAATTTGAAAATAATATAATTTAATTTGAAAATAATTTAATTTAATTTGAAAATAATATAATTTATTTTGAAAATAATATAAATTAATTTGAAAATAATATAATTTAATTTGAAAATAAAATATTTAAATTTAAAATTAATGTAATTTAATTTGAAAATTATATAATTTAATTTGAAAATATTTAAAATTTAATTTGAAAATAATTTAATTTAATTTGAAAATAATATAAATCAATTTGAAAATAATTTAATTTAATTTAAAAATAATATAATTCATTTTAAAAATTATTAAATTTAATTTGAAAATAATGTTATTTATTTTGAAAATAATTAAATTCAATTTGAAAATAATATAAATTAATTTGAAAATAATTTAATTTAATTTGAAAATAATTTCATTTAATTTGAAAATATTATAATTTAATTTGAAAATAATATAATTTAATTTAAAATTAATATAATTTAATTTGAAAATAATATAATTTTATTTGAAAATAATATAATTTAATTTGAAAATAATTTAATTTTATTTGAAAATAATATAATTTAATTTGAAAATAATATAATTTAATTTGGAAATAATATAATTTAATTTGAAAATAATATAAATTAATTAGAAAATAATTTAATTTAATTAAAAAAAATATGTCATTTGAAAAATAATTTAATTTAATTTGAAAATAACTAAATTTAATTTAAAAATAATTTAATTTAATTTGAAAACAATATAATTTAATTTGAAAATAATATAATTTAATGTGAAAATATTATAAATTAATTAGAAAATAATTTAATTTAATTTAAAAATAATATAATTTATTTGAAAAATAATTGAATTTAATTTAAAAATAATATAATTTGAATATAATTAAATTTAATTTGAAACAATATAATTTAATTTGGAATTAATTTAATTTAATAGTAATATAATTTAATTTGAAAATAATTTAATTTAATTTGAAAATAATACAATTTAATTTGAAAATAATATAATTTAAAATTAATATAATTTAATTTGAAAATAATATAATTTAATTTGAAAATAATATAAATCAATTTGAAAATAATATAATTTAATGTGAAAATAATATAATTTAATTAGAAAATAATTTTATTTAATTTAAAATTAATATAATTTAATTCAAAATTAATATAATTTAATTTAAAGTTAATATAATTTAATTTGAAAATAATATTATTTAATTTGAAAATAATATAATTTAATTTGAAAATTATATAATTTAATTTGAAAATAATATAAATTAATTAGAAAATAATTTAATTTAATTTAAAAATAATATAATTTATTTGAAAAATAATTTAATTTAAGTTGAAAATAATTTAATTTAAATATAATTAAATTTAATTTGAAAATAATATAATTTATTTTGAAAATAATTTAATTTAGTTTAAAAATAATATAATTTAATTTGAAAATAATTTAATTTAATTTGAAAATAATATAATTTAATTTGAAAATAATTTAATTTAATTTGAAAATAATATAATTTATTTTGAAAATAATATAATTTAATTTGAAAATAATATAATTTAATTTGAAAATAAAATATTTAAATTTAAAATTAATGTAATTTAATTTGAAAATTATATAATTTAATTTGAAAATATTAAAATTTAATTTGAAAATAATTTAATTTAATTTAAAAATAATATAATTCATTTTAAAAATAATTAAATTTAATTTGAAAATAATTAAATTCAATTTGAAAATAATATAATTTAATTTGAAAATAATTCAATTTAATTTGAAAATAATTTCATTTAATTTGAAAATAATATAATTTAATTTGAAAATGATATAATTTAACTTAAAATTAATATAATTTAATTTGAAAATAATATAATTTAATTTGAAAATAATATAATTTAATTTGAAAATAATTTAATTTTATTTGAAAATAATATAATTTAATTTGAAAATAATATAAATTAATTAGAAAATAATTTAATTTAATTAAAAACAATATAATTCATTTGAAAAATAATTTAATTTTATTTGAAAATAACTAAATTTAATTTGAAAATAATATAATTTAATTTGAAAACAATATAATTTAATTTGAAAATAATATAATTTAATGTGAAAATATTATAAATTAATTAGAAAATAATTTAATTTAATTTAAAAATAATATAATTTATTTGAAAAATAATTTAATTTAATTTGAAAATAATTTAATTTGAATATAGTTAAATTTAATTTGAAAATAATATAATTTAATTTGGAAATAATTTAATTTAATAATAATATAATTTAATTTGAAAATAATTTAATTTAATTTAAAAATAATATAATTTAATTTGAAAATAATATAATTTAATTTAAAATTAATATAATTTAATTTGAAAATAATATAATTTAATTTGAAAATAATATAAATCAATTTGAAAATAATATAATTTAATGTGAAAATAATATAATTTAATTATAAAATAATTTTATTTAATTTAAAACAAATATAATTTAATTTAAAATTGATATAATTTAATTTGAAAATAATATAATTTAATTTGAAAATAATATAATTTAATTTGAAAATAATTTATTTTAATTTGAAAATATTATAATTCAATTTGAAAATAATATAATTTAATTTGAAAATAATGTAATTTGATTTAAAAATAATATAATTTAATTTAAAAATAATATAATTTATTTTGAAAATAATTTAATTTAATTTGAAAATAATATAATTTAATTTGAAAATAATGTAATTTTATTTGAAAATAAAATATTTTAATTTAAAATTATTGTAATTTAATTTGAAAATTATATAATTTAATTTGAAAATATTAAAATTAAATTTGAAAATAATATAATTTAATTTGAAAATAATTCAATTTAATTTGAAAATAATTTCATTTAATTTGAAAATAATATAATTTAATTTGAAAATGATATAATTTAACTTAAAATTAATATAATTTAATTTGAAAATAATATAATTTAATTTGAAAATAATATAATTTAATTTGAAAATAATTTAATTTTATTTGAAAATAATATAATTTAATTTGAAAATAATATAAATTAATTAGAAAATAATTTAATTTAATTAAAAACAATATAATTCATTTGAAAAATAATTTAATTTTATTTAAAAATAACTAAATTTAATTTGAAAATAATATAATTTAATTTAAAATAATATAATTTAATTTGAAAATAATATAATTTAATTTGAAAATAATATAATTTAATTTGAAAATAATTTAATTTTATTTGAAAATAATATAATTTAATTTGAAAATAATATAATTTAATTTGGAAAAAATATAATTTAATTTGAAAATAATATAAATTAATTAGAAAATAATTTAATTTAATTAAAAAAAATATGTCATTTGAAAAATAATTTAATTTAATTTGAAAATATTAAAATTTAATTTGAAAATAATATAAATTAATTAGAAAATATATTAATTTAATTTAAAAATAATATAATTTATTTGAAAAATTATTTAATTTAAGTTGAAAATAATTTAATTTGAATATAAATTAATTTAATTTAAAAATAATATAATTTATTTTGAAAATAATTTAATTTAATTTAAAAATAATATAATTTAATTTGCAAATAATATAATTTAATTTGAAAATAATTTAATTTAATTTGAAAATAATTTCATTTAATTTGAAAATAATATAATTTAATTTAAAAATAATTTATTTTATTTGAAAATAATATAATTTAATTTGAAAATAATATAATTTAATTTGGAAATAATATAATTTAATTTGAAAATAATATAAATTAATTAGAAAATAATTTAATTTAATTAAAAAAAATATAATTCCTTTGAAAAATAATTTAATTTAATTTGAAAATAACTAAATTTAATTTGAAAATGATATAATTTAATTTGAAAACAATAAAATTTAATTTGAAAATACTATAACTTAATGTGAAAATATTATAAATTAATTAGAAAATAATTTAATTTAATTTAAAAATAATATAATTCATTTGAAAAATAATTTAATTTAATTTGAAAATAATTTAATTTGAATATAATTAAATTTAATTTGAAAATATTATAATTTAATTTGGAAATAATTCAATTTAATAATAATATAATTTAATTTGAAAATAATTTAATTTAATTTGAAAATAATATAATTTAATTTAAAAATAATATAATTTAATTTAAAATTAATATAATTTCATTTGAAAATAATATAATTTAATTTGAAAATCATATAAATCAATTTGAAAATAATTTTATTTAATTTAAAAATAATATGATTCATTTTAAAAATAATTAAATTTAATTTGAAAATAATATAATTTAATTTGAAAATAATATAATTTTATTTGAAAATAAAATATTTTAATTTAAAATTAATGTAATTTAATTTAAAAATTATATAATTTAATTTGAAAATATTAAAATTTAATTTGAAAATAATTTAATTTAATTTGAAAATAATGTTATTTATTTTGAAAATAATTAAATTCAATTTGAAAATAATACAATTTAATTTGAAAAATTATTTAAATTAAGTAGAAAATAATTTAATTTAATTTAAAAATAATATAATTTATTTTGAAAATAATTAAATTTAATTTGAAAATAATATAATTTAATTTGGAAATAATTTAATTTAATAATAATATAATTTAATTTGAAAATAATTTAATTTCATTTGAAAATAATATAATTTAATTTGAAAATAATATAATTTAATTTGAAAATAATTTAATTTAATTTGAAAATAAAATATTTAAATTTAAAATTAATGTAATTTAATTTGAAAATTATATAATTTAATTTGAAAATATTAAAATTTAATTTGAAAATAATTTAATTTAATTTAAAAATAATATAATTCATTTTAAAAATAATTAAATTTAATTTGAAAATAATTAAATTCAATTTGAAAATAATATAATTTAATTTGAAAATAATTCAATTTAATTTGAAAATAATTTCATTTAATTTGAAAATAATATAATTTAATTTGAAAATGATATAATTTAACTTAAAATTAATATAATTTAATTTGAAAATAATATAATTTAATTTGAAAATAATATAATTTAATTTGAAAATAATTTAATTTTATTTGAAAATAATATAATTTAATTTGAAAATAATATAAATTAATTAGAAAATAATTTAATTTAATTAAAAACAATATAATTCATTTGAAAAATAATTTAATTTTATTTGAAAATAACTAAATTTAATTTGAAAATAATATAATTTAATTTGAAAACAATATAATTTAATTTGAAAATAATATAATTTAATGTGAAAATATTATAAATTAATTAGAAAATAATTTAATTTAATTTAAAAATAATATAATTTATTTGAAAAATAATTTAATTTAATTTGAAAATAATTTAATTTGAATATAGTTAAATTTAATTTGAAAATAATATAATTTAATTTGGAAATAATTTAATTTAATAATAATATAATTTAATTTGAAAATAATTTAATTTAATTTAAAAATAATATAATTTAATTTGAAAATAATATAATTTAATTTAAAATTAATATAATTTAATTTGAAAATAATATAATTTAATTTGAAAATAATATAAATCAATTTGAAAATAATATAATTTAATGTGAAAATAATATAATTTAATTATAAAATAATTTTATTTAATTTAAAACAAATATAATTTAATTTAAAATTGATATAATTTAATTTGAAAATAATATAATTTAATTTGAAAATAATATAATTTAATTTGAAAATAATTTATTTTAATTTGAAAATATTATAATTCAATTTGAAAATAATATAATTTAATTTGAAAATAATGTAATTTGATTTAAAAATAATATAATTTAATTTAAAAATAATATAATTTATTTTGAAAATAATTTAATTTAATTTGAAAATAATATAATTTAATTTGAAAATAATGTAATTTTATTTGAAAATAAAATATTTTAATTTAAAATTATTGTAATTTAATTTGAAAATTATATAATTTAATTTGAAAATATTAAAATTAAATTTGAAAATAATATAATTTAATTTGAAAATAATTCAATTTAATTTGAAAATAATTTCATTTAATTTGAAAATAATATAATTTAATTTGAAAATGATATAATTTAACTTAAAATTAATATAATTTAATTTGAAAATAATATAATTTAATTTGAAAATAATATAATTTAATTTGAAAATAATTTAATTTTATTTGAAAATAATATAATTTAATTTGAAAATAATATAAATTAATTAGAAAATAATTTAATTTAATTAAAAACAATATAATTCATTTGAAAAATAATTTAATTTTATTTGAAAATAACTAAATTTAATTTGAAAATAATATAATTTAATTTAAAATAATATAATTTAATTTGAAAATAATATAATTTAATTTGAAAATAATATAATTTAATTTGAAAATAATTTAATTTTATTTGAAAATAATATAATTTAATTTGAAAATAATATAATTTAATTTGGAAAAAATATAATTTAATTTGAAAATAATATAAATTAATTAGAAAATAATTTAATTTAATTAAAAAAAATATAAGTCATTTGAAAAATAATTTAATTTAATTTGAAAATATTAAAATTTAATTTGAAAATAATATAAATTAATTAGAAAATAATTTAATTTAATTTAAAAATAATATAATTTATTTGAAAAATTATTTAATTTAAGTTGAAAATAATTTAATTTGAATATAATTAAATTTAATTTAAAAATAATATAATTTATTTTGAAAATAATTTAATTTAATTTAAAAATAATATAATTTAATTTGCAAATAATATAATTTAATTTGAAAATAATTTAATTTAATTTGAAAATAATTTCATTTAATTTGAAAATAATATAATTTAATTTAAAAATAATTTATTTTATTTGAAAATAATATAATTTAATTTGAAAATAATATAATTTAATTTGGAAATAATATAATTTAATTTGAAAATAATATAAATTAATTAGAAAATAATTTAATTTAATTAAAAAAAATATAATTCCTTTGAAAAATAATTTAATTTAATTTGAAAATAACTAAATTTAATTTGAAAATGATATAATTTAATTTGAAAACAATAAAATTTAATTTGAAAATACTATAACTTAATGTGAAAATATTATAAATTAATTAGAAAATAATTTAATTTAATTTAAAAATAATATAATTCATTTGAAAAATAATTTAATTTAATTTGAATATAATTAAATTTAATTTGAAAATAATATAATTTAATTTGGAAATAATTCAATTTAATAATAATATAATTTAATTTGAAAATAATTTAATTTAATTTGAAAATAATATTATTTAATTTAAAAATAATATAATTTAATTTAAAATTAATATAATTTCATTTGAAAATAATATAATTTAATTTGAAAATCATATAAATCAATTTGAAAATAATTTTATTTAATTTAAAAATAATATGATTCATTTTAAAAATAATTAAATTTAATTTGAAAATAATATAATTTAATTTGAAAATAAAATAATTTTATTTGAAAATAAAATATTTTAATTTAAAATTAATGTAATTTAATTTAAAAATTATATAATTTAATTTGAAAATATTAAAATTTAATTTGAAAATAATTTAATTTAATTTGAAAATAATGTTATTTATTTTGAAAATAATTAAATTCAATTTGAAAATAATACAATTTAATTTGAAAAATTATTTAAATTAAGTAGAAAATAATTTAATTTAATTTAAAAATAATATAATTTATTTTGAAAATAATTAAATTTAATTTGAAAATAATATAATTTAATTTGGAAATAATTTAATTTAATAATAATATAATTTAATTTGAAAATAATTTAATTTCATTTGAAAATAATATAATTTAATTTGAAAATAATATAATTTAATTTGAAAATAATTTAATTTAGTTTGAAAATAGTAAAATTTAATTTAAAAATAATATAATTTAATTTAAAATTAATATAATTAAATTTGAAAATAATATAATTTAATGTGAAAATATTATAATTTAATTTGAAAATAATTTATTTTAATTTGAAAATATTATAATATTATTTGAAAATAATATAATTTAATTTGAAAATAATTTAATTTAATTTGAAAATATTTTAATTCAATTTGAAAATAATTTAATTTAATTTAAAAATAATATAATTCAATTTAAAAATAATTAAATTTAATTTGAAAATAATATAATTTAAATTGAAAATAATATAATTTTATTTAAAAATAAAATATTTTAATTTAAAATTAATGCAATTTAATTTAAAAATTATATAATTTAATTTGAAAATATTAAAATTTTATTTGAAAATAATTTAATTTAATTTGAAAATATTTTAATTTAATTTGAAAATAATATAATTTAATTAAAAAATAATTTAATTTAATTTAAAATTAATATAATTTAATTTAAAATTAATATAATTTAATTTGAAAATAATATTATTTAATTTGAAAATAATATAATTTAATTTGAAAATTATATAATTTAAATTGAAAATAATAATAATTAATTAGAAAATAATTTAATTTAATTTAAAAAAAATATAATTTATTTGAAAAATAATTTAATTTAAGTTGAAAATAATTTAATTTGAATATAATTAAATTTAATTTGAAAATAATATAATTTATTTTGAAAATAATTTAATTTAATTATTTAATTAATTATTATATTTAATTTGAAAATAATATAATTTAATTTGAAAATAATTTAATTTAATTTGAAAATAATATAATTTAATTTGAAAATAATGTAATTTAATTTAAAATTAATATAATTTAATTTGAAAATAATATAATTTAATTTGAAAATAATATAATTTAATTTGAAAATAATTTAAATTTATTTAAAAATAATATAATTTAATTTGAAAATAATATAATTTAATTTGGAAATAATATAATTTAATTTGAAAATAATATAAATTAATTAGAAAATAATTTAATTTAATTTCAAAATAATATAATTTATTTGAAAAATAATTTAATTTAATTTGAAAATAATTAAATTTAATTTGAAAATAATATAATTTAATTTGAAAACAATATAATTTAATTTGAAAATAATATAATTTAATGTGAAAATAATATAAATTATTTAGAAAATAATTTAATTTAATTTAAAAATAATATAATTCATTTGAAAAATAATTTAATTTAATTTGAAAATAATTTAATTTGAATACAATTAAATTTAATTTGAAAATAATATAATTTAATTTGGAAATTATTTAATTTAATAATAATATAATTTAATTTGAAAATTATATAATTTAATTTGAAAATAATATAAATTAATTAGAAAATAATATAATTTAATGTGAACATATTATAAATTAATCAGAAAATAATTTAATTTAATTTAAAAATAATATAATTCATTTGAAAAATAATTTAATTTAATTTGAAAATAGTTTAATTTGAATATAATTAAATTTAATTTGAAAATAATATAATTTAATTTGGAAATAATTTAATTTAATAATAATATAATTTAATTTGAAAATAATTTAATTTAATTTGAAAATAATATAATTTAATGTGAAAATAATATAAATTAAGTAGAAAATAATTAAATTTAATTTAAAAATAATATAATTCATTTGAAAAATAATTTAATTTAATTTGAAAATATTTTAATTTAAATATAATTAAATTTAATTTGAAAATAATATAATTTAATTTGGAAATAATTTAATTTAATAATAATATAATTTAATTTGAAAATAATTTAATTTTATTTGAAAATAAAATAATTTAATTTGAAAATAATATAATTTTATTTGAAAATAATTTAATTTAGTTTGAAAATAGTATAATTTAATTTAAAATTAATATAATTAAATTTGAAAATAATATAATTTAATGTGAAAATAATATAATTTAATTTGAAAATAAATTATTTTAATTTGAAAATATTATAATATAATTTGAAAATAATATAATTTAATTTGAAAATAATGTAATTTGATTTAAAAATAATATAATTTAATTTAAAAATAATAGAATTTATTTTGAAAATAATTTAATTAAATTTGAAAATAATATAATTTAAATTGAAAATAATATAATTTTATTTGAAAATAAAATATTTTAATTTAAAATTAATGCAATTTAATTTGAAAATTATATAATTTAATTTGAAAATATTAAAATTTTATTTGAAAATAATTTAATTTAATTTGAAAATAATTTAATTTAATTTGAAAATAATATAATTTAATTAGAAAATAATTTACTTTAATTTAAAATTAATATAATTTAATTTAAAATTATTATAATTTAATTTGAAAATAATATTATTTAATTTGAAAATAATATAATTTAATTTGAAAATTATATAATTTAAATTGAAAATAATATTAATTAATTAGAAAATAATTTAATTTAATTTAAAAAAAATATAATTTATTTGAAAAATAATTTAATTTAAGTTAAAAATAATTTAATTTGAATATAATTAAATTTAATTTGAAAATAATATAATTTATTTTAAAAATAATTTAATTTAATTATTTAATTAATTATTATATTTAATTTGAAAATAATATAATTTAATTTGAAAATAATTTAATTTAATTTGAAAATAATATAATTTAATTTGAAAATAATGTAATTTAATTTAAAATTAATATAATTTAATTTGAAAATAATATAATTTAATTTGAAAATAATATAATTTAATATGAAAATAATTTAATTTTATTTAAAAATAATATAATTTAATTTGAAAATAATATAATTTAATTTGGAAATAATATAATTTAATTTGAAAATAATATAAATTAATTAGAAAATAATTTAATTTAATTTAAAAATAATATAATTTATTTGAAAAATAATTTAATTTAATTTGAAAATAATTAAATTTAATTTGAAATTAATATAATTTAATTTGAAAACAATATAATTTAATTTGAAAATAATATAATTTAATGTGAAAATAATATAAATTAATTAGAAAATAATTTAATTTAATTTAAAAATAATATAATTCATTTGAAAAATAATTTAATTTAATTTGAAAATAATTTAATTTGAATACAATTAAATTTAATTTGAAAATAATATAATTTAATTTGGAAATTAAATAATTTAATTTGAAAATAATATAAATTAATTAGAAAATAATTTAATTTAATTTAAAAATAATATAATTCATTTGAAAAATAATTTAATTTAATTCGAAAATAATTTAATTTGAATACAATTAAATTTAATTTAATAATAATATAATTTAATTTGAAAATTAAATAATTTAATTTGAAAATAATATAAATTAATTAGAAAATAATTTAATTTAATTTAAAAATAATATAATTTATTTGAAAAATAATTTAATTTAAGATGAAAATAATTTAATTTGAATAAAATTAAATTTAATTTGAAAATAATATAATTTATTTTGAAAATAATATAATTTAATTTGAAAATAATATAATATAATTTGAAAATAAAATATTTAAATTTAAAATTAATGTAATTTAATTTGTAAATTATATAATTTAATTTGAAAATAATATAATTTAATTTAAAAACAATATAATTTAATTTGAAAATAATATAATTTAATGTGAAAATATTATAAATTAATTAGAAAATAATTTAATTTAATTTAAAATAATATAATTCATTTGAAAAATAATTTAATTTAATTTGAAAATAATTTAATTTGAATATAATTAAATTTAATTTGAAAATAATATAATTTAATTTGGAAATAATTTAATTTAATAATAATATAATTTAATTTGAAAATAATTTAATTTAATTTGAAAATAATTTAATTTAATTTGAAAATAATATAATTTAATTTAAAATTAATATAATTTAATTTGAAAATAATATAATTTAATTAGAAAATAATATAAATCAATTTGAAAATAATATAATTTAATGTAAAAATAATATAATTTAATTTGAAAATAATTTATTTTAATTTGAAAATATTATAATTCAATTTAAAAATAATATAATTTAATTTGAAAATAATGTAATTTGATTTAAAAATAATATAATTTAATTTAAATATAATATAATTTATTTTGAATATAATTTAATTTAGTTTGAAAATAATATAATTTAATTTGAAAATTATATAATTTTATTTGAAAATAAAATATTTTAATTTAAAATTAATGTAATTTAATTTGAAAATTATATAATTTAATTTGAAAATATTAAAATTTAATTTGAAAATAATTTAATTTAATTTGAAAATAATATAAATCAATTTGATAATAATTTAATTTAATTTAAAAATAATATAATTCATTTTAAAAATAATTAAATTTAATTTGAAAATAATGTTATTTATTTTGAAAATAATAAAATTCAATTTGTAAATAATATAATTTAATTTGAAAAATAATTTAATTTAATTTAAAAATAATTTAATTTGAAAATAATTAAAATTAATTTGAAAATAATATAATTTAATTTGAAAATAATATAATTTAATTTGAAAATAATATAATTTAATGTGAAAATAATTTAAATTAAGTAGAAAATAATTAATTTAATTTAAAAATAATATAATTCATTTGAAAAATAATTTAATTTAATTTGAAAATATTTTAATTTGAATATAATTAAATTTAATTTGAAAATATTTTAATTTAATTTGGAAATAATTTAATTTAATAATAATATAATTTAATTTGAAAATAATTTAATTTTATTTGAAAATAATATAATTTAATTTGAAAATAATATAATTTAATTTGAAGATAATTTATTTTAGTTTGAAAATAGTATAATTTAATTTAAAAATAATATAATTTAAAATTAATATAATTAAATTTGAAAATAATATAATTTAATGTGAAAATAATATAATTTAATTTGAAAATAATTTATTTTAATTTGAAAATATTATAATATAATTTGAAAATAATATAATTTAATTTGAAAATAATGTAATTTGATTTAAAAATAATATAATTTAATTTAAAAATAATATAATTTATTTTGAAAATAATTTAATTAAATTTGAAAATAATATAATTTAAATTGAAAATAATATAATTTTATTTGAAAATAAAATATTTTAATTTAAAATTAATGCAATTTAATTTGAAAATTATATAATTTAATTTGAAAATATTAAAATTTTATTTGAAAATAATTTAATTTAATTTGAAAATAATTTAATTTAATTTGAAAATAATATAATTTAATTAGAAAATAATATTATTTAATTTAAAATTAATATAATTTAATTTAAAATTAATATAATTTAATTTGAAAATAATATTATTTAATTTGAAAATAATATAATTTAATTTGAAAATTATATAATTTAAATAGAAAATAATATTAATTAATTAGAAAATAATTTAATTTAATTTAAAAATAATATAATTTATTTGAAAAATAATTTAATTTAAGTTGAAAATAATTTAATTTGAATATAATTAAATTTAATTTGAAAATAATTTAATTTATTTTGAAAATAATTTAATTTAATTATTTAATTAATTATTAATTTTAATTTGAAAATAATATAATTTAATTTGAAAATAATTTAATTTAATTTGAAAATAATATAATTTAATTTAATTTGAAAATAATATAATTTAGTTTGAAAATAAAATATTTAAATTTGAAATTAATGTAATTTAATTTGAAAATTATATAATTTAATTTGAAAATATTAAAATTTAATTTGAAAATAATTTAATTTGAAAATAATATAAATCAATTTGAAAATAATTAAATTTAATTTGAAAATAATATAATTTAATTTAATTTGAAAATAATTTAATTTAATTTGAAAATAATATAAATCAATTTGAAAATAATGTAATTTAATTTAAAATTAATATAATTTAATTTGAAAATAATATAATTTAATTTGAAAATAATATAATTTAATATGAAAATAATTTAATTTTATTTAAAAATAATATAATTTAATTTGAAAATAATATAATTTAATTTGGAAATAATATAATTTAATTTGAAAATAATATAAATTAATTAGAAAATAATTTAATTTAATTTAAAAATAATATAATTCATTTGAAAAATAATTTAATTTAATTTGAAAATAATTAAATTTAATTTGAAAATAATATAACTTAATTTAAAAATAATGTAATTTGATTTAAAAATAATATAATTTAATTTAAAAATAATATAATTTATATTGAAAATAATTTAATTTAATTATTTAATTAATTATTATATTTAATTTGAAAATAATATAATTTAATTTGAAAATAATTTAATTTAATTTGAAAATAATATAATTTAATTTGAAAATAATTTAATTTAATTTGAAAATAATATAATTTAGTTTGAAAATAATATAATTTAATTTGAAAATAATATAATTTAATTTTAAAATAAAATATTTAAATTTGAAATTAATGTAATTTAATTTGAAAATTATATAATTTAATTTGAAAATATTAAAATATAATTTGAAAATAATTTAATTTAATTTGAAAATAGTAAAATTTAATTTGAAAATAATTTAATTTAAGTTGAAAATAAAATAAATCAATTTGAAAATAATGTAATTTAATTTAAAATTAATAAAATTTAATTTGAAAATAATATAAATTAATTAGAAAATAATTTATTTAATTTAAAAATAATATAATGCATTTGAAAAATAATTTAATTTAATTTGAAAATAATTTAATTTAATTTGAAAATAATATAATTTAATTTGAAAACAATATAATTTAATTTGAAAATAATATAATTTAATGTGAAAATAATATAAATTAATTAGAAAATAATTTAATTTAATTTAAAATAAATATAATTCATTTGAAAAATAATTTAATTTAATTTAAAAATAATTTAATATGAATATAATAAAATTTAATTTGAAAATAATATAATTTAATTTGGAAATAATTTAATTTTATTTGAAAATAATATAATTTAATTTAAAAATAATATAATTTAATTTAAAATAATATAATTAAATTTGAAAATAATAAAAATTTAATTTAATTTAATGTGAAAATAATAACATTTAATTTGAAAATAATTAATTTTAATTTGAAAATATTATAATTTAATTTGAAAATAATATAATTTAATTTGAAAATAATGTAATTTGATTTAAAAATAATATAATTTAATTTAAAATAATATAATTAAATTTGAAAATAATATAATTTAATGTGAAAATATTATAATTTAATTTGAAAATAATATAATTTATTTTGAAAATAATTTAATTTAATTTGAAAATAATATAATTTAATTTGAAAATAATAAAATTTTATTTGAAAATATTATTTTAATTTAAAATTAATGTAATTTAATTTGAAAATTATATAATTTTATTTGAAAATATTAAAATTTAATTTGAAAATAATTTAATTTAATTTGAAAATAAATTAATTTAATTTGAAAATAATATAATTTAATTAGAAAATAATTTTGGTTAATTTAAAATTAATAATATTTAATTTGAAAATAATATTATTTAATTTGAAAATAATATAATTTAATTTGAAAATTATATAATTTAATTTGATAATAATATAAATTAGTTAAAAAATAATTTAATTTAATTTAAAAATAATATAATTTATTTGAAAAATATTTTAATTTAAGATGAAAATAATTTAATTTGAATATAATTAAATTTAATTTGAGAATAATATAATTTATTTTGAAAATAATTTAATTTAATTTGAAAATAATATAATTTAATTTGAAAATAATATAAATCAATTTGAAAATAATTTAATTTAATTTAAAAATAATATAATTCATTTTAAAAATAATTAAATTTAATTTGAAAATAATGTTATTTATTTTGAAAATAATTAAATTCAATTTGAAAATAATATAATTTAATTTGAAAATAATTTAATTTAATTTGAAAATAATTTAATTTAATTTGATAAGAATTAATTTAATTTGAAAATACTATAACTTAATTGTAAAATAATTTAATTTAATTTAAAAATATAATTTAATTTAAAAATAATTTAATTTATTATGAAAATAATTTATTTTATTTTAAAAATAATTTGATGTAATTTGAAAATAATTTAATATAATTTAATCTGAAAATAATATAATCTAATTTGAAAATAATTTAATTTAATTTGAAAATAGTATAATTTAATTTGATAATAATTAATTTAGTTTGAAAATACTATAATTTAATTGCAAATTAATTTAATTTAATTTAAAAATAATTTAATTTAAAAATAATATAATTTAATTTGAAAATAATATAATTTAATTTAAAAATCATAAAATTTAATATTAAAATAATTTAATTTAATTTGAAAATAATATAATTTAATTTGAAAATAATATAATTTAATTTAAAAATAATATATATTAATTTAAAAATAATATAATTTGAAAATAATTTAATTTAATTTAAAAATAATTTAATTTAATTTGAAAATATAATTTAATTTAAAAATAATTTAATTTAATTTAATTTGAAAATAATTTATTTTATTTTAAAAATAATTCGATTTAATTTGAAAATAATTTAATTTATTCTGATAATACTTAATTTAATTTGAAAATACTATAATTTAATTTGAAAACAATTTTGTTTTATTTGAAAATAATTTAAATTAAAAATAATATAATTTAATTTAAAAATAATATAATTTAATTTGAAAATAATTTAATATAATTTAATCTGAAAATAATATAATTTAATTTGAAAATAATTTAAATTAATTTGAAAATAATTTAATTTATTTGAAAATAATTTAATTTAAAAATAATATAATTTAGTTTGAAAATAATTTATTTTAATTTAAAAATATAATTTAATTTGAAAATAATTTAATTTAATTTAAAAATAATTTAATTTAATTAGAAAATAATTTAATTTAAAAATAATATAATTTAATTTGAAAATAATATAATTTAATTTAAAAATAATAAAACTTAATTTTAAAATAATTTAATTTAATTTGAAAATAATATAATTTAATTTGGAAATAATATAATTTAATTTCAAAATAATATAATGTAATTTAAAAATAATATAATTTGAAAATAATTTAATTTAATTTGAAAATAATTTAATTTAATTTGAAAATAATTTATTTTATTTTAAAAATAATTTGATTTAATTTGAAAATAATTTAATTTATTTTGATAATAATTAATTTAATTTGAAAATGCTATAATTTAATTTGAAAATAATTTAATTTTATTGGAAAATAATTTAAATTAAAAATAGTATAATTTAATTTAAAAATAATATAATTTATTTTGAAGATAATTTAATATAATTTAATCTGAAAATAATATAATTTAATTTGAAAATAATTTAATTTAATTTGAAAATAATATAATTAATTTGAAAATAATTTAATTTAAAAATAATATAATTCAATTTGAAAATAATATAATTTAATTTAAAAATAATAAAATTTAATTTTAAAATAATTTAATTTAATTTGAAAATAATATAATTTAATTTGAAAATATTAAAATTTTATTAGAAAATAATTTAATTTAATTTGAAAATAATATAATTTGAAAATTATATAAATTAATTTGAAAATAATATTATTTAATTTAAAATTAATATAATTTAATTTAAAATTAAAATAATTTAATTTGAAAATAATATTATTTAATTTGAAAATAATATAATTTAATTTGAAAATTATATAATTTAAATTGAAAATAATATTAATTAATTAGAAAATAATTTAATTTAATTTAAAAATAATATAATTTATTTGAAAATTAATTTAATTTAAGTTGAAAATAATTTAATTTGAATATAATTAAATTTAATTTGAAAATAATATAATTTATTTTGAAAATAATTTAATTTAATTATTTAATTAATTATTAATTTTAATTTGAAAAAAATATAATTTAATTTGAAAATAATTTAATTTAATTTGAAAATAATATAATTTAATTTAATTTGAAAATAATATAATTTAGTTTGAAAATAATATAATTTAATTTGAAAATTATATAATTTAATTTGAAAATTAAATATTTAAATTTGAAATTAATGTAATTTAATTTGAAAATTATATAATTTAATTTGAAAATATTAAAATTTAATTTGAAAATAATTTAATTTAATTTGAAAATAATATAAATCAATTTGAAAATAATTTAATTTAATTTAAAAATAATGTAATTCATTTTAAAAATAATTAAATTTAATATGAAAATAATGTTATTTATTTTGAAAATAATTAAATTCAATTTGAAAATAATATAATTTAATTAAATTTGAAAATAATTTAATTTAATTTGAAAATAATATAAATCAATTTCAAAATAATGTAATTTAATTTAAAATTAATATAATTTAATTTGAAAATAATATAATTTAATTTGAAAATAATATAATTTAATATGAAAATAATTTTATTTTATTTAAAAATAATATAATTTAATTTGAAAATAATATAATTTAATTTGGAAATTATATAATTCAATTTGAAAATAATATAAATTAATTAGAAAATAATTTAATTTAATTTAAAAATAATATAATTCATTTGAAAAATAATTTAATTTAATTTGAAAATAATTAAATTTAATTTGAAAATAATATAACTTAATTTGAAAATAATGTAATTTAATTTAAAAATAATATAATTTATTTTGAAAATAATTTAATTTAATTATTTAATTAATTATTATATTTAATTTGAAAATAATATAATTTAATTTGAAAATAATTTAATTTAATTTGAAAATAATATAATTTTATTTGAAAATAATTTAATTTAATTTGAAAATAATATAATTTAGTTTGAAAATAATATAATTTAATTTGAAAATAATATAATTTAATTTGAAAATAAAATATTTAAATTTGAAATTAATGTAATTTAATTTGAAAATTATATAATTTAATTTGAAAATATTAAAATTTAATTTGAAAATAATTTAATTTAATTTGAAAATAATAAAATTTAATTTGAAAATAATTTAATTTAATTTGAAATTAAAATAAATCAATTTGAAAATAATGTAATTTAATTTAAAATTTATAAAATTTAATTTGAAAATAATATAATTTAATTTGAAAATAATATAATTTAATTTGAAAATAATTTTATTTTATTTAAAAATTATATAATTTAATATGAAAATAATATAATTTAATTTGGAAATAATATAATTTAATTTGAAAATAATATAAATTAATTAGAAAATAATTTATTTAATTTAAAAATAATATAATGCATTTGAAAAATAATTTAATTTAATTTGAAAATAATTTAATTTAATTTGAAAATAATATAATTTAATTTGAAAACAATATAATTTAATTTGAAAATAATATAATTTAATGTGAAAATAATATAAATTAATTAGAAAATAATTTAATTTAATTTAAAAATAATATAATTCATTTCAAAAATAATTTAATTTAATTTGAAAATAATTTAATTTGAATATAATAAAATTTAATTTGAAAATAATATAATTTAATTTGGAAATAATTTAATTTAATAATAATATAATTTAATTTGAAAATAATTTAATTTTATTTGAAAATAATGTAATTTTATTTAAAAATAATATAATTTAATTTAAAATAATATAATTAAATTTGAAAATAATATAATTTAATGTGAAAATATTATAATTTAATTTGAAAATAATATAATTTCGTTTGAAAACAATTTAATTTAATTTGAAAATAATATAATTTAATTTGAAAATAATAAAATTTTATTTGAAAATAATATAATTTAATTTAAAAATAATATATATTAATTTAAAAATAATATAATTTGAAAATAATTTAATTTAATTTGAAAATAATTTAATTTAATTTGAAAATATAATTTAATTTAAAAATAATTTAATTTAATTTAATTTGAAAATAATTTATTTTATTTTAAAAATAATTCGATTTAATTTGAAAATAATTTAATTTATTTTGATAATAATTAATTTAATTTGAAAATACTATAATTTAATTTGAAAATAATTTTATTTTATTTGAAAATAATTTAAATTAAAAATAATATAATTTAATTTAAAAATAATATAATTTAATTTGAAAATAACTTAATCTGAAAATAATATAATTTAATTTGAAAATAATTTAAATTAATTTGAAAATAATTTAATTTATTTGAAAATAATTTAATTTAAAAATAATATAATTTAGTTTGAAAATAATTTATTTTTATTTAAAAATATAATTTAATTTGAAAATAATATAATTTAATTTGAAAATAATTTAATTTAATTTAAAAATAATTTATATTAATTAGAAAATAATTTAATTTAAAAATAATATAATTTAATTTGAAAATAATATAATTTAATTTAAAAATAATAAAACTTAATTTTAAAATAATTTAATTTAATTTGAAAATAATGTAATTTAATTTGGAAATAATATAATTTAATTTCAAAATAATATAATGTAATTTAAAAATAATATAATTTGAAAATAATTTAATTTAATTTGAAAATAATTTAATTTAATTTGAAAATAATTTATTTTATTTTAAAAATAATTTGATTTAATTTGAAAATAATTTAATTTATTTTGATAATAATTAATTTAATTTGAAAATACTATAATTCAATTTGAAAATAATTTAATTTTATTTAAAAATAATTTAAATTAAAAATAATATAATTTAATTTAAAAATAATATAATTTATTTTGAAGATAATTTAATTTAATTTAATCTGAAAATAATATAATTTAATTTGAAAATAATTTAATTTTATTTGAAAATAATATAATTTATTTGAAAATAATTTAATTTAAAAATAATATAATTTAATTTGAAAATAATATAATTTAATTTAAAAATAATAAAATTTAATTTTAAAATAATTTAATTTAATTTGAAAATAATATAATTTAATTTGAAAATAATATAATTTAATTTTAAAATAATATAATTTAATTTGAAAATAATAAAATTTGAAAATTATATAATTTAATTTGAAAATACTTTAATATAATTTGAAAATAATTTAATTTTAATTGAAATTAATTTAATTTGAAATTAATATAATTTAATTTGAAAATAATATAATTTAATTTAAAAATAATATAATTTAAATTGAAAATAATTTAATTTAATTTGAAAATAATTAATTAAATTTGAAATAAATATAATTTAATTTGAAAATAATATAATTTAAGGTAAAAATAAAATAATTTATTGTGGAAAATAATATAATTTAATTTGAAAAAAATTTAATTTAATTTGAAAATAATTTAATTTATTTGAAAAAAATTTAATTTAAAAATAATATAATTTAATTTAAAAATAATATAATTTAATTTAAAAATAAAAAATTTAATTTTAAAATAATTTGAAAATAATATAATTTAATTTGAAAATAATATAATTTATATTGAAAATAATATAATTTAATTTAAAAATAATATAATTTAAAAATAATTTACTTTAATTTGAAAATAATTTAATCTAATTTGAAAATAATTTATTTTTATTTAAAACTATATTTTAATTTGAAAATAATATAATTTAATTTGAAAATATTTTAATTTATTTTGAAAATAAATTAATTTAATTAGAAAATATTATAATTTAATTTAAAAATAATTTAATTTAATTTGAAAATAATTTAATTTAAATTTATAATAATATAACAATTTTAAAATAATTTGAAAATAATATAATTTAATTTGAAAATAATTTAATTTAATTTGAAAATAATACAATTTATTTTAAAAATAATCATATTTAATTTGAAAATAATATAATTAAATTTGAAAATAATATAATTTAAATTGAAAATAATTTAATTTAATTTGAAAATTATATAATTTAATTTGGAAATAATATAATTTAATTTGAAAATAATATAATTTAATTTGAAAATAATATAATTTATTTTGAAAATAATTTACATTAATTTAATTTGAAAATAATTTAATTTTAATTGAAAATAATTTAATTTGAAAATAATATAATTTAATTAGAAAATAATATAATTTAATTTGAAAATAATAAAATTTATATTGAAAATAATATAATTTAATTTAAAAATAATATAATTTGAAAATAATTTACTTTAATTTGAAAAAATTTAATTTAATTTTAAAATAATTTATTTTTATTTAAAACTATAATTTAATTTGAAAATAATATAATTAAATTTGAAAATAATTTAATTTATTTTGAAACTAAATTAATTTAATTAGAAAATATTATAATTTAATTTAAAAATAATTTAATTTAATTTGAAAATAATTTAATTTAAATTGATAATAATATAACAATTTTAAAATAATTTGAAAATAATATAATTTAATTTAAACATAATTTATTTTAATTTAAAAATATAATTTAATTTCAAAATAATATAATTTAATTTAAAAATAATTTAATTTAATTTGAAAATAATTTATTTCAATTTGAAAATAATATAATTTAATTTGAAAATAATTTAATTTTGTTTGAAAATAATTTAATTTAAATTGATAATAATATAACAATTTTAAAATTATTTGAAAATAATATAATTTAATTTGAAAAAAATATAATTTATTTTCAAAATAATTTAATTTATTTTGATAATAATTTAATCTGAAAATAATATAACTTAATTTGAAAATAATTTAATTTAATTTGAAAATAATACAATTTAATTTAAAAATAATTATATTTAATTTGAAAATAATATAATTAAATTTGCAAATAATATAATTTAAATTGAAAATAATTTAATTTAATTTGAAAATTATATAATTTAATTTGAAAATAATATAATTTAATTTGAAAACAATTTAATTTGAAAATAATATAATTTAATAAGGAAATAATATAATTTAATTTGAAAATAATATAATTTAAATTGAAAATAAAACAATTTAATTTAAAAATAATTATATTTAATTTGAAAATAATATAATTAAATTTGAAAATAATATAATTTAAATTGAAAATAATCTAATTTAATTTGAAAATAATATAATTTAATTTGAAAATAATATAATTTAATTTAAAAATAATAAAATTTAATTTTTAAATAATTTAATTTAATTTGAAAATAATATAATTTAATTTGAAAATAATATAATTTATATTGAAAATAATATAATTTAATTTAAAAATAATATAATTTGAAAATAATTTACTTTAGTTTGAAAATAATTTAATTTAATTTGAAAATAATTTATTTTTATTTAAAACTATAATTTAATTAGAAAATAATATAATTTAATTTGAAAATAATTTAATTTATTTTGAACATAAATTAATTTAATTAGAAAATATTATAATTTAATTTAAAAATAATTTAATTTAATTTGAAAATAATTTAATTTAAATTGATAATAATATAACAATTTTAAAATAATTTGAAAATAATATAATTTAATTTAAACATAATTTATTTTAATTTAAAAATATAATTTAATTTCAAAATAATATAATTTAATTTAAAAATAATTTAATTTAATTTGAAAATAATTTAATTTAATTTGAAAATAATATAATTTATTTTTAAAATAATTAAATTTAGTTTGAAAATAATTTAATTTAAATTGATAATAATATAACAATTTTAAAATTATTTGAAAATAATATAATTTAATTTGAAAAAAATATAATTTATTTTCAAAATAATTTAATTTATTTTGATAATAATTTAATCTGAAAATAATATAATTTAATTTGAAAATAATTTAATTTAATTTGAAAATAATACAATTTAATTTAAAAATAATTATATTTAATTTGAAAATAATATAATTAAATTTGCAAATAATATAATTTAAATTGAAAATAATTTAATTTAATTTGAAAATTATATAATTTAATTTGAAAATAATATAATTTAATTTGAAAACAATTTAATTTGAAAATAATATAATTTAATAAGGAAATAATATAATTTAATTTGAAAATAATATAATTTAAATTGAAAATAAAACAATTTAATTTAAAAATAATTATATTTAATTTGAAAATAATATAATTAAATTTGAAAATAATATAATTTAAATTGAAAATAATCTAATTTAATTTGAAAATAATATAATTTAATTTGAAAATAATATAATTTAATTTAAAAATAATAAAATTTAATTTTTAAATAATTTAATTTAATTTGAAAATAATATAATTTAATTTGAAAATAATATAATTTATATTGAAAATAATATAATTTAATTTAAAAATAATATAATTTGAAAATAATTTACTTTAGTTTGAAAATAATTTAATTTAATTTGAAAATAATTTATTTTTATTTAAAACTATAATTTAATTAGAAAATAATATAATTTAATTTGAAAATAATTTAATTTATTTTGAACATAAATTAATTTAATTAGAAAATATTATAATTTAATTTAAAAATAATTTAATTTAATTTGAAAATAATTTAATTTAAATTGATAATAATATAACAATTTTAAAATAATTTGAAAATAATATAATTTAATTTAAACATAATTTATTTTAATTTAAAAATATAATTTAATTTCAAAATTATATAATTTAATTTAAAAATAATTTAATTTAATTTGAAAATAATTTAATTTAATTTGAAAATAATATAATTTATTTTGGAAATAATTTAATTTTGTTTGAAAATACTTTAATTTAAAAGAAATATAATTTAATTTGAAAATGTTATAATTCAATTTGAAAATAATTTAATTTAATTTGAAAATAATATAATTTAATTTAAAAATAATATAATTTTATTTGAAAATAATATAATTTAATTTAAAAATAATATAATTTAATTTAAAAAAATATATAATATAATTTGAGAATAATTTAATTTAATTTGAAAATAATTTCATTTTAAAATAATATAATTTAATTTGAAAATAATATAAATTAAATTTAAAATAATAAAATTTAATTTGAAAATAAATTAATTTAATTTGAATATAATATAATTTAATTATAAAATATATTAATTTAATTTGAAAATTATAAAATTTAATTTGAAAATAATTAATTTATTTGAAAATAAAATAATTTAATTTTAAAATAATATAATTTAGTTTAAAAATAATATAATTTAATTTGAAAAAATATATAATATAAATTGGAAATAATTTAATTTAATTTAAAAATAATTTAATAAATTTAAAAATAATATAATTTAAATTGAAAATAATTAAATTTAATTTAAAAATAATATATTTTAATTTAAAAATATATTAATTTAATTTGAAAATAATTAATTTAATTTAAAAATATTATAATTTATTTTGAAAATAATTTAATTTAATTTAATTTGAAAATAATTTAATTTTAATTGAAAATAATTTAATTTGAAAATAATATAATTTTATTAGAAAATAATATAATTTAATTTGAAAATAATAAAATTTATATTGAAAATAATATAATTTAATTTAAAAATAATATAATTTGAAAATAATTTACTTTAATTTGAAAATAATTTAATTTGAGTTTAAAATAATTTATTTTTATTTGAAACTATAATTTAATTTGAAAATAATATAATTAAATTTGAAAATAATTTAATTTATTTTAAAACAAAATTAATTTAATTAGAAAATATTATAATTTAATTAAAAAAAAAATAATTTAATTTAATTTGAAAATAATTTAATTTAAATTGATAATAATATAACAATTTTAAAATAATTTGAAAATAATATAATTTAATTTAAACATAATTTATTTTAATTTAAAAATATAATTTAATTTCAAAATAATATAATTTAATTTAAAAATAATTTAATTTAATTTCAAAATAATTTAATTCAATTTGAAAATAATATAATTTAATTTGAAAATAATTTAATTTTGTTTGAAAATAATTTAATTTAAATTGATAATAATATAACAATTTTAGAATTATTTGAAAATAATATAATTTAATTTGAAAAAAATATAATTTATTTTCAAAATAATTTAATTTATTTTGATAATAATTTAATTTGAAAATAATATAATTTAATTTGAAAATAATTTAATTTAATTTGAAAATAATACAATTTAATTTAAAAATAAATATATTTAATTTGAAAATAATATAATTAAATTTGCAAATAATATAATTTAAATTGAAAATAATTTAATTTAATTTGAAAATTATATAATTTAATTTGAAAATAATATAATTTAATTTGGAAATAATTTAATTTGAAAATAATATAATTTAATAAGAAAATAATATAATTCAATTTGAAAATAATATAATTTAATTTGAAACTAAAACAATTTAATTTAAAAATAATTATATTTAAGTTGAAAATAATATAATTAAATTTGAAAATAATATAATTTAAATTGAAAATAATCTAATTTAATTTGAAAATAATATAATTTAATTTGGAAATAATATAATTTAATTTAAAAATAATAAAATTTAATTTTAAAATAATTTAATTTAATTTTAAAATAATATAATTTAATTTGAAAATAATATAATTTATATTTAAAATAATATAATTTAATTTAAAAATAATATAATTTGAAAATAATTTACTTTAATTTGAAAATAATTTAATTTAGTTTGAAAATAATTTATTTTTATTTAAAACTATAATTTAATTTGAAAATAATATAATTTAATTTGAAAATAATTTAATTTATTTTGAAAATAAATTAATTTAATTAGAAAATATTATAATTTAATTTAAAAATAATTTAATTTAATTTGAAAATAATTTAATTTAAATTGATAATAATATAACAATTTTAAAATAATTTGAAAATAATATAATTTAATTTAAACATAATTTATTTTAATTTAAAAATATAATTTAATTTCAAAATAATATAATTTAATTTAAAAATAATTTAATTTAATTTGAAAATAATTTAATTTAATTTGAAAATAATATAATTTAATTTAAAAATAATTAAATTTAGTTTGAAAATAATTTAATTTAAATTGATAATAATATAACAATTTTAAAATTATTTGAAAATAATATAATTTAATTTGAAAAAAATATAATTTATTTTCAAAATAATTTAATTTAATTTGATAATAATTTAATTTGAAATGATAATAATTTAATTGGAAAATAATTTAATTTAATTTGAAAATAATACAATTTAATTTAAAAATAATTATATTTAATTTGAAAATAATATAATTAAATTTGCAAATAATATAATTTAAATTGAAAATAATTTAATTTAATTTGAAAATTATATAATTTAATTTGAAAATAATATAATTTAATTTGAAAATAATTTAATTTAAATTGATTATAATATAACAATTTAAAAATAATTTGAAAATAATATAATTTAATTTGAAAAAAATATAATTTATTTTCAAAATAATATAATTTAATTTGATAATAATATAATTTGAAAATAATATATTTTAATTTGAAAATAATTTAATTTAATTTAAAAATAATACAATTTAATTTAAAAATAATTTTATTTGATTTGAAAATAATATAATTAAATATGAAAATAATATAATTGAAATTGAAAATAATTTAATTTAATTTGAAAATTATATAATTTAATTTGGAAATAATATAAATTAATTTGAAAATACTTTAATTTAATTTGAAAATAATTTAAATTAATTTGAAAATAATTTAATTTAATTTGAATATAATTAATTTAATATGAAAATAATTTAATTTTATTTGAATATAATTTAATTTAATTTCAAAATAATTAAATTTAAAAATAATATAATTTATTTTGGAAATAATTTAATTTTGTTTGAAAATACTTTAATTTAAAAGAAATATAATTTAATTTGAAAATGATATAATTCAATTTGAAAATAATTTAATTTAATTTGAAAATAATATAATTTAATTTAAAAATAATATAATTTTATTTGAAAATAATATAATTTAATTTAAAAATAATATAATTTAATTTAAAAAAATATATAATATAATTTGAAAATAATTTAATTTAATTTGAAAATAATTTAATTTAAAAATAATATAATTTAATTTGAAAATAATTTAAATTAAATTTAAAATAATAAAATTTAATTTGAAAATAAATTAATTTAATTTGAATATAATATAATTTAATTATAAAATATTTTAATTTAATTTGAAAATTATAAAATTTAATTTGAAAATAATTAATTTATTTGAAAATAATATAATTTAATTTTAAAATAATATAATTTAGTTTAAAAATAATATAATTTAATTTGAAAAAATATATAATATAATTTGGAAATAATTTAATTTAATTTAAAAATAATTTGTTTAATTTAAAAATAATATAATTTAAATTTAATTTAAAAATAATATATTTTAATTTAAAAATAATTTAATTTAATTTGAAAATAATTTAATTTAATTTGAAAATTATTAATTTAATTAAAAATATTATAATTTAAATTGAAAATAATTTAATTTTATTTGAAAATAATTTAATTTAATTTGAAAATATAATTTAATTTAAAAATAATTTAATTTAATTTGAAAATAATTTATTTTAATTTGAAAATGATTTAATTTGAAAATAATATAATTTAATTTAAAAATAATGTAATTTAATGTGAAAATAATTTAATTTAATTTGAAAATAATATAATTTAATTAGAAAATAATTTAATTTAATTTGAAAATAATTTAATTTAAATTGATTATAATATAACAATTTTAAAATAATTTGAAAATAATATAATTTAATTTGAAAAAAATATAATTTATTTTCAAAATAATATAATTTAATTTGATAATAATATAATTTGAAAATAATATAATTTAATTTGAAAATAATTTAATTTAATTTGAAAATAATACAAGTTAATTTAAAAATAATTTTATTTAATTTGAAAATAATATAATTAAATTTGAAAATAATATAATTGAAATTGAAAATAATTTAATTTAATTTGAAAATTATATAATTTAATTTGGAAATAATATAAATTAATTTGAAAATACTTTAATTTAATTTGAAAATAATTTAAATTAATTTGAAAATAATTTAATTTAATTTGAATATAATTAATTTAATTTAAAAATAATATAATTTATTTTAGAAATAATTTAATTTTGTTTGAAAATACTTTAATTTAAAAGAAATATAATTTAATTTGAAAATGATATAATTCAATTTGAAAATAATTTAATTTAATTTGAAAATGATATAATTTAATTTGAAAATAATATTTTTTATTTGAAAATAATATAATTTAATTTAAAATTAATATAATTTAATTTAAAAAAAAATATGATATAATTTGAAGATAATTTAATTCGTTCAACACGTTCAACACGTTCAAACGTTCAACGTGAGTTCAACGTGAGTACATATAGCAGCTTAATTTATTCGTGTAGAACACTTAATAAGTCTTTGAACAGTAATAATTAACATAACGGTTAATTCACAATGCAAAGGGAGTTAAGATCAAACACTCCTCCCGAGAAATATTTTGATATCCTGACAACTTTTCTGGAAAGTCACCCTTTCGAAAATAGTATGTCAGGTATAATTAATAAATACGTGGAACCCTTACAAATCCGTATCGAGTACTTGGCTAAAGAAGTTATTAACTTAAAAACGAGTTAGTAACGTAAAAAGAAGTTAAAAACGTCAAAAAAACGAGTTGTCATCTTTAGTGAGTGCCACTGCGCGAAAAAAAACATCAACTCCAATTGAACCAGTCATTTCGAAAAGGGCACAATTTGAAAAAATATATAATATAATTTGGAAATAATTTAATTTAATTTAAAAATAATTTAATTAATTTAAAAATAATATAATTTAAATTGAAAATAATTAAATTTAATTTAAAAATATTATATTTTAATTTAAAAATAATTTAATTTAATTTGAAAATAATTTAATTTAATTTGAAAATAATTAATTTAATATAAAAATATTATAATTTAAATTGAAAATAATTTAATTTTATTTGAAAATAATTTAATTTAAATGTAATATAATTACATTTGAAAATGATATAATTCAATTTGACAATAATTTAATTTAATTTGAAAATAATATAATTTAACTTGAAAATAATATAATTTAATTTAAAAATAATTTAATTTAATTTAAAATTAATTTAATTTATTTGAAAATAATTTAATTTAAAAATAATATAATTTAATTTGAAAATAATATAATTTATTTTTTGAAAATATAATAATTTAATTTGAAAATAATATAATTAAATTTGAAAATAATTTAATTTAATTTGAAAATAATTTAATTTTAATTGAAAATAATTTAATTTAAAAATAATATAATTTAATTTGAAAATAATATAATTTATTTTGATAATAATTTAATTTAATTTGAAAATAATACAATTTAATTTAAAAATAATTATATTTAATTTGAAAATAATATAATTAATTTTTAAAATAATATAATTTAAATTGAAAATAATTTAATTTAATTTGAAAATTATATAATTTAATTTGGAAATAATATAATTTAATTTGAAAATAATATAATTTAATTTGAAAATAATATAATTTATTTTGAAAATAATTTAATAAAATTTGAAAATAATCTAATTTAATTTGAAAATAATTTAATTTTAATTGAAAATAATTTAATTTGAAAATAATATAAATTAATTAGAAAATAATATAATTTAATTAAAAAATAATATAATTTAATTTGAAAATAATTTAATTTAATTTGAAAATAATTAATTAAATTTGAAATAAATATAATTTAATTTGAAAATAATATAATTGAATGTAAAAATAATATAATTTATTTTAGAAAATAATATAATTTAATTTGAAAATAATTTAATTTAATTTGAAAATAATTTAATTCATTTGAAAATTATTTAATTTAAAAATAATATAATTTAATTTAAAAATAATATAATTTAATTTAAAAATAATAAAATTTAATTTTAAAATAATTTAATTTAATTTGAAAATAATATAATTTAATTTGAAAATAATATAATTTATATTGAAAATAATATAATTTAATTTAAAAATAATATAATTTGAAAATAATTTAATTTAATTTGAAAATAATTTATTTTTATTTGAAAATATAATTTTATTTGAAAATAATATAATCTATTTTGAAAATAATTTAATTTATTTTGAAAATAAATTAATTTAATTAGAAAATATTATAATTTAATTTAAAAATAATTTAATTTAATTTGAAAATAATTTAATTTAAATTGATAATAATATAACAATTTGAAAATAATTTGAAAATAATATAATTTAATTTGAAAATAATTTAATTTAATTTGAAAATAATATAATTTAATTTGAAAATAATTTAATTTATTTTGAAAATAATTTAATTTAAATTGATAATAATATAACAATTCTAAAATTATTTGAAAATAATATAATTTATTTTTAAAAAAATATAATTTATTTTCAAAACAATTTAATTTAACTTGATAATAATTTATTTTAAAAATAATATAATTTAATTTGAAAATAATATAATTTAATTTGAAAATAATACAATTTAATTTAAAAATAATTATATTTAATTTGAAAATAATATAATTAAATTTGAAAATAATATAATTTAAATTGAAAATAATTTAATTTAATTTGAAAATTACATAATTTAGTTTGAAAATAATATAATTTAATTTGAAAATAATTTAATTTGAAAATAATATAATTTAATTAGAAAATATTATAATTTATTTTGAAAATATTATAATTTAATTTGAAAATAATATAATTTAATTTGAAAATACTTTAATTTAATTTGAAATTAATTTTATTTTAATTAAAAATAATTTAATTTAAAAATAATATAATTTAATTTGCAAATAATATAATTTAATTTAAAAATAATATAATTTAATTTGAAAATAATTTAATTTAATTTGAAAATAATTAATTAAATTTGAAATGAATATAATTTAATTTGAAAAAAATATAATTTAATGTAAAAATAATAAAATTTATTTTGGAAAAAAATATAATTTATTTTGAAAATAATTTAATTTAATTTGAAAATAATTTAATTTAAAAATAATTTAATTTAATTTAAAAATAATTTAAATTAATTTGAAAATAATTTAATTTAATTTGAATATAATTAATTTAATTTGAAATTAATTTAATTTTATTTGAAAATAATTTTATTAAATTTGAAAATAATTAATTTAATTTAAAAATAATATAATTTATTTTGGAAATAATTTAATTTTGTTTGAAAATACTTTAATTTAAAAGAAATATAATTTAATTTGAAAATGATATAATTCAATTTGAAAATAATTTAATTTAATTTGAAAATAATATAATTTAATTTGAAAATAATATAATTTAATTTGAAAATAATATAATTTAATGTAAAAATAATATAATTTAATTTGAAAATAATATAATTTATTTTGAAAATAATTTAATTTAATTTGAAAATAATATAATTTCAAAATAATATAATTAAATTTGAAAATAATTTAATTTAATTGGAAAATAATTTAATTTTAATTGAAAATAATTTAATTTGAAAATAATAAAATTTAATTTGAAAATATTTTAATTTATTTTAAAAGTAATTTAATTTAATTTGAAAATAATTTAATTTAATTTGAAAATAATTTAATTTAGTTTGAAAATAATTTAATTTAAATTGATAATAATATAACAATTTTAAAATTATTTGAAAATAATAAAATTTAATTTGAAAAAAATATAATTTATTTTCAAAATAATTTAATTTAATTTGATAATAATTTAATTTGAAAATAATATAATTTAATTTGAAAATAAATTAATTTATTTTGAAAATAATACAATTTAATTTAAAAATAATTATATTTAATTTGAAAATAATATAATTAAATTTGAAAATAATATAATTTAAATTGAAAATAATTTAATTTAATTTGAAACTTACATAATTTAGTTTGAAAATAATATAATTTAATTTGAAAATAATTTAATTTGAAAATAATATAATTTAATTAGAAAATAATATAATTTAATTTGGAAATAATATAATTTAATTTGAAAATAATATAATTTAATTTGAAAATACTTTAATTTAATTTGAAATTAATTTTATTTTAATTGAAAATAATTTAATTTGAAATTAATATAATTTAATTTGCAAATAATATAATTTAATTTAATTTGAAAATAATTTAATTTAATTTGAAAATAATTAATTAAATTTGAAATGAATATAATTTAATTTGAAAAAAATATAATTTAATGTAAAAATAATATAATTTATTTTGGAAAAAAATATAATTTATTTTGAAAATAATTTAATTTACTTTGAAAATAATTTAATTTAAAAATAATTTAATTTAATTTGAAAATAATTTAATTTAGTTTGAAAATAATTTAATTTAAATTGATAATAATATAACAATTTTAAAATTATTTGAAAATAATAAAATTTAGTTTGAAAAAAATATAATTTATTTTCAAAATAATTTAATTTAACTTGATAATAATTTATTTTGAAAATAATATAATTTAATTTGAAAATAATATAATTTAATTTGAAAATAATACAATTTAATTTAAAAATAATTATATTTAATTTGAAAATAATATAGTTAAATTTGAAAATAATATAATTTAAATTGAAAATAATTTAATTTTATTTGAAAATTACATAATTTAGTTTGAAAATAATATAATTTAATTTGAAAATAATTTAATTTGGAAATAATATAATTTAATTAGAAAATATTATAATTTATTTTGAAAATAATATAATTTAATTTGAAAATAATATAATTTAATTTGAAAATACTTTAATTTAATTTGAAATTAATTTTATTTTAATTAAAAATAATTTAAGTTAAAAATAATATAATTTAATTTGCAAATAATATAATTTAATTTAAAAATAATATAATTTAATTTGAAAATAATTAAATTTAATTTGAAAATAATTAATTAAATTTGAAATGAATATAATTTAATTTGAAAAAAAATATAATTTAATGTAAAAATAATATAATTTATTTTGGAATAAAATATAATTTATTTTGAAAATAATTTAATTTAATTTGAAAATAATTTAATTTAAAAATAATTTAATTTAATTTAAAAATAATTTAAATTAATTTGAAAATAATTTAATTTAATTTGAATATAATTAATTTAATTTGAAATTAATTTAATTTTATTTGAATATAATTTAATTAAATTTGAAAATAATTAATTTAATTTAAAAATAATATAATTTATTTTGGAAATAATTTAATTTTGTTTGAAAATACTTTAATTTAAAAGAAATATAATTTTATTTGAAAATGATATAATTCAATTTGAAAATGATTTAATTTAATTTGAAAATAATATAATTTTATTTGAAAATAATATAATTTGAAAATAATATAATTAAATTTGAAAATAATTTAATTTAATTGGAAAATAATTTAATTTTAATTGAAAATAATTTAATTTGAAAATAATATAATTTAATTTGAAAATATTTTAATTTATTTTAAAAGTAATTTAATTTAATTTGAAAATAATTTAATTTAATTTGAAAATAATATAATTTAATTTGAAAATAATTTAATTTAGTTTGAAAATAATATAATTTAATTAGAAAATATTATAATTTATTTTGAAAATAATATAATTTTATTTGAAAATAATATAATTTGAAAATAATATAATTAAATTTGAAAATAATTTAATTTAATTGGAAAATAATTTAATTTTAATTGAAAATAATTTAATTTGAAAATAATATAATTTAATTTGAAAATATTTTAATTTATTTTAAAAGTAATTTAATTTAATTTGAAAATAATTTAATTTAATTTGAAAATAATATAATTTAATTTGAAAATAATTTAATTTAGTTTGAAAATAATTTAATTTAAATTGATAATAATATAACAATTTTAAAATTATTTGAAAATAATAAAATTTAATTTAAAAAAATTTAATTTATTTTCAAAATAATTTAATTTAATTTGATAATAATTTAATTTGAAAATAATATAATTTAATTTGAAAATAATTTAATTTATTTTGAAAATAATACAATTTAATTTAAAAATAATTATATTTAATTTGAAAATAATATAATTAAATTTGAAAATAATATAATTTAAATTGAAAATAATTTAATTTAATTTGAAACTTACATAATTTAGTTTGAAAATAATATAATTTAATTAGAAAATAATATAATTTAATTTGAAAATAATATAATTTAATTTGAAAATAATATAGTTTAATTTGAAAATACTTTAATTTAATTTGAAATTAATTTAATTTTAATTGAAAATAATTTAATTTGAAAATAATTTAATTTAATTTGAAAGTAATTAATTAAATTTGAAATGAATAAAATTTAATTTGAAAAAAATATAATTTAATGTAAAAATAATATAATTTATTTTGGAAAAAAATATAATTTATTTTGAAAATAATTTAATTTAATTTGAAAATAATTTAATTTAAAAATAATTTAATTTAATTTGAAAATAATTTAAATTAATTTGAAAATAATTTATATTAATTTGAATATAATTAATTTAATTTGAAATTAATTTAATTTTATTTGAATATAATTTAATTTAATTTGAAAATAATTAATTTAATTTAAAAATAATATAATTTATTTTGGAAATAATTTAATTTTGTTTGAAAATACTTTAATTTAAAAGAAATATAATTTAATTTGAAAATGATATAATTCAATTTGAAAATAATTTAATTTAATTTGAAAATAATATAATTTAATTTGAAAATAATATAATTTTATTTGAAAATAATATAATTTAATTTAAAAAAATATAATTTAATTTAAAAAAAATATAATATAATTTGAAAATAATTTAATTTAATTTAAAAATAATTTCATTTAAAAATAATATAATTTAATTTGAAAATAATTTAATTTATATTTAAAAAAATAAAATTTAATTTGAAAATAAATTAATTTAATTTGAATATAATATAATTTAATTATAAAATAATTTAATTTAATTTAAAAATTATAAAATTTAGTTTAAAAATAATTTTATTTTATTTGAAAATAATTTAATTTAAAAGTAATATCATTTTATTTGAAAATGATATAATTCAATTTGTAAATAATTTAATTTAATTTGAAAATAATATAATTTAATTTAAAAATAATATAATTTAATTTGAAAATAATTTAATTTAATTTATTTGAAAATAATTTAATTTAAAAATAATATAATTTAATTTGAAAATAATATAGTTTATTTTGAAAATAATATAATTTAATTTGAAAATAATATAGTTTGAAAATAATATAATTAAATTTGAAAATAATTTAATTTAATTTGAAAATAATTTAATTTTAATTGAAAATAATTTAATTTGAAAATAATATAATTTAATTTGAAAATATTTTAATTTATTTTAAAAATAATTTAATTTAATTTGAAAATAATTTAATTAGAAAATAATATAATTTAATTTGAAAATAATATAATTTAATTTGAAAATAATTTTATTTTATTTGAAAGTAATTTAATTTAAAAATAATATAATTTAATTTGAAAATAATTTAATTTAATTTGAAAATAAATTATTTTAATTTAAAAATAATATAATTTAATTTGAAAATATTTTAATTTAATTAACAAAAAAATTAATTTAATTTGAAAATGATTTAATTTGAAAATAATATAATTTAATTTAAAAATAATATAATTTAATTTGAAAATAATTTAATTTAATTTAAAAATTATTTAATTTAATTTGAAAATAATTTAATTTGAAAAAAATTTAATTTTAATTGAAAATAATTTAATTAGAAAATAATATAATTTAATTTGAAAATAATATAATTTAATTTGAAAATAATATAATTTAATTTGAAAATACTATTTTAATTGAAAATAATTTAATTTGAAAATAATATAATTTAATTTGCAAATAATATAATTTAATTTAAAAATAATATAATTTAATTTGAAAATAATTTAATTTAATTTGAAAATAATTTATTTAATTTAAAAATAATATAATTTAATTTGAAAATAGTAAATTTATTTTGAAAATAATATAATTTAATTTGAAAATTATATAATTTAATTTAAAAATAATATAATTTAATTTGAAAAAAAATATAATATAATTTGAAAATAATATAATTTAATTTGAAAATTATTTTATTTTATTTGAAAATAATTTAATTAAAAAATAATATAATTTAATTTGAAAATAATTTAATTTAAATTAAAAATAATATATTTTAATTTAAAAATAATTTAATTTAATTTGAAAATAATTTAATTTAATTTGAAAATAATTAATTTAATTTAAAAATATTATAATTTAAATTAAAAATAATTTAATTTTATTTGAAAATAATTTAATTTAAAAGTAATATAATTTAAGTTGAAAATGATATAATTCAATTTGAAAATAATTTAATTTAATTTGAAAATAATACAATTTAATTTAAAAATAATATAATTTAATTTGAAAATAATTTATTTTAATTTAAAATTAATTTAATTTATTTGAAAATAATTTAATTTAAAAATAATATAATTTAATTTGAAAATGATATAATTTATTTTGAAAATAATATAATTTAAATTGAAAATAATATAATTTGAAAATAATATAATTAAATTTGAAAATAATTTAATTTAATTTGAAAATAATTTAATTTTAATTGAAAATAATTTAAGTTGAAAATAATATAATTTAATTTGAAAATATTTTAATTTATTTTAAAAATAATTTAATTTAATTTGAAAATAATTTAATTAGAAAATAATATAATTTAATTTGAAAATAGTATAATTTAATTTGAAAATAATTTTATTTTATTTGAAAATAATTTAATTAAAAAATAATATAATTTAATTTGAAAATAATTTAATTTAATTTGAAAATAATATATTTTAATTTGAAAATAATATAATTTAATTTGAAAATATTTTAATTTATTTAAAAAAAAATTTAATTTAATTTGAAAATGATTTAATTTGAAAATAATATAATTTAATTTGAAAATAATTTAATTTAATTTGAAAAAAATTTAATTTTAATTGAAAATAATTTAATTAGAAAATGATATAATTTAATTTGAAAATAATATAATTTAATTTGAAAATACTTTAATTTAATTTGAAATTAATTTATTTTAATTAAAAATAATTTAATTTGAAAATAATATAATTTAATTTGCAAATAATATAATTTAATTTAAAAATAATATAATTTAATTTGAAAATAATTTAATTTAATTTGAAAATAATTAATTAAATTTGAAATGAATATAATTTAATTTGGAAAAAATATAATTTAATGTAAAAATAATATAATTTATTTTGGAAAAAAATATAATTTATTTTGAAAATAATTGAATTTAATTTGAAAATAATTTAATTTAATTTGAAAATAATTTAATTTAATTTGTATATAATTAATTTAATTTGAAATTAATTTAATTTTATTTGAATATAATTTAATTTAATTTGAAAATAACTAATTTAATTTAAAAATAATATAATTTATTTTGGAAATAATTTAATTTTGTTTGAAAATACTTTAATTTGAAAATAATATAATTCAATTTGCAAATAATTTAATTTGAAAATAATATAATTTAATTTGAAAATAATATAATTTTATTTGAAAATAATTTAATTTAAATTTAAAATAATAAAATTTAATTTGAAAATAAATTAATTTAATTTGAATATAATATAATTTAATTATAAAATAATTTAATTTAATATGAAAATTATAAAATTTAATTTGAAAATAATTAAAGTTGAAAATAATATAATTTAATTTGAAAATATTTTAATTTATTTTAAAAATTATTTAATTTAATTTGAAAATAATTTAATTAGAAAATAATATATAATAATTTGAAAATAGTATAATTTAATTTGAAAATAATTTTATTTTATTTGAAAATAATTTAATTAAAAAATAATATAATTTAATTTGAAAATAATTTAATTTAATTTGAAAATAATTAATTAAATTTGAAATGAATATAATTTAATTTGGAAAAAATATAATTTAATGTAAAAATAATATAATTTATTTTGGAAAAAAATATAATTTATTTTGAAAATAATTGAATTTAATTTGAAAATAATTTAATTTAAAAATAATTTAATTTAATTTGAAAATAATTTAATTTAATTTGTATATAATTAATTTAATTTGAAATTAATTTAATTTTATTTGAATATAATTTAATTTAATTTGAAAATAACTAATTTAATTTAAAAATAATATAATTTATTTTGGAAATAATTTAATTTTGTTTGAAAATACTTTAATTTGAAAATAATATAATTCAATTTGCAAATAATTTAATTTAATTTGAAAATAATATAATTTAATTTGAAAATAATATAATTTTATTTGAAAATAATTTAATTTAAATTTAAAATAATAAAATTTAATTTGAAAATAAATTAATTTAATTTGAATATAATATAATTTCATTATAAAATAATTTAATTTAATTTGAAAATTATAAAATTTAATTTGAAAATAATTAATTTAATTTGAAAATAATATAATTTAATTTTAAAATAATATAATTTAGTTTAAAAATAATATAATTTAATTTGAAAAAAAATATAATATAATTTGAAAATAATTTAATTTAATTTGAAAATAATTTAATTTGAAAATAATTTATTTAATTTAAAAATAATATAATTTAATTTGAAAATAGTTAATTTATTTTGAAAATAATATAATTTAATTTGAAAATTATATAATTTTATTTTAAATACAATATAATTTAATTTGAAAAAAAATATAATATAATTTGAAAATAATATAATTTAACTTGAAAATTATTTTATTTTATTTGAAAATAATTTAATTAAAAAATAATATAATTTAATTTGAAAATAATTTAATTTAAATTAAAAATAATAAATTTTAATTTAAAAATAATTTAATTTAATTTGAAAATAATTTAATTTAATTTGAAAATAATTAATTTAATTTAAAAATATAATTTAAATTAAAAATAATTTAATTTTATTTGAAAATAATTTAATTTAAAAGTAATATAATTTAAGTTGAAAATGATATAATTCAATTTGCAAATAATATTATTTAATTTAAAAATAATATAATTTAATTTGAAAATAATTTAATTTAATTTGAAAATAATTCATTAAATTTGAAATGAATATAATTTAATTTGAAAAAAATATAATTTAATGTAATAATAATATAATTTATTTTGGAAAAAAATATAATTTATTTTGAAAATAATTGAATTTAATTTGAAAATAATTTAATTTAAAAATAATTTAATTTAATTTGAAAATAATTTAATTTAATTTGTATATAATTAATTTAATTTGAAATTAATTTAATTTGAAAATAATTTATTTAATTTAAAAATAATATAATTTAATTTGAAAATTATATAATTTAATTTAAAAATAATATAATTTAATTTGAAAAAAAATATAATATAATTTGAAAATAACATAATTTAATTTGAAAATTATTTTATTTTATTTGAAAATAATTTAATTAAAAAATAATATAATTTAATTTGAAAATAATTTAATTTAAATTAAAAATAATATATTTTAATTTAAAAATAATTTAATTTAATTTGAAAATAATTTAATTTAATTTGAAAATAATTAATTTAATTTGAAAATATTATAATTTAAATTAAAAATAATTTAATTTTATTTGAAAATAATTTAATTTAAAAGTAATATAATTTAATTTGAAAATGATGTAATTCAATTTGAAAATAATTTAATTTAATTTGAAAATAATACAATTTAATTTAAAAATAATATAATTTAATTTGAAAATAATTTATTTTAATTTAAAATTAATTGAATTTATTTGAAAATAATTTAATTTAAAAATAATATAATTTAATTTGAAAATGATATAATTTATTTTGAAAATTATATAATTTAATTTGAAAATAATATAATTTGAAAATAATATAATTAAATTTGAAAATAATTTAATTTAATTTGAAAATAATTTAATTTTAATTGAAAATAATTTAATTTGAAAATAATATAATTTAATTTGAAAATATTTTAATTTATTTTAAAAATAATTTAATTTAATTTGAAAATAATTTAATTAGAAAATAATATAATTTAATTTGAAAATAATATAATTTAATTTGAAAATAATCTTATTTTATTAGAAAATAATTTAATTAAAAAATAATATAATTTAATTTGAAAGTAATTTAATTTAATTTGAAAATAATATATTTTAATTTGAAAATAATATAATTTAATTTGAAAATATTTTAATTTATTTAAAAAAAAATTTAATTTAATTTGAAAATGATTTAATTTGAAAATAATATAATTTAATTTGAAAATAATATAATTTAAATTGAAAATAATATAATTTAATTTAAAATGATATAATTTAGTTTGAAAATATTTTAATTTAATTTAAAAATAATTTAATTTAATTTGAAAATAATATAATTTAATTTGAAAATAATTTAATTTAATTTGAAAAAAATTTAATTTTAATTGAAAATAATTCAATTTGAAAATAATATAATTTAATTTGAAAGTAATTTAATTTAATTTGAAAATAATTTTATTTTATTTGAAAATAATTTAATTAAAAAATAATATAATTTAATTTGAAAACAATTTAATTTAATTTGAAAATAATATATTTTAATTTGAAAATAATATAATTTAATTTGAAAATATTTTAATTTGATTTAAAAATAATTTAATTTAATTTGAAAATAATTTAATTTGAAAATAATATAATTTAATTTGAAAATAATTTAATTTAATTTATTGTAATTTAATTTAATTTGAAAATTATAAAATTTAATTTGAAAATAATATAATTTAATTTGAAACTTATTTTATTTTATTTAAAAATAATTTAATTAAAAGATAATAAAATTTAATTTGAAAATAATTTAATTTAATTTAAAAATAATATATTTTAATTTGAAAATAATATAATTTAATTTGAAAATAATATAATTTTATTTGAAAATAATAAAATTTAATTTAAAAATAATATAATTTAATTTAAAAAAAAATATAATATAATTTGAAAATAATTTAATTTAATTTGAAAATAATTTCTTTTAAAAATAATATAATTTAATTTGAAAATAATTTAATTTAAATTTAAAATAATAAAATTTAATTTGAAAATAAATTAATTTAATTTGAATATAATATAATTTAATTATAAAATAATTTAATTTAATTTGAAAATTATAAAATTTAATTTGAAAATAATTAATTTAATTTGAAAATAATTTAATTTTAATTGAAAATAATTTAATTTTAAAATAATATAATTTAGTTTAAAAATAATATAATTTAATTTGAAAAAAAATATAATATAATTTAAAAATAATATAATTTAATTTGAAAATAGTTAATTTATTTTGAAAATAATATAATTTAATTTGAAAATAATATAAATTAATTTAAAAATAATATAATTTAATTTGAGAAAAAATATAATTTAATTTGATATTAATTAATTTAATTTAAAAATATTATAATTTAAATTGAAAATAATTTTATTTTATTAGAAAATAATTTAATTTAAAAGTAATATAATTTAATTTGAATATTATATAATTCAATTTGAAAATAATTTAATTTAATTGGAAAATAATATAATTTAATTTAAAAATAATATAAGTTAATTTGAAAATAATTTAATTTAAAATTAATTTAATTTATTTCAAAATAATTTAATTTAAAAATAATATAATTTAATTTGGAAATAATATAATTTATTTTGAAAATAATATAATTTAATTTGAAAATAATATAATTTGAAAATAATATAATTAAATTTGAAAATAATTTAATTTAATTTGAAAATAATTTAATTTTAATTGAAAATGATTTAATTTGAAAATAATATAATTTAATTTGAAAATATTTTAATTTATTTTAAAAATAATTTAATTTAATTTGAAAATAATTTTATTAGAAAATAATATAATTTAATTTGAAAATAATATAATTTAATTTGAAAATAATTTTATTTTATTTGAAAATAATTTAATTAAAAAATATTATAATTTAATTTGAAAATAATTTAATTTAATTTGAAAATAATATATTTTAATTTGAAAGTAATATAATTTAATTTGAAAATATTTTAATTTAATTTAAAAAAAATTTAATTTAATTTGAAAATGATTTAATTTGAAAATAATATAATTTAATTTGAAAATAATATAATTTAATTTGAAAATATAATTTAATTTGAAAATGATATAATTTAGTTTGAAAATATTTTAATTTAATTTAAAAATAATTAAATTTAATTTGAAAATAATATAATTTAATTTGAAAATAATTTAATTTAATTTGAAAAAAATTTAATTTTAATTGAAAATAATTTAATTTGAAAATAATATAATTTATTTTGAAAATAATTTAATTTAATTTAAAAATAATTTTATTTTATTTGAAAATAATTTAATTAAAAAATAATATAATTTAATTTGAAAATAATTTAATTTAATTTGAAAATAATATATTTTAATTTGAAAATAATATAATTTAATTTAAAAATATTTTAATTTAATTTAAAAATAATTTAATTTAATTTGAAAATAATTTAATTTAAAAATAATGTAATTTAATTTGAAAATAATTTAATTTAATTAAAAGTAATTTAATTTAATTTGAAAATTATAAAATTTAATTTGGAAATAATATAATTTAATTTGAAAATAATTTAATTTGAAAATAACATATTTTAATTTGAAAATAATTTAATTTAATTTAAAGTAATTTAATTTAATTTAAAAATTATAAAATTTAATTTGAAAATTATTTTATTTTATTTGAAAATAATTAAATTAAAAAATAATATAATTTAATTTGAAAATAATTTAATTTAATTTAAAAATAATATATTTTAATTTGAAAATAATATAATTTAATTTGAAAATAATATAATTTAATTTGAAAATAATATAATTTAATTTGAAAATAATATAATTTAGTTTGAGAGTATTTTAATTTTATTTAAAAATAATTTAATTTAATTTGAAAATAATATAATTTAATTTGAAAATAATTTAATTTAATTTGAAAAAAAATTAATTTTAATTGAAAATAATTTAAGTTGAAATTAATATAATTTAATTTGAAAATAATATAATTTAATTTGAAAATAATTTAATTTAATTTAAAAAATAATTTAATTTGAAAATAATATAATTTAATTTGAAAATAATTTAATTTATTTTAAAGTAATTTAATTTAATTTGATAATTTAATTTGAAAATTATATAATTTAATTTGAAAATTATTTTATTTTATTTGAAAATAATTTAATTAAAAAATATAATTTAATTTGAAAAAAATTTAATTTAATTTAAAAATAATATATTTTAATTTGAAAATAATATAATATAATTTGAAAATAATATAATTTAATTTGAAAATAATATAATTTTATTTGAAAATAATATAATTTAATTTAAAAATAATATAATTTAATTTAAAAAAAAATATAATATAATTTGAAAATTTTTTAATTTAATTTGAAAATAATTTCATTTAAAAATAATACAATTTATTTTAAAAATAATTTAATTTAAATTTAAAATAATAAAATTTAATTTGAAAATAAATTAATTTAATTTGAAAATAATATAATTTAATTTTAAAATAATATAATTTAGTATATATATATATATAATAAAAAAATATAATATAATTTGAAAATAATTTAATTTAATTTGAAAATAATATAATTTAATTTGAAAATAGTTAATTTAGTTTGAAATTAATTTAATTTGAAAATAATATAATTTATTTTAAAAATAATATAATTTAATTTGAAAAAAAATATAATATAATTTGAAAATAATATAATTTAATTTGAAAATTATTTTATTTTATTTGAAAATAATTTAATTAAAAAATAATATAATTTAATTTGAAAATAATTTAATTTAAATTAACAATAATATATTTTAATTTAAAAATAATTTAATTTTATTTGAAAATAATTTAATTTATTTTGAAAATAATTAATTTAATTTAAAAATGTTATAATTTAAATTGAAAATAATTTAATTTTATTTGAAAATAATTTAAAAGTAATATAATTTAATTTGAAAATGATATAATTCAATTTGAAAATAATTTAGTTTAATTTGAATTATATAATTTAATAATGTAATTTAATTTAAAAATAATATAATTTAATTTGAAAATAATTTAATTTAATTTAAAATTAATTTAATTTATTTGAAAATAATTTAATTTAAAAATAATATAAATTAATTTGAAAATAATATAATTTATTTTGAAAATAATATAATTTAATTTGAAAATAATATAATTTGAAAATAATATAATTAAATTTGAAAATAATTTATTTTAATTTGAAAATAATTCAATTTTAATTGAAAATAATTTAATTTGAAAATAATATAATTTAATTTGAAAATATTTTAATTTATTTTAAAAATAATTTAATTTAATTTGAAAATAATTTTATTAGAAAATAATATAATTTAATTTGAAAATAATATAATTTAATTTGAAAATAATTTTATTTTATTTGAAAATAATTTAATTAAAAAATAATATAATTTAATTTGAAAATAATTTAATTTAATTTGAAAATAATATATTTTAATTTGAAAGTAATAAAATTTAATTTGAAAATATTTTAATTTAATTTAAAAAAAATTTAATTTAATTTGAAAATGATTTAATTTGAAAATAATATAATTTAATTTGAAAATAATATAATTTAATTTGAAAATATAATTTAATTTGAAAATGATATAATTTAGTTTGGAAATATTTTAATTTAATTTAAAAATAATTAAATTTAATTTGAAAATAATATAATTTAATTTGAAAATAATTTAATTTAATTTGAAAAAAATTTAATTTTAATTGAAAATAATTTAATTTGAAAATAATATAATTTATTTTGAAAATAATTTAATTTAATTTAAAAATAATTTTATTTTATTTGAAAATAATTTAATTAAAAAATAATATAATTTAATTTGAAAATAATTTAATTTAATTTGAAAATAATATATTTTAATTTGAAAATAATATAATTTAATTTAAAAATATTTTAATTTAATTTAAAAATAATTTAATTTAATTTGAAAATAATTTAATTTAAAAATAATGTAATTTAATTTGAAAATAATTTAATTTAATTAAAAGTAATTTAATTTAATTTGAAAATTATAAAATTTAATTTGGAAATAATATAATTTAATTTGAAAATAATTTAATTTGAAAATAACATATTTTAATTTGAAAATAATTTAATTTAATTTAAAGTAATTTAATTTAATTAAAAAATAATATAATTTAATTTGAAAATAATTTAATTTAATTTGAAAATAATATATTTTAATTTGAAAGTAATATAATTTAATTTGAAAATATTTTAATTTAATTTAAAAAAAATTTAATTTAATTTGAAAATGATTTAATTTGAAAATAATATAATTTAATTTAAAAATATTTTAATTTAATTTAAAAATAATATAATTTATTTTGAAAATAATTTAATTTAATTTAAAAATAATTTTATTTTATTTGAAAATAATTTAATTAAAAAATAATACAATTTAATTTGAAAATAATTTAATTTAATTTGAAAATAATATATTTTAATTTGAAAATAATATAATTTAATTTGAAAATAATATAATTTAATTTGAAAATGATATAATTTAGTTTAAAAATTTTTTAATTTAATTTAAAAATAATTTAATTTAATTTGAAAATAATATAATTTTATTTGAAAATAATTTAATTTAATTTGAAAAAAATTTAATTTTAATTGAAAATAATTTAATTTGAAAATAATATAAATTAATTTGAAAATAATTTAATTTAATTTGAAAATAACTATTTTATTTGAAAATAATTTAATTAAAAAATAATATAATTTAATTGGAAAATAATTTAATTTAATTTGAAAATAATTTAATTTAATTTAAAGTAATTTAATTTAATTTGAAAATTATAAAATTTAATTTGAAAATAATATAATTTAATTTGAAAATTATTTTATTTTATTTGAAAATAATTTAATTAAAAAATAATATAATTTAATTTGAAAATAATTTAATTTAATTTAAAAATAATATATTTTAATTTGAAAATAATATAATTTAATTTGAAAATAATATAATTTAATTTGAAAATAATTTAATTTGAAAATAATATAATTTAATTTGAAAATAATTTAATTTAATTTAAAGTAATTTAATTTAATTTGAAAATTATAAAATTTAATTTGAAAATAATATAATTTAATTTGAAAATTATTTTATTTTATTTGAAAATAATTTAATTAAAAAATAATATAATTTAATTTGAAAATAATTTAATTTAATTTAAAAATAATATATTTTAATTTGAAAATAATATAATTTAATTTGAAAATAATATAATTTAATTTGAAAATAATATAATTTAGTTTGAGAATATTTTAATTTTATTTAAAAATAATTTAATTTAATTTGAAAATAATATAATTTAATTTGAAAATAATTTAATTTAATTGGAAAAAAATTTAATTTTAATTGAAAATAATTTAATTTGAAATTATTATAATTTAATTTGAAAATAATATAATTTAATTTGAAAATATTTTTTTTTTCTTTGAAAATAATTTAATTAAAAAATAATATAATTTAATTTGAAAATAATTTAATTTAATTTGAAAATAATATATTTTCATTTGAAAATAATATAATTTAATTTGAAAATATTTTAATTTAATTTAAACATAATTTAATTTAATTTGAAAATAATTTGATTTGAAAATAATATAATTTAATTTGAAAATAATTTAATTTAATTTAAAGTAATTTAATTTAATTTGAAAATTATAAAATTTTATTTGAAAATAATTTAACTTAAATTTAAAATAATAAAATTTAATTTGAAAATAATTTAATTTAATTTGAATATAATATAATTTAATAATAAAATATTTTAATTTAATTTGAAAATTATAAAATTTAATTTGAAAATAATTAATTTAATTTGAAAATAATATAATTTAATTTTAAAATAATATAATTTAGTTTAAAAATAATATAATTTAATTTGAAAAAAAAAAAATATTAATTTGAAAACAATTTATTTTAATTTGAAAATAATTTATTTAATTTAAAAATAATATAATTTGATTTGAAAATAGTTTTTGAAAATATTTTGAAAATAATATAATTTAATTTAAAAATAATATAAATTAATTTTAATATAATATAATTTAATTTGAAAAAAAATATAATATAATTTGAAAATAATATAATTTAATTTAAAAATAATATAATTTAATTAAAAAATAATATAATTTAATTTGAAAATAATTTAATTTAATTTAAAAATAATATATTTTAATTTAAAAATAATTTAATTTAATTTGAAAATAATTTAATTTAATTTGAAAATATTTAATTTAATATAAAAATATTATAATTTAAATTGAATATAATTTAATTTAAAAGTAATATAATTTAATTTGAAAATGATATTATTCAATTTGAAAATAATTTAATTTAATTTGAAAATAATATAATTTAATTTAAAAATAATATAATTTAATTTGAAAATAATTTAATTTAATTTAAAATTAATTTAATTTATTTGAAAATAATTTAATTTAAAAATAATATAATTTAATTTGAAAATAATATAATTTATTTTGAAAATAATATAATTTAATATGAAAATAATATAATTAAATTTGAAAATAATTTAATTTAATTTGAAAATAATTTAATTTTAATTGAAAATAATTTAATTTGAAAATAATATAATTTAATTTGAAAATAATTTAATTTAATTTGAAAATAATATATTTTAATTTGAAAATAATATAATTTAATTTAAAAATATTTTAATTTAATTTAAAAATAATTTAATTTAATTTGAAAATAATTTAATTTAAAAATAATGTAATTTAATTTGAAAATAATTTAATTTAATTAAAAGTAATTTAATTTAATTTGAAAATTATAAAATTTAATTTGGAAATAATATAATTTAATTTGAAAATAATTTAATTTGAAAATAACATATTTTAATTTGAAAATAATTTAATTTAATTTAAAGTAATTTAATTTAATTTAAAAATTATAAAATTTAATTTGAAAATTATTTTATTTTATTTGAAAATAATTTAATTAAAAAATAATATAATTTAATTTGAAAATAATTTAATTTAATTTAAAAATAATATATTTTAATTTGAAAATAATATAATTTAATTTGAAAATAATATAATTTAATTTGAAAATAATATAATTTAATTTGAAAATAATATAATTTAGTTTGAGAGTATTTTAATTTTATTTAAAAATAATTTAATTTAATTTGAAAATAATATAATTTAATTTGAAAATAATTTAATTTAATTTGAAAAAAAATTAATTTTAATTGAAAATAATTTAAGTTGAAATTAATATAATTTAATTTGAAAATAATATAATTTAATTTGAAAATAATTTAATTTAATTTGAAAATAATTTAATTTAAAAATAATGTAATTTAATTTGAAAATAATTTAATTTATTTTAAAGTAATTTAATTTAATTTGATAATTTAATTTGAAAATTATATAATTTAATTTAAAAATTATTTTATTTTATTTGAAAATAATTTAATTAAAAAATATAATTTAATTTGAAAAAAATTTAATTTAATTTAAAAATAATATATTTTAATTTGAAAATAATATAATATAATTTGAAAATAATATAATTTAATTTGAAAATAATATAATTTTATTTGAAAATAATATAATTTAATTTAAAAATAATATAATTTAATTTAAAAAAAATATAATATAATTTGAAAATTTTTTAATTTAATTTGAAAATAATTTCATTTAAAAATAATACAATTTAATTTAAAAATAATTTAATTTAAATTTAAAATAATAAAATTTAATTTGAAAATAAATTAATTTAATTTGAAAATAATATAATTTAATTTTAAAATAATATAATTTAGTATATATATATATATATAATAAAAAAATATAATATAATTTGAAAATAATTTAATTTAATTTGAAAATAATATAATTTAATTTGAAAATAGTTAATTTAGTTTGAAATTAATTTAATTTGAAAATAATATAATTTAATTTAAAAATAATATAATTTAATTTGAAAAAAAATATAATATAATTTGAAAATAATATAATTTAATTTGAAAATTATTTTATTTTATTTGAAAATAATTTAATTAAAAAATAATATAATTTAATTTGAAAATAATTTAATTTAAATTAACAATAATATATTTTAATTTAAAAATAATTTAATTTTATTTGAAAATAATTTAATTTATTTTGAAAATAATTAATTTAATTTAAAAATATTATAATTTAAATTGAAAATAATTTAATTTTATTTGAAAATAATTTAAAAGTAATATAATTTAATTTGAAAATGATATAATTCAATTTGAAAATAATTTAGTTTAATTTGAATTATATAATTTAATAATGTAATTTAATTTAAAAATAATATAATTTAATTTGAAAATAATTTAATTTAATTTAAAATTAATTTAATTTATTTGAAAATAATTTAATTTAAAAATAATATAATTTAATTTGAAAATAATATAATTTATTTTGAAAATAATAGAATTTAATTTGAAAATAATATAATTTGAAAATAATATAATTAAATTTGAAAATAATTTATTTTAATTTGAAAATAATTCAATTTTAATTGAAAATAATTTAATTTGAAAATAATATAATTTAATTTGAAAATATTTTAATTTATTTTAAAAATAATTTAATTTAATTTGAAAATAATTTTATTAGAAAATAATATAATTTAATTTTAAAATAATATAATTTAATTTGAAAATAATTTTATTTTATTTGAAAATAATTTAATTAAAAAATAATATAATTTAATTTGAAAATAATTTAATTTAATTTGAAAATAATATATTTTAATTTGAAAGTAATAAAATTTAATTTGAAAATATTTTAATTTAATTTAAAAAAAATTTAATTTAATTTGAAAATGATTTAATTTGAAAATAATATAATTTAATTTGAAAATAATATAATTTAATTTGAAAATATAATTTAATTTGAAAATGATATAATTTAGTTTGGAAATATTTTAATTTAATTTAAAAATAATTAAATTTAATTTGAAAATAATATAATTTAATTTGAAAATAATTTAATTTAATTTGAAAAAAAATTAATTTTAATTGAAAATAATTTAATTTGAAAATAATATAATTTATTTTGAAAATAATTTAATTTAATTTAAAAATAATTTTATTTTATTTGAAAATAATTTAATTAAAAAATAATATAATTTAATTTAAAAATAATTTAATTTAATTTGAAAATAATATATTTTAATTTGAAAATAATATAATTTAATTTAAAAATATTTTAATTTAATTTAAAAATAATTTAATTTAATTTTAATATAATATAATTTAATTTGAAAAAAAATATAATATAATTTGAAAATAATATAATTTAATTTAAAAATAATATAATTTAATTAAAAAATAATATAATTTAATTTGAAAATAATTTAATTTAATTTAAAAATAATATATTTTAATTTAAAAATAATTTAATTTAAAAATAATGTAATTTAATTTGAAAATAATTTAATTTAATTAAAAGTAATTTAATTTAATTTGAAAATTATAAAATTTAATTTGAAAATAATTAATTTAATTTGAAAATAATATAATTTAATTTTAAAATAATATAATTTAGTTTAAAAATAATATAATTTAATTTGAAAAAAAAAAAAATATTAATTTGAAAACAATTTATTTTAATTTGAAAATAATTTATTTAATTTAAAAATAATATAATTTGATTTGAAAATAGTTTTTGAAAATATTTTGAAAATAATATAATTTAATTTAAAAATAATATAATTTAATTTTAATATAATATAATTTAATTTGAAAAAAAATATAATATAATTTTAAAATAATATAATTTAATTTAAAAATAATATAATTTAATTAAAAAATAATATAATTTAATTTGAAAATAATTTAATTTAATTTAAAAATAATATATTTTAATTTAAAAATAATTTAATTTAATTTGAAAATAATTTAATTTAATTTGAAAATATTTAATTTAATATAAAAATATTATAATTTAAATTGAATATAATTTAATTTAAAAGTAATATAATTTAATTTGAAAATGATATTATTCAATTTGAAAATAATTTAATTTAATTTGAAAATAATATAATTTAATTTGAAAATAATATAATTTAATTTGAAAATAATTTAATTTAATTTAAAATTAATTTAATTTATTTGAAAATAATTTAATTTAAAAATAATATAATTTAATTTGAAAATAATATAATTTATTTTGAAAATAATATAATTTAATATGAAAATAATATAATTAAATTTGAAAATAATTTAATTTAATTTGAAAATAATTTAATTTTAATTGAAAATAATTTAATTTGAAAATAATATAATTTAATTTGAAAATAATTTAATTTAATTTGAAAATAATATATTCTAATTTGAAAATAATATAATTTAATTTAAAAATATTTTAATTTAATTTAAAAATAATTTAATTTAATTTGAAAATAATTTAATTTAAAAATAATGTAATTTAATTTGAAAATAATTTAATTTAATTAAAAGTAATTTAATTTAATTTGAAAATTATAAAATTTAATTTGGAAATAATATAATTTAATTTGAAAATAATTTAATTTGAAAATAACATATTTAATTTGAAAATAATTTAATTTAATTTAAAGTAATTTAATTTAATTTAAAAATTATAAAATTTAATTTGAAAATTATTTTATTTTATTTGAAAATAATTTAATTAAAAAATAATATAATTTAATTTGAAAATAATTTAATTTAATTTAAAAATAATATATTTTAATTTGAAAATAATATAATTTAATTTGAAAATAATATAATTTAATTTGAAAATAATATAATTTAATTTGAAAATAATATAATTTAGTTTGAGAGTATTTTAATTTTATTTAAAAATAATTTAATTTAATTTGAAAATAATATAATTTAATTTGAAAATAATTTAATTTAATTTGAAAAAAAATTAATTTTAATTGAAAATAATTTAAGTTGAAATTAATATAATTTAATTTGAAAATAATATAATTTAATTTGAAAATAATTTAATTTAATTTAAAAATAATTTAATTTGAAAATAATATAATTTAATTTGAAAATAATTTAATTTATTTTAAAGTAATTTAATTTAATTTGATAATTTAATTTGAAAATTATATAATTTAATTTGAAAATTATTTTATTTTATTTGAAAATAATTTAATTAAAAAATATAATTTAATTTGAAAAAAATTTAATTTAATTTAAAAATAATATATTTTAATTTGAAAATAATATAATATAATTTGAAAATAATATAATTTAATTTGAAAATAATATAATTTTATTTGAAAATAATATAATTTAATTTAAAAATAATATAATTTAATTTAAAAAAAAATATAATATAATTTGAAAATTTTTTAATTTAATTTGAAAATAATTTCATTTAAAAATAATACAATTTAATTTAAAAATAATTTAATTTAAATTTAAAATAATAAAATTTAATTTGAAAATAAATTAATTTAATTTGAAAATAATATAATTTAATTTTAAAATAATATAATTTAGTATATATATATATATATATAATAAAAAAATATAATATAATTTGAAAATAATTTAATTTAATTTGAAAATAATATAATTTAATTTGAAAATAGTTAATTTAGTTTGAAATTAATTTAATTTGAAATAATATAATTTATATTAAAAATAATATAATTTAATTTGAAAAAAAATATAATATAATTTGAAAATAATATAATTTAATTTGAAAATTATTTTATTTTATTTGAAAATAATTTAATTAAAAAATAATATAATTTAATTTGAAAATAATTTAATTTAAATTAACAATAATATATTTTAATTTAAAAATAATTTAATTTTATTTGAAAATAATTTAATTTATTTTGAAAATAATTAATTTAATTTAAAAATATTATAATTTAAATTGAAAATAATTTAATTTTATTTGAAAATAATTTAAAAGTAATATAATTTAATTTGAAAATGATATAATTCAATTTGAAAATAATTTAGTTTAATTTGAATTATATAATTTAATAATGTAATTTAATTTAAAAATAATATAATTTAATTTGAAAATAATTTAATTTAATTTAAAATTAATTTAATTTATTTGAAAATAATTTAATTTAAAAATAATATAAATTAATTTGAAAATAATATAATTTATTTTGAAAATAATATAATTTAATTTGAAAATAATATAATTTGAAAATAATATAATTAAATTTGAAAATAATTTATTTTAATTTGAAAATAATTCAATTTTAATTGAAAATAATTTAATTTGAAAATAATATAATTTAATTTGATAATATTTTAATTTATTTTAAAAATAATTTAATTTAATTTGAAAATAATTTTATTAGAAAATAATATAATTTAATTTTAAAATAATATAATTTAATTTGAAAATAATTTTATTTTATTTGAAAATAATTTAATTAAAAAATAATATAATTTAATTTGAAAATAATTTAATTTAATTTGAAAATAATATATTTTAATTTGAAAGTAATAAAATTTAATTTGAAAATATTTTAATTTAATTTAAAAAAAATTTAATTTAATTTGAAAATGATTTAATTTGAAAATAATATAATTTAATTTGAAAATAATATAATTTAATTTGAAAATATAATTTAATTTGAAAATGATATAATTTAGTTTGGAAATATTTTAATTTAATTTAAAAATAATTAAATTTAATTTGAAAATAATATAATTTAATTTGAAAATAATTTAATTTAATTTGAAAAAAATTTAATTTTAATTGAAAATAATTTAATTTGAAAATAATATAATTTATTTTGAAAATAATTTAATTTAATTTAAAAATAATTTTATTTTATTTGAAAATAATTTAATTAAAAAATAATATAATTTAATTTGAAAATAATTTAATTTAATTTGAAAATAATATATTTTAATTTGAAAATAATATAATTTAATTTAAAAATATTTTAATTTAATTTAAAAATAATTTAATTTAATTTGAAAATAATTTAATTTAAAAATAATGTAATTTAATTTGAAAATAATTTAATTTAATTAAAAGTAATTTAATTTAATTTGAAAATTATAAAATTTAATTTGGAAATAATATAATTTAATTTGAAAATAATTTAATTTGAAAATAACATATTTTAATTTGAAAATAATTTAATTTAATTTAAAGTAATTTAATTTAATTAAAAAATAATATAATTTAATTTGAAAATAATTTAATTTAATTTGAAAATAATATATTTTAATTTGAAAGTAATATAATTTAATTTGAAAATATTTTAATTTAATTTAAAAAAAATTTAATTTAATTTGAAAATGATTTAATTTGAAAATAATATAATTTAATTTAAAAATATTTTAATTTAATTTAAAAATAATATAATTTATTTTGAAAATAATTTAATTTAATTTAAAAATAATTTTATTTTATTTGAAAATAATTTAATTAAAAAATAATACAATTTAATTTGAAAATAATTTAATTTAATTTGAAAATAATATATTTTAATTTGAAAATAATATAATTTAATTTGAAAATAATATAATTTAATTTGAAAATGATATAATTAGTTTAAAAAATTTTTAATTTAATTTAAAAATAATTTAATTTAATTTGAAAATAATATAATTTTATTTGAAAATAATTTAATTTAATTTGAAAAAAATTTAATTTTAATTGAAAATAATTTAATTTGAAAATAATATAAATTAATTTGAAAATAATTTAATTTAATTTGAAAATAACTATTTTATTTGAAAATAATTTAATTAAAAAATAATATAATTTAATTGGAAAATAATTTAATTTAATTTGAAAATAATTTAATTTAATTTAAAGTAATTTAATTTAATTTGAAAATTATAAAATTTAATTTGAAAATAATATAATTTAATTTGAAAATTATTTTATTTTATTTAAAAATAATTTAATTAAAAAATAATATAATTTAATTTGAAAATAATTTAATTTAATTTAAAAATAATATATTTTAATTTGAAAATAATATAATTTAATTTGAAAATAATTAAATTTAATTTGAAAATAATTTAATTTGAAAATAATATAATTTAATTTGAAAATAATTTAATTTAATTTAAAGTAATTTAATTTAATTTGAAAATTATAAAATTTAATTTGAAAATAATATAATTTAATTTGAAAATTATTTTATTTTATTTGAAAATAATTTAATTAAAAAATAATATAATTTAATTTGAAAATAATTTAATTTAATTTAAAAATAATATATTTTAATTTGAAAATAATATAATTTAATTTGAAAATAATATAATTTAATTTGAAAATAATATAATTTAGTTTGAGAATATTTTAATTTTATTTAAAAATAATTTAATTTAATTTGAAAATAATATAATTTAATTTGAAAATAATTAAATTTAATTGGAAAAAAATTTAATTTTAATTGAAAATAATTTAATTTGAAATTATTATAATTTAATTTGAAAATAATATAATTTAATTTGAAAATATTTTTTTTTTCTTTGAAAATAATTTAATTAAAAAATAATATAATTTAATTTGAAAATAATTTAATTTAATTTGAAAATAATATATTTTCATTTGAAAATAATATAATTTAATTTGAAAATATTTTAATTTAATTTAAACATAATTTAATTTAATTTGAAAATAATTTGATTTGAAAATAATATAATTTAATTTGAAAATAATTTAATTTAATTTAAAGTAATTTAATTTAATTTGAAAATTATAAAATTTTATTTGAAAATAATTTAACTTAAATTTAAAATAATAAAATTTAATTTGAAAATAATTTAATTTAATTTGAATATAATATAATTTAATAATAAAATATTTTAATTTAATTTGAAAATTATAAAATTTAATTTGAAAATAATTAATTTAATTTGAAAATAATATAATTTAATTTTAAAATAATATAATTTAGTTTAAAAATAATATAATTTAATTTGAAAAAAAAAAAATATTAATTTGAAAACAATTTATTTTAATTTGAAAATAATTTATTTAATTTAAAAATAATATAATTTGATTTGAAAATAGTTTTTGAAAATATTTTGAAAATAATATAATTTAATTTAAAAATAATATAATTTAATTTTAATATAATATAATTTAATTTGAAAAAAAATATAATATAATTTGAAAATAATATAATTTAATTTAAAAATAATATAATTTAATTAAAAAATAATATAATTTAATTTGAAAATAATTTAATTTAATTTAAAAATAATATATTTTAATTTAAAAATAATTTAATTTAATTTGAAAATAATTTAATTTAATTTGAAAATATTTAATTTAATATAAAAATATTATAATTTAAATTGAATATAATTTAATTTAAAAGTAATATAATTTAATTTGAAAATGATATTATTCAATTTGAAAATAATTTAATTTAATTTGAAAATAATATAATTTAATTTGAAAATAATATAATTTAATTTGAAAATAATTTAATTTAATTTAAAATTAATTTAATTTATTTGAAAATAATTTAATTTAAAAATAATATAATTTAATTTGAAAATAATATAATTTATTTTGAAAATAATATAATTTAATATGAAAATAATATAATTAAATTTGAAAATAATTTAATTTAATTTGAAAATAATTTAATTTTAATTGAAAATAATTTAATTTGAAAATAATATAATTTAATTTGAAAATAATATGATTTAATTTGAAAATAATTTAATTTATTTTGAAAATAATACCATTTAATTTAAAAATAATTATATTTAATTTGAAAATAATATAATTAAATTTGAAAATAATATAATTTAAATTGAAAATAATTTAATTTAATTTGAAAATTATATAATTTAATTTGGAAACAATACAATTTAATTTGAAAATAATAAAATTTAATTTGAAAATAATATAATTTATTTTGAAAATAATTTAATTTAATTTGAAAATAATTTAATTTAAAAATAATTTAATTTTAATTGAAAATAATTTAATTTGAAAATAATATAATTTAATTAGGAAATAATATAATTTAATTTGAAAATATTATAATTTAATTTAATAATATAATTTAATTTGAAAATAATTTAATTTTAATTGAAAATAATTTAATTTGAAAATAATATAATTTAATTTGAAAATAATATAATTTAATTTAAAAATAATATAATTTAATTTGAAAATAATTTAATTTAATTTGAAAATAATTAATTAAATTTGAAATAAATATAATCTAATTTGACAATAATACAATTTAATGTAAATATAATGTAATTTATTTTGGAAAATAATATAATTTAATTTGAAAATAATTTAATTTAATTTGAAAATAATTTAATTTATTTGAAAATAATTTAATTTAAAAATAATATAATTTAATTTAAAAATAATATAATTTAATTTAAAAATAATAAAATTTAATTTTAAAATAATTTAATTTAATTTGTAAATAATTTAATTAATTTGTAAATATTTGAAAATATTTTAATTTAAAAATAATATAATTTAATTTGAAAATAATATAATTTATTTTGAAAATAATATAATTTAATTTGAAAATAATATAATTAAATTTGAAAATAATTTAATTTAATTTGAAAATAATTTAATTTTAATTGAAAATAATTTAATTTAAAAATAATATAATTTAATTTGAAAATAATATAATTTAATTTGAAAATAATTTAATTTAGTTTGAAATTAATACCATTTAATTTAAAATTAATTTGAAAATAATATAATTAAATTTGAAAATAATATAATTTAAATTGAAAATAATTTAATTTAATTTGAAAATAATTTAATTTGAAAATAATTTAATTTTAATTGAAAATAATTTAATTTGAAAATAATATAATTTAATTAGAAAATAATATAATTTAATTTGAAAATAATATAATTTAATTTGAAAATAATATAATTTTATTTGAAAATACTTTAATTTAATTTGAAAATAATTTAATTTTAATTGAAAATAATTTAATTTGAAAATAATATAATTTAATTTGAAAATAATATAATTTAGTTTGAAAATAATATAATTTAATTTGAAAATGATTTAATTTAATTTGAAAATAATTAATTAAATTTGAAAAAAATATAATTTAATTTGAAAATAATATAATTTAATGTAAAAATAATATAATTTATTTTGGAAAATAATATAATTTAATTTGAAAATAATTTAATTTAATTTGAAAATAATTTAATTTATTTGAAAATAATTTAATTTAAAAATAATATAATAAGAAAATAATTTAATCTAATTTGAAAATAATTTAATTTAATTTGAAAATAATTTATTTTTATTTAAAAATATAATTTAATTTGAAAATAATATAATCTAACTTAAAAATAATTTAATTAATTTTGAAAATAAATTAATTTAATTAGAAAATAATATAATTTAATTTAAAAATAATTTAATTTAATTTGAAAATAATTTAATTTTAATTGAAAATAATTTAATTTAAAAATAATATAATTTAATTTGAAAATAATATAATTTAATTTGAAAATAATTTGATTTAGTTTGAAAATAATACCATTTAATTTAAAATTAATTTAAAAATAATATAATTTAATTTGAAAATAATATAATTTAATTAGAAAATAATATAATTTAATTTGAAAATAATATAATTTAATTTGAAAATAATATAATTTTATTTGAAAATACTTTAATTTAATTTGAAAATAATTTAATTTTAATTGAAAATAATTTAATTTGAAAATAATATAATTTAATTTGAAAATAATATAATTTAATTTAAAAATAATATAATTTAATTTGAAAATAATTTAATTTAATTTGAAAATAATTAATTAAATTTGAAAAAAATATAATTTAATTTGAAAATAATATAATTTAATGTAAAAATAATATAATTTAATTTGAAAAAAATTTAATTTAATTTAAAAATAATATATTTTAATTTAAAAATAATTTAATTTAATTTGAAAATAATTTAATTTATTTTGAAAATATTTAATTTAATATAAAAATATTATAATTTAAATTGAAAATAATTTAATTTAAAAGTAATATAATTTAATTTGAAAATGATATTATTCAATTTGAAAATAATTTAATTTAATTTGAAAATAATATAATTTAATTTGAAAATAATATAATTTAATTTCAAAATAATATAATTTAATTTAAAAGTAATTTAATTTAATTTGAAAATAATTTAATTTAATTTAAAAATAATATAATTTAATTTGAAAATAATTTCATTTAGTTTGAAATAATTTAATTTAAATTGATAATAATATAACAATTTTAATATTATTTGAAAATAATAAAATTTAATTTGAAAAAAATATTTTTTATTTTCAAAATAATTTAATTTAATTTGATAATAATTTAATTTGAAAATAATATAATTTAATTTGAAAATAATTTAAGTTAATTTGAAAATAATACAATTTAATTTAAAAATAATTATATTTAATTTGAAAATAATATAATTAAATTTGAAAATAATATAATTTAAATTGAAAATAATTTAATTTAATTTGAAAATTACATAATTTAGTTTGAAAATAATATAATTTAATTTGAAAATAATTTAATTTGAAAATAATATAATTTAATTTGAAAATAATATAATTTAATTTGAAAATACTTTAATTTAATTTGAAATTAATTTTATTTTAATTGAAAATAATTTAATTTGAAAATAATATAATTTAATTTGCAAATAATATAATTTAATTTAAAAATAATATAATTTAATTTGAAAATAATTTAATTTAATTTGAAAATAATTAATTAAATTTGAAATGAAAATAATTTAATTTGAAAAAAATATAATTTAATGTAAAAATAATATAATTTATTTTGGAAAAAAATATAATTTATTTTGAAAATAATTCAATTTAATTTGAAAATACTTTAATTTAATTTGAAATTAATTTTATTTAATTGAAAATAATTTAATTTGAAAATAATATAATTTAATTTGCAAATAATATAATTTAATTTAAAAATAATATAATTTAATTTGAAAATAATTTAATTTGAAAATAATTAATTAAATTTGAAATGAATATAATTTAATTTGAAAAAAATATAATTTAATGTAAAAATAATATAATTTATTTTGGAAAAAAATATAATTTAATTTGAAAATAATTTAAATTAATTTGAAAATAATTTAATTTAATTTGAATTTAATTAATTTAATTTGAAATTAATTTAATTTTATTTGAATATAATTTAATTTAATTTGAAAATAATTAATTTAATTTAAAAATAATATAATTTCTTTTGGAAATAATTTAATTTTGTTTAAAAATACTTTAATTTAAAAGAAATATAATTTAATTTGAAAATGATATATTCAATTTGAAAATAATTTAATTTAATTTGAAAATAATATAATTTATTTTGAAAATAATGTAATTTTATTTGACAATAATATAATTTAATTTAAAAATAATATATTTTAATTTAAAAAAAAATATAATATAATTTGAAAATAATTTAATTTAATTTAAAAATAATTTCATTTAAAAATAATATAATTTAATTTGAAAATAATTTAATTTAAATTTAAAAAAATAAAATTTAATTTGAAAATAAATTAATTTAATTTGAATATAATATAATTTAATTATAAAATAATTTAATTTGAAAATTATAAAATTTAATTTGAAAATAATTAAATTAATTTGAAAATAATATGATTTAATTTTAAAATAATATAATTTAGTTTAAAAATAATATAATTTAATTTGAAAATAGTTAATTTATTTTGAAAATAATATAATTTAATTTGAAAATAATATAATTTATCTTAAAAATAATATTATTTATTTTGAAAAAAAATATAATATAATTTGAAAATAATATAATTTAATTTGAAAATTATTTTATTTTATTTGAAAATAATTTAATTAAAAAATAATATATTTTAATTTGAAAATAATTTAATTTAATTTAAAAATAATATATTTTAATTTGAAAATAATATAATTTAATTTGAAAATAATATAATTTTATTTGAAAATAATATAATTTAGTTTAAAAATAATATAATTTAATTTGAAAAAAAATATAATATAATTTGAAAATATTTTAATTTATTTTGAAAATAATTTAATTTGAAAATAATTTATTTAATTTAAAAATAATGTAATATAATTTGAAAATAGTTAATTTATTTTGAAAATAATATAATTTAATTTGAAAATAAATTAATTTAATTTGAATATGATATAATTTAATTATAAAATAATTTAATTTAAAAATTATATAATTTAATTTGAATTTTTTTTAATTTAATTTAAAAATAATTTAATTTAATTTGAAAATAATTTAATTTGAAAATTATTAAATTTAATTTAAAAATAATATAATTTAATGTAAAAAAAAATATAATATAATTTGAAAATAATTTAATTTAATTTGAAAATAATTTCATTTAAAAATAATATAATTTAATTTGAAAATATTTTAATTTAAATTTAAAATAATAAAATTTAATTTGATAATAAATTAATTTAATTTGAATATAATATAATTTAATTATAAAATAATTTAATTTAATTTGAAAATTCTAAAATTTAATTTGAAAATAATTAATTTAATTTGAAAATAATATAATTTAATTTTAAAATAATATAATTTAGTTTAAAAATAATATAATTTAATTTAAAAATAATATAATTTAATTTCAAAATAATTTAATTTAATTTAAAATTAATTTAATTTATTTGAAAATATTTTCATTTAAAAATAATATAGTTTAATTTGAAAATAATATAATTTATTTTGAAAATAATATAATTTAATTTAAAAATGATGTAATTAAATTTGAAAATAATTTATTTTAATTTAAAAATTATTTAATTTTAATTGAAAATAATTAAATTTGAAAATAATATAATTTAATTTGAAAATATTTTAATTTATTTTAAAAATAATTTAATTTAATTTGAAAATAATTTAATTAGAAAATAATATAATTTAGTTTAAAAATAATATAATTTAATTTGAAAATAATTCTATTTTATTTGAAAATAATGTAATTAAAAAATAATAAAATTTAATTTGAAAATAATTTAATTTAATTTGAAAATAATTTAATTAGAAAATAATATAATTTAGTTTAAAAATAATATAATTTAATTAAAAAATAATTCTATTTTATTTGAAAATAATTTAATTAAAAAATAATATAATTTAATTTGAAAATAATTTAATTTAATTTGAAAATAATATATTTTAATTTGAAAATAATATAATTTAATTTGAAAATATTTTAATTTAATTTGAAAATAAATTAATTTAATTTGAATATAATATAATTTAATTATAAAATAATTTAATTTAAAAATTATATAAATTAATTTGAAAAAATTTTAATTTAATTTAAAAATAATTTAATTTAATTTGAAAATAATTTAATTTAATGTAATTTAATTTAATTTGAAAATTATTAAATTTAATTTGAAAATAATATAATTTAATTTGAAAATTATTTTATTTTATTTGAAAATAATTTAATTAAAAAATAATATAATTTAATTTGAAAATAATTTAATTTAATTTAAAAATAATATATTTTAATTTAAAAATAATTTAATTTAATTTGAAAATAATATAATTTAATTTGAAAATAATTTAATTTAATTTGAAAAAAATTTAATTTTAATTGAAAATAATTTAATTTGAAAATAATATAATTTATTTTGAAAATAATTTAATTTAATTTGAAAATAATTTTATTCTATTTGAAAATAATTTAATTAAAAAATAATATAATTTAATTTGAAAATAATTTAATTTAATTTGAAAATAATATATTTTAATTTGAAAATAATATAATTTAATTTAAAAATGTTTTAATTTAATTTAAAAATAATTAAATTTAATTTGAAAATAATTTAATTTGAAAATAATTTAATTTAATTTTAAGTAATTTAATTTAATTTGAAAATTATAAAATTTAATTTGGAAATAATATAATTTAATTTGAAAATTATTTTATTTTATTTGAAAATAATTTAATTAAAAAATAATATAATTTAATTTGAAAATAATTTAATTTAATTTAAAAATAATATAATTTAATTTGAAAATAATATAATTTAATTTGAAAATAATTTAATTTAATTTGGAAATAATTTAATTTAATTTGAAAATAATATAATTTAGTTTGAGAATATTTTAATTTTATTTAAAAATAATTTAATTTAATTTGAAAATAATATAATTTAATTTGAAAATAATTTAATTTAATTTGAAAAAAATTTAATTTTAATTGAAAATAATTTATTTTGAAACTAATATAATTTAATTTGAAAATAATATAATTTAATTTGAAAATAATTTTTTTTTATTTGAAAATAATTTAATTAAAAAATAATATAATTTAATTTGAAAATGATTTAATTTAATTTAAAAATAATATATTTCAATTTGAAAATAATATAATTTAATTTGAAAATATTTTAATTTAATTTAAAAATAATTTAATTTAATTTGAAAATAATTTAATTTGAAATTAATATATTTTAATTTGAAAATAATTAAATTTAATTTAAAGTAATTTAATTTAAAAATTATAAAATTTAATTTGAAAATAATATAATTTAATGTAAAAAAAAATATAATATAATTTGAAAATAATTTAATTTAATTTGAAAATAATTTCATTTAAAAATAATATAATTTAATTTGAAAATATTTTAATTTAAATTTAAAATAATAAAATTTAATTTGATAATAAATTAATTTAATTTGAATATAATATAATTTAATTATAAAATAATTTAATTTAATTTGAAAATTTTAAAATTTAATTTGAAAATAATTAATTTAATTTGAAAATAATATAATTTAAATTTAAAATAATATAATTTAGTTTAAAAATAATATAATTTAATTTAAAAATAATATAATTTAATTTCAAAATAATTTAATTTAATTTAAAATTAATTTAATTTATTTGAAAATATTTTCATTTAAAAATAATATAGTTTAATTTGAAAATAATATAATTTATTTTGAAAATAATATAATTTAATTTAAAAATGATATAATTAAATTTGAAAATAATTTATTTTAATTTAAAAATTATTTAATTTTAATTGAAAATAATTAAATTTGAAAATAATATAATTTAATTTGAAAATATTTTAATTTATTTTAAAAATAATTTAATTTAATTTGAAAATAATTTAATTAGAAAATAATATAATTTAGTTTAAAAATAATATAATTTAATTTGAAAATAATTCTATTTTATTTGAAAATAATGTAATTAAAAAATAATAAAATTTAATTTGAAAATAATTTAATTTAATTTGAAAATAATTTAATTAGAAAATAATATAATTTAGTTTAAAAATAATATAATTTAATTAAAAAATAATTCTATTTTATTTGAAAATAATTTAATTAAAAAATAATATAATTTAATTTGAAAATAATTTAATTTATTTTGAAAATAATATATTTTAATTTGAAAATAATATAATTTAATTTGAAAATATTTTAATTTAATTTGAAAATAAATTAATTTAATTTGAATATAATATAATTTAATTATAAAATAATTTAATTTAAAAATTATATAAATTAATTTGAAAAAATTTTAATTTAATTTAAAAATAATTTAATTTAATTTGAAAATAATTTAATTTAATGTAATTTAATTTAATTTGAAAATTATTAAATTTAATTTGAAAATAATATAATTTAATTTAAAAATTATTTTATTTTATTTGAAAATAATTTAATTAAAAAATAATATAATTTAATTTGAAAATAATTTAATTTAATTTAAAAATAATATATTTTAATTTAAAAATAATTTAATTTAATTTGAAAATAATATAATTTAATTTGAAAATAATTTAATTTAATTTGAAAAAAATTTAATTTTAATTGAAAATAATTTAATTTGAAAATAATATAATTTATTTTGAAAATAATTTAATTTAATTTGAAAATAATTTTATTCTATTTGAAAATAATTTAATTAAAAAATAATATAATTTAATTTGAAAATAATTTAATTTAATTTGAAAATAATATATTTTAATTTGAAAATAATATAATTTAATTTAAAAATGTTTTAATTTAATTTAAAAATAATTAAATTTAATTTGAAAATAATTTAATTTGAAAATAATTTCATTTAATTTTAAGTAATTTAATTTAATTTGAAAATTATAAAATTTAATTTTTAAATAATATAATTTAATTTGAAAATTATTTTATTTTATTTGAAAATAATTTAATTAAAAAATAATATAATTTAATTTGAAAATAATTTAATTTAATTTAAAAATAATATATTTTAATTTGAAAATAATATAATTTAATTTGAAAATAATATAATTTAATTTGAAAATAATATAATTTAATTTGAAAATAATATAATTTAGTTTGAGAATATTTTAATTTTATTTAAAAATAATTTAATTTAATTTAAAAATAATATAATTTAATTTGAAAATAATTTAATTTAATTTGAAAAAAATTTAATTTAAATTGAAAATAATTTATTTTGAAACTAATATAATTTAATTTGAAAATAATATAATTTAATTTGAAAATAATTTTTTTTTATTTGAAAATAATTTAATTAAAAAATAATATAATTTAATTTGAAAATGATTTAATTTAATTTAAAAATAATATATTTCAATTTGAAAATAATATAATTTAATTTGAAAATATTTTAATTTAATTTAAAAATAATTTAATTTAATTTGAAAATAATTTTATTTTATTTGAAAATAATTTAATTAAAAAATAATATAATTTAATTTGAAAATAATTTAATTTAATTTAAAAATAATATATTTTAATTTGAAAATAATATAATTTAGTTTGAGAATATTTTAATTTTATTTAAAAATAATTTAATTTAATTTGAAAATAATATAATTTAATTTAAAAATAATTTAATTTAAATTGAAAAAAATTTAATTTTAATTGAAAATAATTTAATTTGAAATTAATATAATTTAATTTGAAAATAATATAATTTAATTCGAAAATAATTTAATTTAATTTGAAAATAATATATTTTAATTTAAAAATAATATAATTTAATTTGAAAATATTTTAATTTAATTTAAAAATAATTTAATTTAATTTGAAAATAATTTAATTTGAAAATAATAAAATTTAATTTGAAAATAATTTAATTTAAATTAAAGTAATTTAATTTAATTTGAAAATTATAAAATTTAATTTAAAAATTATATAATTTAATTTGAAAATTATTTTATTTTATTTGAAAATAATTTAATTAAAAAATAATATAATTTAATTTGAAAATAATTTAATTTAATTTAAAAATAATATAATTTAATTTGAAAATAATATAATTTAATTTGAAAATAATATAATTTAATTTGAAAATAATATAATTTAATTTGAAAATAATATAATTTAGTTTGAGAATATTTTAATTTAATTTAAAAATAATTTAATTTAATTTGAAAATAATATAATTTATTTTGAAAATAATTTAATTTAATTTGAAAAAAAATTAATTTTAATTGAAAATAATTTATTTTGAAAATAATATAATTTAATTTGAAAATATAATTTAATTTGAAAATAATTTTATTTTATTTGAAAATAATTTAATTAAAATATAATATAATTTTTTTGTAAAACAATTTAATTTAATTTGAAAATATTATATTTTAATTTGAAAATAATATAATTTAATTTGAAAATATTTTAATTTAATTTAAAAATAATTTAATTTAATTTGAAAATAATTTAATTTATTTGAAAATAATTTAATTAAAAAATAATATAATTTAATTTGAAAATAATTTAATTTAATTTGAAAATAATATATTTTAATTTGAAAATAATATAATTTATATTGAAAATATTTTAATTTAATTTAAAAATAATTTAATTTAATTTAAAAATAATTTTATTTGAATATATTATAATTTAATTTGAAAATAATTTAATTTAGTTTTAAAATAATTAATTTAATTTAAAAATAATATAACTTAATTTGAAAATAATATAATTTAATTTTAAAATAATATAATTTAATTTGAAAATAATATAATTTAATTTGGAAATAATTTAAATTAATTTGAAAATAATTTAATTTAATTTGAACATATTTAATTTAATTTTAAAATAATTTAATTTAATTTGAAAATAAATTAATTTAGTAATAATTAATTTAATTTAAAAATAATATAATTTAATTTGAAAATGAATTAATTAAAAATAATATAATTTAATTTGAAAATAATATAATTCAATTTAAAAATATTTTTTTTTAATTTGAAAATAATATAATTTAATTTGAAAATAATATCATTTAATTTGAAAATAATTTAATTTAATTTGAAATTAATTTAATTTATTTGAAAATAATTTAATTTAAAAATAATATAATTTAATTTGAAAAAAATATAATTTAATTTGAAAATAATATAATTTAATTCAAAAATAATATAATTTAATTTGAAAATAATTTATGTAAAAAATAATATAATTTAATTTGAAAATAATTTCATTTAAATTGAAAATAATAAAATTTAATTTGAAAATAATTTAATTTAATTTGAATATAAAATAATTTAATTAGAAAGTAATTTAATTTAATTTGAAAATAATATAATTTAATTTGAAAATATTTAATTTAATTTGAAAATAATATAATTTATTTTGAAAATATTATAATTTAATTTAAAAATAATATAATTTAATTTGAAAAAAATATAATATAATTTGAAAATAATTTAATTTAATTTGAAATTAATTTAATTTAAAAATAATTCAATTTTATTTGAAAATAATATAATTTAATTTGAAAATAATTAATTTATTTTGAAAATAATATAATTTAATTTGAAAATATTAAAATTTAATTTAAAAATAATATAATTAAATTTGAAAAAAAATATAATAAAATTTGAAAATAATTTAATTTCATTTGAAAATAATTTAATTTTTTTTGAAAATAATTTAATTTAAAAATAATATAATTTAATTTGAAAATAATATAATTGAAATTGAAAATAATTTAATTTAATTTGAAAATAATATAATTTAATTTGAAAATAATACAATTTAATTTAAAAATAATTATATTTAATTTAAAAATAATATAATTAAATTTGAAAATAATATAATTTAAATTGAAAATAATTTAATTTAATTTGAAAATTACATAATTTAGTTTGAAAATAATATAATTTAATTTGAAAATAATTTATTTTCAAAATAATATAATTTAAATAGAAAATAATATAATTTAATTTGAAAATAATATATGTAAAAAATAATATAATTTAATTTGAAAATAATATAATTTAGTTTGAGAATATTTTAATTTTATTTAAAAATAATTTAATTTAATTTGAAAATAATATAATTTAATTTGAAAATAATTTAATTTAATTTGAAAAAAATTTAATTTTAATTGAAAATAATTTATTTTGAAACTAATATAATTTAATTTGAAAATAATATAATTTAATTTGAAAATAATTTTTTTTTATTTGAAAATAATTTAATTAAAAAAATAATATAATTTAATTTGAAAATGATTTAATTTAATTTAAAAATAATATATTTCAATTTGAAAATAATATAATTTAATTTGAAAATATTTTAATTTAATTTAAAAATAATTTAATTTAATTTGGAAATAATTTAATTTGAAATTAATATATTTTAATTTGAAAATAATTTAATTTAAAGTAATTTAATTTAAAAACTATAAAATTAATTTGAAAATAATATAATTTAATTTGAAAATTATTTTATTTTATTTGAAAATAATTTAATTAAAAAATAATATAATTTAATTTGAAAATAATTTAATTTAATTTAAAAATAATATATTTTAATTTGAAAATAATATAATTTAGTTTGAGAATATTTTAATTTTATTTAAAAATAATTTAATTTAATTTGAAAATAATATAATTTAATTTAAAAATAATACAATTTAATTTTAAAATAATATAATTTAATTTGAAAATAATATAATTTAATTTGGAAATAATTTAAATTAATTTGAAAATAATTTAATTTAATTTGAACATATTTAATTTAATTTTAAAATAATTTAATTTAATCTGAAAATAAATTAATTTAGTAATAACTAATTTAATTTAAAAATAATATAATTTAATTTGAAAATGAATTAATTAAAAATAATATAATTTAATTTGAAAATAATATAATTCAATTTAAAAATATTTTTTTTTAATTTGAAAATAATATAATTTAATTTGAAAATAATATCATTTAATTTGAAAATAATTTAATTTAATTTGAACTTAATTTAATTTATTTGAAAATAATTTAATTTAAAAATAATATAATTTAATTTGAACAAAATGTAATTTAATTTGAAAATAATATAATTTAATTCAAAAATAATATAATTTAATTTGAAAATAATTTATGTAAAAAATAATATAATTTAATTTGAAAATAATTTAATTTAATTTGAAAATAATATATTTTAATTTAAAAATAATATAATTTAATTTGAAAATATTTTAATTTAATTTAAAAATAATTTAATTTAATTTGAAAATAATTTAATTTGAAAATAATATAATTTAATTTGAAAATAATTTAATTTAATTTAAAGTAATTTAATTTAATTTGAAAATTATAAAATTTAATTTAAAAATTATATAATTTAATTTGAAAATTATTTTATTTTATTTGAAAATAATTTAATTTAAAAATAATATAATTTAATTTGAAAATAATTTAATTTAATTTAAAAATAATATAATTTAATTTGAAAATAATATAATTTAATTTGAAAATAATATAATTTAATTTGAAAATAATATAATTTAATTTGAAAATAATATAATTTAGTTTGAGAATATTTTAATTTAATTTAAAAATAATTTAATTTAATTTGAAAATAATATAATTTATTTTGAAAATAATTTAATTTAATTTGAAAAAAAATTAAATTTAATTGAAAATAATTTATTTTGAAAATAATATAATTTAATTTGAAAATAATATAATTTAATTTGAAAATAATTTTATTTTATTTGAAAATAATTTAATTAAAATATAATATAATTTAATTTGAAAATAATTTAATTTAATTTGAAAATATTATATTTTAATTTGAAAATAATATAATTTAATTTGAAAATATTTTAATTTAATTTAAAAATAATTTAATTTAATTTGAAAATAATTTAATTTATTTGAAAATAATTTAATTAAAAAATAATATAATTTAATTTGAAAATAATTTAATTTAATTTGAAAATAATATATTTTAATTTGAAAATAATATAATTTATATTGAAAATATTTTAATTTAATTTAAAAATAATTTAATTTAATTTGAAAATAATTTTATTTGAATATATTATAATTTAATTTGAAAATAATTTAATTTAGTTTTAAAATAATTAATTTAATTTAAAAAGAATATAATTTAATTTGAAAATAATATAATTTAATTTTAAAATAATATAATTTAATTTGAAAATAATGTAATTTAATTTGGAAATAATTTAAATTAATTTGAAAATAATTTAATTTAATTTGAACATATTTAATTTAATTTTAAAATAATTTAATTTAATTTGAAAATAAATTAATTTAGTAATAATTAATTTAATTTAAAAATAATATAATTTAATTTGAAAATGAATTAATTAAAAATAATATAATTTAATTTGAAAATAATATAATTCAATTTAAAAATATTTTTTTTTAATTTGAAAATAATATAATTTAATTTGAAAATAATATCATTTAATTTGAAAATAATTTAATTTAATTTGAACTTAATTTAATTTATTTGAAAATAATTTAATTTAAAAATAATATAATTTAATTTGAAAAAAATATAACTTAATTTGAAAATAATATAATTTAATTCAAAAATAATATAATTTAATTTGAAAATAATTTATGTAAAAAATAATATAATTTAATTTGAAAATAATTTCATTTAAATTGAAAATAATAAAATTTAATTTGAAAATAATTTAATTTAATTTGAATATAAAATAATTTAATTAGAAAGTAATTTAATTTAATTTGAAAATAATATAATTTAATTTGAAAATATTTAATTTAATTTGAAAATAATATAATTCATTTTGAAAATATTATAATTTAATTTAAAAATAATATAATTTAATTTGAAAAAAATATAATATAATTTGAAAATAATTTAATTTAATTTGAAATTAATTTAATTTAAAAATAATTCAATTTAATTTGAAAATAATATAATTTAATTTGAAAATAATTAATTTATTTTGAAAATAATATAATTTAATTTGAAAATATTAAAATTTAATTTAAAAATAATATAATTAAATTTGCAAAAAAATATAATAAAATTTGAAAATAATTTAATTTCATTTGAAAATAATTTTATTAAATTTTAAAATAATTAATTTAATTTAAAAATAATATAATTTAATTTGAAAATAATTGAATTTTTTTTGAAAATAATTTAATTTAAAAATAATATAATTTAATTTGAAAATAATATAATTGAAATTGAAAATAATTTAATTTAATTTGAAAATAATATAATTTAATTTGAAAATAATACAATTTAATTTAAAAATAATTATATTTAATTTAAAAATAATATAATTAAATTTGAAAATAATATAATTTAAATTGAAAATAATTTAATTTAATTTGAAAATTACATAATTTAGTTTGAAAATAATATAATTTAATTTGAAAATAATTTAATTTCAAAATATTATAATTTAAATAGAAAATAAAATAATTTAATTTGAAAATAATATATGTAAAAAATAATATAATTTAATTTGAAAATAATTTCATTTAAATTGAAAATAATAAAATTTAATTTGAAAATAATTTAATTTAATTTGAATATAATATAATTTAATTAGAAAGTAATTTAATTTAATTTGAAAATAATATAATTTATTTTGAAAATATTATAATTTAATTTAAAAATAATATAATTTAATTTAAAAAAAATATAATATAATTTGAAAACAATTTAATTTAATTTGAAATTAATTTAATTTAAAAATAATTCAATTTAATTTGAAAATAATATAATTTAATTTGAAAATAATTAATTTATTTTGAAAATAATATAATTTAATTTGAAAATATTAAAATTTAATTTAAAAATAATATAATTAAATTTGAAAAAAATTATAATAAAATTTGAAAATAATTTAATTTCTTTTGAAAATAATTTTATTAAATTTTAAAATAATTAATTTAATTTAAAAATAATATAATTTAATTTGAAACTAAATGAATTTTATTTGAAAATAATTTAATTTAAAAATAATATAATTTAATTTGAAAATAATATAATTGAAATTGAAAATAATTAAATTTAATTTGAAAATAATATAATTTAATTTGAAAATAATACAATTTAATTTAAAAATAATTATATTTAATTAAAAAATAATATAATTAAATTTGAAAATAATATAATTTAAATTGAAAATATTTTAATATAATTTGAAAATTACATAATTTAGTTTGAAAATAATATAATTTAATTTGAAAATAATTTAATTTGAAAATATTATAATTTAATTAGAAAATAATATAATTTAATTTGATAATAATATAATTTAATTTGAAAATAATATAATTTAATTTGAAAATACTTTAATTTAATTTGAAATTAATTTTATTTTAATTGAAAATAATTTAATTTGAAAATAATATAATTTAATTTGCAAATAATATAATTTAATATAAAAATAATATAATTTAATTTGAAAATAATTTAATTTAATTTGAAAATAATTAATTAAATTTGAAATGAATATAATTTAATTTGAAAAAAATATAATTTAATGTAAAAATAATATAATTTATTTTGGAAAAAAGTATAATTAATTTTGCAAATAATTTAATTTAATTTGAAAATAATTTAATTTAAAAATAATTTAATTTAATTTGAAAATAATTTAAATTAATTTTGAAAATAATTTAATTTAATTTGAATATAATTAATTTAATTTGAAATTAATTTAATTTGAATATAATTTATTTTGATTTGAAAATAATTAATTAAATTTAAAAATAATATAATTTATTTTGGAAATAATTTAATTTTGTTTGAAAATACTTTAATTTAAAAGAAATAAGTATGGAAAGATGTCACGTTCTAGACCCACCGCCACCACAATCATGCGCATGCGCGATGACCTTTAACCCCTAACCTAACCTTGACCTTGACCCCTAACCTGACCTTGACTTTGGAACTTCCGGTTTCCGGTTTCTACTTCCAGTTTTGACTTCCAATTTCCGGTTTTGACTTCCGGTTTTCGGTTTCGACTTCCTGTTTCCGGTTTCGACTTCCGGTTTCCGGTTTCGACTTCTGGTTTCCGGTTTCGACTTCCGGCCGCCATTAAATATATGTAAAGTTTTTTAAACTTGTCTGTGATTTAGATCGTATTAATTACTTAATATAAATAAAAAAGTATTTCAGCAATTAGGTTTAATTTTGAGTGAGAAATGGAATATATTGTTTCTTTTTCAGTTTACGTAATCAGTTTAGTATTTGAAGCTTTTAAATGTATGAGAATGAAATAATATCTAATAATTTTATTACAACTTCCACGATAGAAAATGTTTATGTAACCACACGTCTAGATAGGACCGAGCGTCTAGCACTGATAACAATCCTGTCTCAACCTGTCTCAACCTGTCTGAACCGGAACTACTACATCGACCAGATGTTTGGTAGCAATAACAACTTCCTGTTATTGTTAAGTTTGTTTGTGGTTAATTTAATAAACACGATAAACATGTTTTTGATTTATCGGTTAGATGCAACTAGTCGTTTAGCGCTGATAACAGTTTCTCATCTCAACTTGTCTGGATCACGTGCTACATACGAAGCATTTTTATTGGCTCATTCAAAATCAGTTTGGGTATAAATAGGAGACAAAATACTAATGATGAATTAGTTATATCAACACAATGTCAGTATCAACAGCACCCATGTCAGATTCGGGCGTGAGTTCACCTACTTTCTTGGATGACTTACTAAAAGATTTCAATGAAGAAATTAAAAGCGAATGTCGGCTCATAAACGAAGTTAGCTACCCAATATCCAATACATTATCAGCTTCAACTGGATTCAGCGCGGTTAGAGGTTATTACCCCTGTGTTCGTATATTCAACCCCCAAAGAAGTTCCACATTAATTCCAATCGAATGGTTCGCATTAAAAATTGAATGGCATAAGGTGCATACATTCTTTTCAACATCAGCGATTAAACCTCAAAGAGGAGTTAAAAGGAAGTGCCCCAACTGCAACCCTTTGGTAGAAACTGAAATGTCGGAAATATCATATACCGAAATGGTACCCGCTTGCGATAGCTCCACCATAACTTTTCACCCATCAGCTAAACGGAATAGAAGCAGATATATCACATTAAAAAGCAGAGGGGTTCAATTCGATCTAGATCAAAAGGCAGTATGCAAGTTAGATGGTTTATTTAAATTAATTGATTATCGTTTGGAACGTTTGAAAACATTAAACTTTGCCGATTATTACAACGAGTGGCTGGCTGCTGCATTTTATAAACCTACCAAAAGATTGTGACATCGCATCAACGCTTGAAAACCTGCTACAAACATCTTCAGTTAGCCAGCAGTTTGAAAGCGTAGAATATATGTATGAGATATTGGCGTACAACAAATGTAAATTATTTAAAGATATAGAGTCAATCCAACAGTGTAATGGTTAAGATCACCGACGATGCAGTAGAACGGTTAGTACAAAGTAAAGCACGATTGAAACAACACATTAAAAAAATTCAACGTTAAAAATTAGCAATAAAAAGATATCAAGATGTTAAAAAGTGCTATCAACTTTTTTCTAGACTGTGTATCAATGAATAGGTGTTGTGCTTGCTATAATCAGTACAAATTACATTTAATGACACATATAAGACCCAGGGAACTACAGTCGATGTGGGATACGCTTCCACCACATTTTCAAGAAGATGAAGATATAGCCGCCTGCCTACCATGTTACAAATATTACAATCTACAAACTGATGTAGATCATATTGATGGACCCCCACCACCCCTATATAAATGTTATAAATGTATTGATGAAGTACATTAGTTTCGTCAATCCAGCTATTCTGCGAATCATCGAACCCAAGCCATTTCACATACACCTTCGACCCTTTTCGACTCAGCACTTTTTCAACCAAGTAGACATCATGATGTCTAGCCTTCTGCAGCTCATACTCGTAGAATGCCCCTTGGATTGGTCTACCCTGAATATCCTCCAATAAATATGTAACAGGGTTAGAAATTTTAACTTTTAGAATTTTAAACAGATCCGTCGACCAATTAGGAGTATATCCTTTAGCAAATACAGTCTTTTGTTTGCTAATACGTACAAAATCACCCACTCGAAATCGTCCTCTGCCGGCAATTTTGATATGTGAATAAACTGTTTCGAGTATTTTCTTCTCTTTATTTAAATTTACATCTTTAGGTTTCATACCAATCGTAGAGTGATTTGTTGCATTGTAATCTCTAGTTATCTCATCCAATATAGAGTGCCAATCATATTTTCCATTTAGACTGAATGTTCGATATAATTTCTCTATTAAAGTGCGAATAACCCGTTCAGCCATACATGCTATCATGATGGTATACGTTGAGTAATGATTAACATGTTTCTTTTTCATTAACACATTAAATTGTCGGTTATAAAACTCTTTACCTTGATCTGTTTGTAGATTGCGCGGTGTACGGTTACTCTCTTGGAAAATTTTCTTGAATGCATCTGTTAAACTTACTGCAGATTTATCCTTTAACGGAACAGTCCACAGAATTTTGAGAAACAATCAATCACCACCAAAATAAATTTATAACCTCTATTTTCATGAGCATAAGGACCGAAATCAGCTAAATCTGCCTGCCATAAATCATCTATATCTTTTAATATAACTCAACGTCTATTAAATTTTTTTCTAGCAGGTTTATGTAATTCATTCACCACATCTTGTTTAACGGACTTCGTAGAAAGAGGTTGACGTCGTCTCATGGTATATAGTCTTTTGCAGCTCATATTCGTAGACGCCTCTTAGATTAATCTAATCATCTCCCATATACCCATTTAAAATATCTTCCAAGGAATATATCGAACTTTTATCAGCACGACAAATCGATCCACTTGCACTAGGAATGACTGGAGGGTTAACACTTGGGATGTCTAAGTGCTTCTTCAAAAACCCAATCTCATTGTTGATTAATTTTAGCTGAATCTCAGTATCTGTTTTAAACGTATTATAGTTATCTTTATAATCATTAATATATGTATATGATAAATAATGATTATTTATAAAATAAATAATCATTAGAATGATCAAATTGCTGTTTAATAACACCCAAAGAACTATCAACAAAATCTTTAGTAGCGGCGTCTGACTTATCCTGAGGTTCACTTATGTTGCAAATTCTTTTATTCTCAACATTAAAATCACCGGTGCGGGTAAAAAGAAATCCTGGTTCAGGAGGGCCCCGTGTTTGATCGCTTTTACGATTTGAATGACGTACGAACTTATCGATGCTCATCATTGATGTGAGCTATGAATACAGAATTCATTCAATTATATTCGCTTCTCGTAATTCCTCCTCGATAGCCACAATTTCATTCTGATGAGATGTATTTCCAGCCTTCTTAGAAGCATGTAAAAGACATAAACGATCTATTAACTCTTCAAGACTATTCCAATATCGATATTGCACTCTTGCTATATTATTAGGAATATGTAAAGATGAATCGAATAGACCTCTTCCGGATGATGAGGAGGAGTCTGATTCGACATGTCTGCGAGCAGCGGGTTCTTCAAAAAGCTGTTTAATTATGTTTCTATATTTATGTGTCCTAGTTCCTTGAATCTGCGAATTTGGATCATAATTTCTCCGCAGCACGTTAGTTCTCTCCAAAATATCTTTATAATTGCGCTTATCATCATCATTATAACCAACGGGCTTCTTCTTGAAAAGTAATTCATAGAGACCAGGAGTACCAATGTCCTCCTCTCTGACCTCTACATCCGATTTTCCAATGACCCATTTATCAGTTTTCGGATTGAAATGAATACCTAATTGCGTATCAAATTCATCATCTGTATCTTTTCTTAGCATTCCCACATATCGTCTCGGTAAAGAACCCATAGTTTCAAGGTCTTCGATCGAGGTTTCACATGTATTTGAACTGTTAAATACATCTTCATCGTCACGGAGTAGATTGTCATATGAAATTTCTTGATTGCATGCTCGCTTAGGATTTTGTATGAAATTAATTGCTTTACGTTTAGCTCCAGATTTAAAAACTTCAACAAAACTGTCTTGTTCGTTTTTGGATGGAGATAATTTAGGAATCTTAGAGGGGTAACCCCCTTGCTTATAACTTCTAAAAACATTCTGTTGTGATGTGTCTATTAAATTCTTCAAAGGTTCGATTAGTGGTTTATAAGTTTTATTTAATAATTCATCTTCTTCAACTCTATTCAGCTTCATAGCTAACAACTTTTTACGAATAGATCTTTGAACATCAATAAGTCTATGTTGAACATTTCTACCCATCATACCGTATTTTCTACAACAGATTTCAATCAGCTTTAAACAGCTTTCAATCTGCTTCAAACAGTTTTCAATCAGCTTTAAACAGCTTTAAACAGCTTTCAATCAGCATTAAACAGCTTTCAATCAGCTTTAAACAGCTTTCAATCAGCTTCAAACAGCTTTCAATCAGCTTTAAACAGCTTTAAACAGCTTTCAATCAGCTTTAAACAGCTTTCAATCAGCTTTAAACAGCTTTCAATCAGCTTCAAACAGCTTTCAATCAGCTTTAAACAGCTTTAAACAGCTTTCAATCAGCTTTAAACAGCTTTTAATCAGCTTTAAACAGCTTTCAATCAGCTTCAAACAGCTTTCAATCAGCTTTAAACAGCTTTCAATCAGACTTATCTGATACTTATCTTAAACAGCTTTCAATCAGCTTCAAACAGCTTTCAATCAGCTTTAAACACCCTCTCACCCCAACAGTCTCGATGTATACTGACTATCATGATCTATTTATCCATTATTATATACTGATCTAAATATTTACGATAACTCCCCTTATCAATGTCACAATCTTTATCCACCGTTATAAACCCATAGGGCATTCCAACATTCTGAACACATTTCCTTGAATTTATCGAAACTCATATCACTCCTTATATGATCGTTGTAAACATGTTTGAGGTTTAAATAATCTTGTTTGAAGAGTATTATAAAATTAGCATTATAACGTATTAGATGTTTAGGGATACGAGTATATGTTTGACACAGATAGAAAGAATCAATATTATTATGTCGCCCCATGCTGAAATATTCTCGTATCACATCCTGCTTATCGCAAGCAACATCGTCGAATATGAAAATTGAATTAGGTTTTGCAGCACTGGGTTTCATAATATCTACATTCTCTTTGAATGGGAAATATCCAACACCCTTGAGTGGTTTTAAAACTTTTTCAAGAAACTGATATTTCGGCTGGTATAGTGATTTTGAATAAACTTATACGTTTTCAAACTGTACGCCGTTCTCATCAAACAGTAAACTCAACATTACGTTGGATTTGCCACAGTTTGATGGACCGCAAATTAAACATCTCAACGTATTCGGAAGCAAAATCCCATGACGTCTCCCTTTTGTTTGTGACATACCTTCACCAACACATGAATCGAGATTCATAATTGGTAGAGATAGTTCCTGCTTAACGACCCGCATGATACTAAAATATACAGCACACAACAGCTATATATAAACCCGATACATCGTGTAAACATTCATTGCAATATGTACGCTGGAAGAGGCATCATCAATCCACTCATCAACAAGCTCCCGTTCGAGGCACACATACCTGGAGGTTATCAGTATTGTGGTCCAGGTACTAAGTTGGAAAAACGTTTAGCTAGAGGCGACTCTGGTATTAACCCCTTAGACAGTGCGTGTAAAGAACACGATATTGCATATTCACAAAGTAACATTCAGGCGGATCGACATAGAGCTGATAAAGTTCTTCAAGAAGCTGCTTGGAAAAGTGTAAAAGCAAAAGACGCGAGGTTTGGTGAAAAAGCAGCTGCATTATCTGCTGCTTCCATTATGAAAATTAAACGTAAACTCGGAATGGGTTTTAATAATAAAACAAAAAAGAAAATTGCGTTAAATAGTGGAGTTGTATCAAAAGCGCGCAAAGCAATGAAAAGGTTTAAGAATCTGGATGAGATAGAGGGTGGTAAAATTGCCCTAGCAGCTGCTAGACTTGCGGTTAAGGAGGCGGGAGGTCGCAGAAAAATTCGGACTCCTCGTATAATTCCCATACCGAAACATGGTGGGATGCTACCGCTGATACCGCTATTTGCAGGTGGCTATTGCAAGTTCGCTAGCAGGTGGCGCTGCAGGAATTGCAAAAGCAGTAAACGCTTCCAAAGATGCTAGAAATAAATTAGCTGAATCAGAGCGCCATAACAAGACAATGGAAGCAATCGCATTACGTGGACGTGGACTATATCTCAAACCATATCGAAAAGGTTGGGTTTGTATCTAAAGCAGGCTCCAAAAAACTACTAAGTAAGCTACCTCGACGCCCGCTCACCGACTCTGACATTCAAAACTATGCTGCACGAGGGCACATTAAGCATTTTCGTGGTGTGTTTATGCGCGACTCTCTCCCATCAGCAAAACCGTTGTGTAACGAATGTGCGGTAATAAATTTAGATTCTGCTAAAGGGTCGGGCAACCATTGGGTTGCATATAAAAAACGAGGAAATTTAGTTACATACTTTGACAGCTTTGGTGCCTTGCAACCACCTGTAGAGCTGTTAAAATATTTTCGAGGTAGCGAGATAGTGTATAACCATAATAGATATCAGAAATTTAATACCTACAACTGTGGGCATTTATGTCTGCAATTTCTAACGGAATAAAATTGATAGCAACTTTATAAATCCATCAGTCATGTCTCAGACCTTCACGCTGCAAAGTACTACGAATGTGCTTTCTGTGAATTATTCCACGTCGATAGAATTAGACCCTGACACATTATATTGCTTAGAACTCATCGGATTTCATACATACAATACTATTCCGAATATTGAAGAAGATTGCAATAATCTATTTGAGTACGCAGGCGGAAAGCAAAGTAAAATACCAGCTGGCTCGTATGAGATAACAGATATTGAACTCTTTCTGCAAAATCAGCTGGTCGGCGGAACCTACGTTCAGAAGATCAGACGAGATAAGGAGTTGTCGATTAAACGTAACAATAATACGCTAAAGTGTGAAATAAAGAGTAAATACGATATTGATTTCACTGCTAGTCGTTCAATAGGGAGATTGTTAGGCTTTTCTGCAAGAAAGTTGGCAGCCAATCAATTACACGAGTCGGATTTACCAGTTGAAATTATAAAAGTGAATAGTATTCGAGTTGAGTGTAATATTGTACAAGGTGTTTACTACAATAACACGCTATCACATACTATATTTGAATTTTCGCCCAATGTCGCCCCCGGTTTTGCAATAAATATTGAACCACGAAATATTATTTACCTACCAATAAACGCTCGACCGGTAAATAACATCACCTTAATAATTCTCGATCCAGACGGCAACCCCGTGAATTTTAGAGGTGAAAAATACTAGTACGTTTAGAGCTGAAGAGTTTTAAGTGAGAGAGAGAGAGAGAGAGAGAGAGATGGGGATTAATTTTCACGGAAATTGTATAACAGCAGCTGTCTCGATCGAATCTACCACGCACTTGCTCCTCCGCTGTCGCAAAATGAACACGTTCATTCCTACAACACCAAACGAAGCCCTCGCGGCAAGGTATTTCGACCCCGACTACTTGGACACTGTGGACGAAAACCACCTCGACCAAATGATGAATTATATTACGCTACTGCTGCTGAAGAGACAAACCGCCAACGACAAACCCCAGGAAACCGCCGCCGAAAAAATAACCGATGCCGTCCCCGAGAAGACAAACGAAGCCGCCCCCGAGAAGACTAACGAAGCCGCCGCCGAAAAATCAAACGAAGCCGCCCCTGAAAAGAAAACTGAAGCCGATGCCGAAAAGACAACCGAAGCCGCCCCCAAGAAGACAACTGATGCCGCCCCCGAAAAGAAAACAGAAGCCGCCACCGAAAAGAAAACCGAAGCCGCCGCCGAGAAGAAAACCGCAGCCGCCGCCGAGAAGACAAACAATGCCGCCCCCGAAAAGAAAACTGACGCCGCCCCCGAGAAGACAAATGAAGCCGCCCCCGAAAAGAAAACCGAAACCGCCCCAAGGAGAAGAAATACACCAATGGACACTCACAGCACCACCGAAGCCGCCCCCAAGCGCAAACCCGACCAATAAGAAGAGCAACCCATCACCATCAACGAGAAGACTAAACACATCAGGACCACAGGCCCCTGGAGAACAACCACAGAAGACGAAACACTGAAGAAGCCGAAAGAAAACCGACTACCACACCAGGACAACAAGACGCAACTATAACCAAGCAAAGCCAAACGAAACCCAACGAAACACAGACAACACAGACAAACAAACAGACTAAAAAAAAAAAAAAAAAAAACAACGACAACCAAACCCCACGACGGCGGCATAGCTGGGCGAAAAGCTCAAAACCGCCAAACCAGCACAGGACACATGATTCGAATCTACCACTCGACATTTAGATCTCAAAGAGTTCACATCTATATTAAAAAATAAACTATTATCTCTTGGATATAAGTTAAAGCAACAGTATGGATAAAATAAATATATTCTCCAAAGTTCGCTACGAGGAGAGTATTGCAAAGAGTGAATTTCACACATACCACCCTCTGGCTCAAAACTATCGAAACAATGATGAGATTCGTATAATGATACAGCACCAAGACATTTACACTTGTCCGAGTGAAAGTTATATTTATGTGAGCGGAACCGTTAAATTTCCAACACTCACCCCACCTACAACTGTACGCAACTTTGAGTTTGTGAAAAATTCATATACGTTTTTATTTGATGAAATTCGCTATGAATTGAATGGAGTTGAAGTAGATAAGAATCGAGATGTAGGAATTACAAGCACGATGAAAGGATTACTCTACAACACCAAGCGAGATCAACATATACTCGATCTTTGCGGCTGGGCTGAAAATGCTGCAAATGTTACATACTTTGATGAGAACAAAAGGTTCTATGCTCTAATTCCATTGAAATATTTATTGGGTTTTGCCGAGGATTATACAAAAGTATTAATTAATGTGAAGCAGTAATTAATTCTACTGCGAGCTAGAACTGACGTGAACTGCTATAATGGAGATGCAAATATAACTCTCAATATCGATAGAATTTACTGGCGAATTCCTCATCTTCAACTCAGCGACGAAGCTCGATTGAATGTATTGGACAAACTCAAAGAAGATAAACCGATATTAATACCATTCCGTAAGTGGGAGTTGCATGAACTACCCGCTTTAAAAAATACCGATAGATATATCTGATCTGTGAAAACATCTACAGCTCTGGAGAAACCTCGATATGTTATAATTGCGCTGCAAGAGGGGCGAAGGGAAATGACGATGTAAAAGACGCATCCAAATTTGATAATGCATCGCTGCGAAATATAAAAATCCATCTAAACTCGAATTCATATCCGTATGATAACTTAAATCTTAATATGAATAGCGGTGATTATGCACAACTCTATTACATGTATGCCAGTTTCCAAAACAGTTACTATGGCGATGGCATAAACGAACCAATATTGAATATGATTCAATTTAGAGATCATGTTCTTTTTGTGTTTGATGTATCTAAACAAAATGAAAGTATTAAATCATCTACTGTTGATTTAAAAATTGAATTAGAAGCTACGCAAGCATTCAAATCAAACTCTCGAGCCTATTGCCTTATTTTGTGTGATGCTGTCGTTGAATACACATCATTGTCAGGGATAGTTCGGAAATTAATTTAAAACTCATGATGAAGAAAAGTGTATCATTTTTAACAAACTCTGATGGTGTAGATATTGTTGAAATTTTTATTATTAAATCTCAGTGTGAATCTAGAAGCGGTATCGAGTGGTTGAGGGAAGCTGTAAATCGAGAACGTTTTCGTAGAAGAATCAATCATTTGGAGAAGTTGCTGGGACCAATACTGAGAAAGAATCATATCGTCCATATGACTAGACGATTTATAATCGATGTTCAAGGATTCAGTGTGACTGGAAAATTTACACCGAAAGAACTTTCAATCAAATCATTCGATGTAGATAATGTAGATACCTACCTATTCAAACCATCAACACCTTTCAGATCTCTTAACACAGCAGATAAGAAACAAGTTCAATGGTTGGAAAATTACTATCACGGTCTTAAATACAGTGCTGGAAATTTATCGCCAAATCTGTTTCAAAATATTGTCAAGTTTCACATTCGGCCTTCAGATAGTTTTAATATTATTTTTGTAAAAGGGTATTCGAAGAAGTTACTATTAGATTCTATTTTCAATTCCTACTTACATTGTAATGAATATAGTGTTATAAATTTAGAAGATGATGAATTTTACGATTGCCCCAATTTAATTAAAATGAGGCATACCTGCTTAACCATATTAACAATTACTATATATGTGGTGCAAGAAATGTTGAATGTTTATATAAGTATTTAAATGTATTGATGTAAATTTAAATGTATTATTATTAAAATTTAATAAACCCATAAATTCTATTTTCATTATTTTACAACCTTATCACTATCCTTGAGAAGTAATATTTCTTATCTATTATTCACAGCTGTTCCGACGCGCATATCTTCCTAGAGATTAGTTCATAATAGGAGATTGCGGTTGAGAATATTATATTTCATCATTAATTCCCCCGTGTTTAGTCTGAAAACGTAGAAAGAGGTTGACATTATGAAAATAGAAATATATTTTTATATAGGCATTTATTAAAAGGAAAAAAAATATGTTAACAATTACAATAAAAGAATATATAGATATTATTACAGTTTTGTATAATTAATAACAAAATAAAAGTAAAATATATTAATAAAATATATAATTTAACAGTTTAAACACATCAGTTGATACCTTTAAGATTTATTATTTCTCTCCCACATCAAATCATTCGCCATATATCCATTTAAAATATGTTTCAAGGAATATACCGGGCCTGCAAAAACACTATAGAAAATCGGCTCACCTACATCTTTTGGCATATAATAATATTCTGGATAAGCAGTCTTATTTTCTATTAAATAATAAAGCTCATCGTAATCCTCTCTATATATATAGTAAACAATTTTTGTTGAGTGTAACAGATACAGTAATTTATTTTCTCCCCAGCATCCAATATAGTGAATTGGATTGTCACCAGGTTCAAACAATAATTCTGCGTTGTCTGTAAACACTATAGATATATCTATATTTGGAAAAACTGTTTCTTCGTGATAATCCACTATATATTTAAACACCTCTTCTGCGTCTTTACTTATATTTTCATTAGCCTCAACTTTATAGTAGTTATAATTATGGTGTATACCGACTTGTATTTTAACCATCTTAATGTAAATTATTTTAACAACTAACGATGAATTTAGAGCTTAATGTTGACTTGTCACGACGGGGTCTGGTTACAAACTAATTATGAATTTAGAGTTTGGGTTTATAATTATCAATGCTCCGAACATTCTCGAAACCCGAAACAAAAAACCTGAACATTCTCGAGGCCTGTATTAGTGAAATTATTTCAATATATTTTTAAAATCTTACATCTTTATTCTTCATGTTTTCTCCTTATCACACATTGAAAATATTCTGCTGTTAAAAATAATGAATTGATAAGACTACGTTTGTTATTTCCCGTGTATCGAGTTATTTTCTTATCAATAATACATTTCTCTATCGTTTAGGTTGAAAACTTAGATAACAAAATTAAAGTAAAAATATAAACATTATTAACAATTATATGAAAAATATGCATTATTTAAAATTACAAGAATAAATATATAAACATTTAAACATTATTAATAGTTACAATACAAAAATATACATTATCTACAATACAAAAATATACATTATGAATGAATTTATTGGGTTGAAGGTGAATAATAAACATTTAAATATACGGAAAATTACTTTATGGAGTATATTGAAAATTACTTTATGAGATAAGCGTATGGCCAAAGGCTAAAGTACTGCAACCATCTGAGCAGATGAATCTCTTATCGTCATTACTACTTAGCGCGATTTTATTCTGCTGAACTGTGAAGATGGTGTGTTTGTAGCTTCTAAAAATATTCTGTTGCCGATATACAACTTCGCCACTAAACATACATTGTTTATAATCGGCCCCAGTGATATCTTTATCCACTACGCACTTCTTAACTCCTTTAGCCTTTTTGAGCCAATTCGCTTTATCCTCCTCCGTGCAATACACGTACATTTTCGGTCTCAATGCAATAAATTCATTCATAATCCTACCCCCTAACTCATCCTTCATTAACCCTAAAATGGCTTCATTTTTCAGTGGTATATTGAAAACGTTATCAGGTCTAAAATTGCTGGTATCAAATTTTTCAATGTCCTCCTTGATATCTATATAAATATCATCAGTTTCGATTAATAAAATGAGACTATCGGTGTCGCAGTAGCATAGAGCAACTTTTTCACCATACTTCGGTTTCAGAAAATCGTAAAAAAACTCATACATTAATAATTTCGACAAATCCAAAACGGCAAACCCCACATAAATCGGTTTGTTATAGCAAACTTTTAACTTGTTAAACTGGATCGCAACTAAATTTTCCGTAAACGTGGAAACACTTCTCATGTTCGGTTTAGCGAGAAGTGTTTCAGGTTTACGACCAATATCATTCCAATGATTAACAAGTTTTACATCCACTCGTTTATTCACATTCTCCATGGTTTTGCCGAATACACTGTTGTTCATTAATTTAAAAAAGTCTTTTTCGAAATCATTTTTAGCTGTCTGTCGTAAAGTAGTGTTTAGGTCAATATATTGTTTTAGCCAAATCAGATTGTTTAAATTTTATAATTCTATGAATTTTTGTAATTTTCAGTCCGTGATTTATTGCCTGCTTTAAAGTTCTGTAGTGAGTAATATATTTTTCTTTGTTGTTTAAATTTGGAATAAGTTTTCTGTTATTAAATTTTGAATTTGGTGGAATCATCAACGAGGAATGGTAAATCATTATGTGAGGCCTGTAGCGATTCAGGATACTCGATGTCTGCTTCGATAAAATAGCCAATAGGTGAATCATCACTCATTTTCGTCACGTCAAAGTCTAAAATTTCAGTCTCCGTCAACCATTTAAACTCACCGTAAGGCATTAGTTGAGAAAGTGCCCAGCCATACAAATTATTCGCATCCCAGTACGCTAAATATGTACTGGGATGGTTCGAATTATACTCAGATAAGTATTTATTATTCGCCTTAGCGTATCTCAGCGAGGCTTGGCAAATACCCCCTCTAATGCCTTTGGAGACGAAATGGTGCATGTCTATGTCCGTTCCAAATTTATGTCAGTCATTTTCAGCATTGCATCCCATCTCAGTCCGGGGGCCGTATAATAATGGGCCGGATCAAGCTGATATGTCGTGATGCATACGTTTCTAAATTATTCGAAAATATCTGTCAATAGCAATACGTCAGTCTATAAATATAGGTCAGGGTAATCTTTTAAATTTCGATAGTTAAATGTAGTCCAAACAGTCTGAGCAAAATTATATTCTTTGTCGGTTATGACATAGTTATTTAATGAATCGTTAAAGCAGTCCTTGTGCGGTAAAGATGTTTCAGTCAGCTTATCGAATGAGTCCATGTGTTTGTATGGGAAAACACCTTTCTGCCTTAATAATACAAAATGTTCATTGTTGGGGAAAAATTTTCGAACCTCTATGCATTGATCATCGCTCAAATTTTTCGCTAGTTTCCCCATAGAACTAGCCATAAATCTTAATGAGTCTATAAATCTCAATTTTAAATAAATTTTATTTTCTACCCCTTTTCTATCTACATATTCCCCGACCGGTAGATTTTTGGGTGATAGATATATATTTTTCCTTATTTTGTGGAATAATGTCAATATTCTCCTTGTCGGAGCCAAATTCTTTAATAAACAAATTAACATCATAATTTGACATGTTATGGAAAAATACAGGAATCATTTTAGGAATTTTATAATTCAAATTACAGTTTGAGTGGGCGGCTCCCCGAAATTTGCCTGTTAAATGATCGTGATCGGCGACTTTGTCAGTTACTTGTAATAATTTATTACATATATGACAAGAAGTGGCCGTATCGTATGTAGTTTGCTCAAGTGCAGTTAATTTTACCATCGGAAGTACAACGCTTAAATGTTTCCTGTATAATTCCTTAACATCTGCATAGAGGTTCTCGCAAAACAATTTTGGACAATCTTCTCCGGTATAAGTGAAAAATTTACTTAATGAATCATCGAATGTACATTTTATATTATAGGCGAAACTGTACGGTACGTGAATATGTGTTTGATTTGTATAGCTATTGTCAGTGTTCGGTAAACATGTATCAATTGGCTTTAATAATGATTCAAAATCTGCGTATACAACAAAGGGTATACGCATTTTTCTATCGAAATTTTGAAATTTTAATACATTCCCCGACATCATATTACCTCTCTTATCTTTTATAAGGTCTTCTGTCGGCATAATAATGTATATCTTGTTACAGTCATTCGTTCTATGTTGTTTAAAAGTCGTTTCTGTTGAGAAGAAGGTTAAACAGCTATCACATAGATATTTCTTTCTACAATCTACTGAAATCTGACTTCTTACGAGTCGTGAAATATCATTAATATATACATAATGGCCCTTAACCCCTTCCTCTAAATATAATAAATTTACATGTCTTTCCCTAGTCTCATTAGTATGATAAATTGGTCCTACTACGTCATGTTGTTTAGATTTGAAATTAAATTCCAAACCGTAAACGTTAATGCTAATATTGTTTGTCTGTTCGAATTTTGGAATGTCTTTAATTTTAAGCGGAAACTCTAGTCTGTCATATTAAAGATAAAATCGAAGAAAAGTGAGGATATGATGCCGGGCGATCTGTGTGAACATCTACTGGGTGTAACGCGGATATAATACTACATAAAAAGCAAAACTCGTCTTCATTCTTAATATTGATGCATGCTTTCCGGTCCCTAATTTCTTTCGGTAATTCAATAAATGATGACCCACGTATTGGTTTATATTTATTGATATTAATTTCTATATGGAAAATCTCCCTTAATGACCAACCCGAATCTTTCTCCTGAAACTCGCTACATTTGGTTTTAATTTTGGCACCCATATCATCATAAATTTCGGAAAAGTTGCTCATGCTTAATGGTTAATTCGCGATACTTTGTATTGAATGACTTTAATTCGCCCGCGGGATTTTTTTCATTTATATAAATACCAAAGAGTTCAATATTAAATTTTACCCCTGAATTATACGACCTGATAACGTTTTCAATCACGCTACCAACAGTGCCCCTCGAATTGATTATAAAGCTATCTATATCTAGCCCTGACCCATTAATCCTGTATGTTGCGACCCTTTTCTTAAAACTGCTAGAAATTTCAGTGATACCTTTCTGATATGGTTTACTTGCCACCTGGAGATGCTGTTGTGAGCGCAGATGTCCAGCGTACTTAGCTCTGGTCGGGAAAACTTGATCGCAAACATCACAGCGGTGGATTGATGGGGTTGGTGGGCTCATATTTAACGTCTTCGAGGTGGAGGGTAGATCGTCGGTCTCTAGGGATCTCTTGGAGGTGGAGGTTGAATCGGTAGCATCTAAGGGTCTCTTCGAGGTAGATGGCGTGTCAATGTTGTGTGATAGCTTATTGTGACGTTTGCAACTATCAATTCTTGTTAATTGGGCGTTGCAAACGTCGCATTTATAATATATTTTAGAGTCTATAAATTAAATTAGCTTGTGAATTGGATATTTATAATATATTTTTAAACTTACCACAGGTTTTTAGATGTCTTGAGAGGGCATCCTTTCTTCCAAATACTTTCACACACTTAGTACAGGAGAACATTTTTAAGTTGGCGACTTGTCGTAACGAGGTTTACTTAAGAACTGATAGAATGTGAGAATTCGCTGCTTATATACACGCTAGATGTTTCACGTCATTGTGTTTATTAAATAAAAACGAATAACAGGGAATTTAGACCGCACTTCATATTTTATTATTTTCTCAGCTCGCGCACCGCTGATAAGAAATTTGTATGTCTGACAAACATCCGGTTGCGTCTTATCGCAAAAGTCAGGGACAGTAGATTGAAATAAACACAAATACGAAAAACAAAACGAAGAAATTGATTACACTGGTATGCATAAACATCCGGCTATGCTTAACCGAATACTGAAACTTTATTTAAATTAAAATCTTATTACGTTTATAAAATTAAACACGGGATAATTTCAAGAAATGAATTAGACCGCACTTCCTAATTTATTTGTTTTACATATGTTTACAGACAGGTCGAGACAGGTTGAAACAGGTTGAGACAGGATTGTTATCAGTGCTAGACGCTCGGTCCTATCTAGACGTGTGGTTACATAAACATTTTCTATCGTGGAAGTTGTAATAAAAATTATTAGATATTATTTCATTCTCATACATTTAAAAGCTTCAAATACTAAACTGATTACGTAAACTGAAAAAGAAACAATATATTCCATTTCTCACTCAAAATTAAACCTAATTGCTGAAATACTTTTTTATTTTTATTAAATAATTAATACGGTCTAAATCACAGACTGGTTTAAAAATTTTCACATATATTTTAGTTGAATTAAACAATCCCTTATATATTCTAGTTCAGTTTCTCTAGTCTCTTTCTAACTAGCCTCATGTATCTAGCCCCGTGTATCTAGTCTCGTGTATCTAGCTCCATGTATCTAGTCTCATGTATTTAGTACCGTCTATCTAGTCTCATGTATTTAGTCTCGTCTATCTAGTCCCATGTATCTAGCCCCATCTATCTAGTTTCATGTATCTAGCCCGTCTATCTAGTTTCATGTATTTAGTCTCATTGATATATGCAACCAACTACACATCTCATTTGCCTCCGCCAGCATCTAATTTTGAATTTTCCCGCCTCGCGTCTGTTTTTTTAGTTTTCCCGCGCATCTGGAAGTTCTGAAAATGGCGGCCGAAAGTCGAAACCGGAAACCGGAAATCAAAACCGGAAACCGGAAGTCGAAACTGGAAGTAGAAACCGGAAACCGGAAGTCGAAACCGAAAGTTCCAAAGTCAAGGTCAGGTTAGGGGTCAAGGTCAAGGTTAGGTTAGGGGTTAAAGGTCATCGCGCATGCGCATGATTGTGGTGGTGGTGGGTCTAGAACGTGACATCTTTTCCTACTGAAATATAATTTAATTTGAAAATGATATAATTCAATTTGAAAATAATTTAATTTAATTTGAAAATAATATAATTTAATTTGAAAATAATATAATTTAATTTGAAAATAATATAATTTTATTTGAAAATAATATAATTTAATTTAAAAATAATATAATTTAATTTAAAAAAAAATATAATATAATTTGAAAATAATTTAATTTAATTTAAAAATAATTTCATTCAAAAATAATATAATTTAATTTGAAAATAATTTAATTTAAATTTAAAATAATAAAATTTAATTTGAAAATAAATTAATTTAATTTGAATATAATATAATTTAATTATTAAATAATTTAATTTAATTTAAAAATTATAAAATTTAATTTGAAAATAATTAATTTAATTTGAAAATAATATAATTTAATTTTAAAATAATATAATTTAGTTTGAAAATAATATAATTTAATTTGAAAAAAAATATAATATAATTTGAAAATAATTTAATTTAATTTGAAAATAGTTAATTTATTTTGAAAATAATATAATTTAATTTGAAAATAATATAATTTAATTTAAAAATAATATAATTTAATTTAAAAAAATATGTAATATAATTTGAAAATAATTAATTTAATTTAAAAATATTATAATTTAAATTGAAAATAATTTAATTTTATTTGAAAATAATTTAATTTAAAAGTAATATAATTTAATTTTAAAATGATATAATTCAATTTGAAAATAATTTAATTTAATTTTAAAATAATATAATTTATTTTGAAAATAATGTAATTTAATTTGAAAATAATATAATTTGAAAATAATATAATTAAATTTGAAAATAATTTAATTTAATTTGAAAATAATTTAATTTTAATTGAAAATAATTTAATTTGAAAATAATATAATTTAATTTGAAAATATTTTAATTTATTTTAAAAATAATTTAATTTAGTTTGAAAATATTTTAATTAGTAAATTATATAATTTAATTTGAAAATAATATAATTTAATTTGAAAATAATTTTATTTTATTTGAAAATAATTTAATTAAAAAATAATATAATTTAATTTGAAAATAATTTAATTTAATTTGAAAATAATATATTTTAATTTGAAAATAATATAATTAAATTTGAAAATGATATAATTTAATTTGAAAATAATTTAATTTAATTTGAAAAAAAATTAATTTTAATTGAAAATAATTTAATTAGAAAATAATATAATTTAATTTGAAAATAATATAATTTAATTTAAAAATAATATAATTTAATTTGAAAATACTTTAATTTAATTTGAAATTAATTTTATTTTAATTGAAAATAATTTAATTTGAAAATAATATAATTTAATTTGCAAATAATATAATTTAATTTAAAAATAATAAAATTTAATTTGAAAATAATTTAATTTAATTTGAAAATAATTAATTAAATTTGAAATGAATATAATTTAATTTGAAAAAAATATAATTTAATGTAAAAATAATATAATTTATTTTGGAAAAAAATATAATTAATTTTGAAAATAATTTAATTTAATTTGAAAATAATTTAATTTAAAAATAATATAATTTAATTTGAAAATAATATTATTTAATTTGAAAATAATATAATTTAATTTGAAAATAATATAACTTAATTTGAAAATAATATAATTTAATTTGAAAAAATTATAATTTAATTTAAAAATAATTTAATTTAAAAATAATATAATTTAATTTGAAAATAATATTATTTAATTTGAAAAAATTATAATTTATTTTGAAAATAATAAAATTTAAATTGAAAATAATATAATTTAATTTGAAAACAATTTAAATTAATTTGACAATATCTTAATTTAATTTGAAAATAATTTAATTGGAAAATAATATAATTTAATTTGAAAATAATTAAATTTAATTTGAAAATAATATAATTTAATTTTAAAATTTTATAATTTAATTTAAAAATAATATAATTTAATTAAAAAAAAATTAATTTAATTTGAAATTAATATAATTTAATTTGAAAATAATATAATTTAATTTAAAAAAAATTTTGTTTAATTTAAAAATAATTAAATTTTAACTGAAAATAATTTAATTTAAAAATATTATAATTGAATTTGAAAATAATATAATTTAATTTGAAAATAATTTAAAAAAACTTGAAAATAATTTAATTTAATTTGAATATAATTTAATTTAAAAATAATATAATTTAATTTGAAAATAATATAATTTAATTTCAAAATAATTTAATATAATCTGAAAATAATTTAATTTATTTGAAAATAATTTGATTTAAAAATAATATAAATTAATTTGAAAATAATATAATTTAATTTAAAAATAATATAATTTAATTTAAAAACAATATAATTTAATTTGAAAAAAATATATAATATAATTTGAAAATAATTTAATTTAAAAATAATAATATTTGAAAATAATTTAATTTAAATTGAAAATAATTTAATTTATTTGAAAATAATTTGATTTAAAAATAATATAATTTAATTTGAAAATAATATAATTTATTTTGAAAATAATATAATTTAATTTGAAAATAATATAATTTATTTTGAAAATAATATAATTTAATTTGAAAATAATTTAATTTAAAAGTAATTTAATTTAATGTGATAATAATAAAATTTAATTTAAAAATAATATAATTTAATTTGAAAATAATTTATTTTAATTTAAAAATAATATAATATAATTTAAAAATAATTTAATTTAAATTGAATATAATATAATTTAATTTGAAAATAATTTAATTTAATTTGAATATAATATAATTTAATTGGAAAATAATTTAATTTAATTTGAAAATAATTTAATTTTAAAATCATATATTTTATTTTGAAAATAATATATTTTAATTTGAAAATAATATAATTTAATTTAAAAATAATATAATTTAATTTGAAAATAATATAATTTAATTTGAAAGCAATTAAATTTAATTTGATAATAATTTAATTTGAAAATAATTTAATTTGAAAATAATTTAATTTATTTTGAAAATATTATAATTTTATTTGAAAATAATATAATTTAAATTGAAAATAATATAATCTAAATAAAAAAAAATTTAATTTAATTTAAAAATAATATAATTTAATTTGAAAATAATATAATTTAATTAAAAAAAAATTAATTTAATTTGAAATTAATATAATTTAATTTGAAAATAATATAATTTAATTTAAAAAAAATTTTGTTTAATTTAAAAATAATTAAATTTTAATTAAAAATAATTTAATTTAAAAATATTATAATTGAATTTGAAAATAATATAATTTAATTTGAAAATAATTTAAAAAAACTTGAAAATAATTTAATTTAATTTGAATATAATTTAATTTAAAAATAATATAATTTAATTTGAAAATAATATAATTTAATTTCAAAATAATTTAATATAATCTGAAAATAATTTAATTTATTTGAAAATAATTTGATTTAAAAATAATATAAATTAATTTGAAAATAATATAATTTAATTTAAAAATAATATAATTTAATTTAAAAACAATATAATTTAATTTGAAAAAAATATATAATATAATTTGAAAATAATTTAATTTAAAAATAATAATATTTGAAAATAATTTAATTTAAATTGAAAATAATTTAATTTATTTGAAAATAATTTGATTTAAAAATAATATAATTTAATTTGAAAATAATATAATTTATTTTGAAAATAATATAATTTAATTTGAAAATAATATAATTTATTTTGAAAATAATATAATTTAATTTGAAAATAATTTAATTTAAAAGTAATTTAATTTAATGGTATAATAATAAAATTTAATTTAAAAATAATATAATTTAATTTGAAAATAATTTATTTTAATTTAAAAATAATATAATATAATTTAAAAATAATTTAATTTAAATTGAATATAATATAATTTAATTTGAAAATAATTTAATTTAATTTGAATATAATATAATTTAATTGGAAAATAATTTAATTTAATTTGAAAATAATTTAATTTTAAAATCATATATTTTATTTTGAAAATAATATATTTTAATTTGAAAATAATATAATTTAATTTAAAAATAATATAATTTAATTTGAAAATAATATAATTTAATTTGAAAGCAATTAAATTTAATTTGATAATAATTTAATTTGAAAATAATTTAATTTGAAAATAATTTAATTTATTTTGAAAATATTATAATTTCATTTGAAAATAATATAATTTAAATTGAAAATAATATAATCTAAATAAAAAAAAATTTAATTTAATTTGAAAATAATATAATTTAATTTGAAAATAATATAATTTAATTTGAAAACAATATAATTTATTTTGAAAATAATATAATTTAATTTGAAAATAATATAATTTAATTTGAAAATAATATAATTTAGTTTTAAAATAATATAATTTAATTTAAAAATAATTTAATTTAATAATAATTTAATTTAATTTGAAAATACTTTAATTTGAAAATAATATAATTTAATTTGAAAATAATATAATTTGATTTGAAAACAATTTAAATTAATTTGACAATAATTTAATTTAATTTGAAAATAATTTAATTGGAAAATAATATAATTTAATTTGAAAATAATTTAATTCAATTTGAAAATAATATAATTTAATTTTAAAATATTATAATTTAATTTAAAAATAATATAATTTAATTAAAAAAAAAAATTTAATTTAATTTGAAATTAATTTAATATAATTTGAAAATAATATAATTTAATTTGAAAAAAATTTAGTTTAATTTAAAAATAATAAAATTTTAATTAAAAATAATTTAATTTAAAAATATTATAATTGAACTTGAAAATCATCTAATTTAATTTGAAAATAATATAATATAATTTGAAAATAATTTAATTTAATTTAAAAATAATTAAATTTTAATTGAAAATAATTTAATTTAAAAATATTATAATTGAATTTAAAAATAATATAATTTAATTTGAAAATAATTTAAATTAACTTGAAAATAATTTAATTTATTTTGAATATAATTACTTTAATTTGAAAATAATTAAATTTAATTTTAAAATAATTTAATTTAAAAATAATATAATTTAATTTGAAAATAATATAATTTAATTTCAAAATAATTTAATTTAATCTGAAATTAATTTAATTTATTTGAAAATAATTTGATTTAAAAATAATATAATTTAATTTGAAAATAATATAATTTAATTTGAAAATAATATAATTTAATTTGAAAATAATATAATTTAATTTGAAAATAATTTAATTTTAAAATCATATATTTTATTTTGAAAATAATATATTTTAATTTGAAAATAATATAATTTAATTTAAAAATAATTTAATCTAATTTAAATATACTTTAATTTGAAAATAATATAATTTAATTTGAAAATAATATCATTTAATAGAAAAATAATATAATTTCAATTTAAATATAATTCAATTTAATTTGAAAATAATTTAATTTTATTTGAAAATAATTTACTTTGAAAATATTATAATTTACTTTCAGAATAATATAAATTAATTTAAAAATAATATAATTTAATTTGAAAATAATATAATTTAATTTGAAAATAATTTAATTTAATTTAAAAATAATTTAATTTTAATTGAAAATAATTTACTTTTAAAATATAATAATTTAATTTGAAAATTATTTAATTTGATTTGAAAATAATTTAATTTGAAAATAATTTAATTTAATTTAATTTGAAAATAATATATTTTAATTTGAAAATAATATAATTTAATTTGAAAACGATATAATTCAATTTTAAAATAATTTAATTAAATTTAAAAAAAATTTAGTTTATTTAAATTTTAAAAAAAATTTATTTAATTTGAAAATAATTGAATTGAATTAAAAAATAATTTATTTAATTTAAAAATAAATTTATTTAATTTGAAAATAATTTAATTTAATTAAATTTAAAAATAATTTAATTTAATTTGACAATAATATAATTTATTTTGAAAACAATTTAATTTGAAAATAATTTAATTATATTTAAAAGTAATTTATTTGAAAATAATTTATTTAAATTTAAAGATAATTTAAATTAATTTGAATATAATTTAATTTAATTTGAAAATAATTTAATTAAATTTAAAAACAAAGTTATTATATATATATATAATTATGAAATAAAGATATTTTCAATTTAAATTAAATCATTTTCAATTTAAATTATATTCTTTTTAAATTTAATTAAATTAAATTATTTCAAATTAAATTAAATTATTTTCAAACAAATAAATTATTTTTAAATTTGATTAAATTAAATTATTTTCAAGTTAAAATAAATAATTTTTAAATTAAATTAAATCATTTTCAAATTAAATTAAATTATTTTTTAAATTAATAAAATTAAATTATTTTCAAGTTAAATTTAATTATTTTCAAATTAAATTAAATTGAAATAAATTAAATTATTTTCAAATTAAATTAAAATATTTTCAAATTAAATTAAATTATTTTTAAATTTAATAAAATTAAATTATTTTCAAATTAAATTTAATTATTTTCAAATTAAATTAAATTGTATTAAATTAAATTATTTTCAAATTAAATTAAAATATTTTCAAATTAAATTAAATTATCTTTAAATTTAATTAAATTAAATTATTTTCAAATTAAATTAATTTCAAATTAAAATAGGTTACTTTTAAATTGAATTAAATTAAATTATTTTCAAATTTACTTAAATTATTTTCAAATTAAATTAAAATTTTTTTAAAATAAATTAAATTATTTTCAAATTAACTTAAATTATTATCAAATTAAATTAAATTATTTTCAAATTAAATAAAATAATTTTTTAATTTAATTAAATGATTTTCAAATTAAATTAAATTTGAAAAAAGTTAATTATTTTTAAATTAAATTAAATTATTTTCAAATTAAATTAAATTATTTTTAAATTAAATCAAATTATTTTGAAATTAAATTTAATTATTTTTAAATTAAATTCAATTATTTTTAAATTAAATTATATTCAAATTTAAATAAATTATTTTCAAATTAAATTAATCTATTTCTAAATTTAATTAAATTAAATTATTTTAAAAATAAATTAAATCATTTTGAAATTAAATTGAAATATTCTGAAATTAAATTAAATTATTTTTTAATTTAATTAACTTGTTTTTTTCAAATTAAATTAAATAAAGTTATTTTCAAATAAAATTAAATTATTTTCAAATTAAATTATATTATTTTAAAATTATATTATTTTTAAATTAAATTATATTATTTTCAAATTTAATTATATTATTTTCAAATTAAATTATATTATTTTCAAATTAAATTATATTATTTACAAATTAAAATAAATTATTTTGAAATTAAATTATATTATTTTTATATAAAATTTTAATTATTTTCAAATTAAATTATATTATTTTTAAATTAAATTATTTCCAAATTAAATTAAATTATTTTTAAATTAAATTAAATTATTTTTAAATTAAATTATTTTCAAATTAAAAAAAATTATTTTCAAATTAAATTAAATTATTTTTAAATTTAATTAAATTAAATTATTTTCAAAATAAATTAAATCATTTTGAAATTAAATTGAAATATTTTGAAATTAAATTAAATTATTTTTAAATTTAATTAAATGTTATTTTCAAATGAAATTAAATAAAGTTATTTTCAAATTCAATTAAATTATTTTCAAATTAAATTAAATTATTTTTAAATTAAATCAAATTATTTTCAAATTAAATTAAATTATTTTTAAATTTTATTAATTTAAATTATTTTTAAATTTAATTAAATTAAATTGTACTAAAAATAAATTAAATTATTTTCAAATTGAATTAAATTATTTTCAAATTAAAGTTATTTTTAAATTTAATTAAAATAAATTATTTTTAAATTAAATTAAATTATTTTCAAATTAAATTAAATTATTTTTAAATTAAATTATTTTCAAATTAAATTAAATTATTTTTAAATTAAATTAAATTATTTTTAAATTAAATTATTTTCAAATTAAAATAAATTATTTTCAAATTAAATTAAATTATTTTTTAATTTAATTAAATTAAATTATTTTCAAAATAAATTAAATCATTTTAATTTCAAAATGATATTGAAATATTTTGAAATTAAATTAAATTATTTTTGAATTTAATTAAATTGTTATTTTCAAATTAAATTAAATAAAGTTATTTTCAAATTAAATTAAATTATTTTCAAGTTAAATTATATTATTTTCAAATTAAATTATATTATTTTCAAATTAAATTAAATTATTTTTAAATTAAATTATTTTCAAATTAAATTAAATTATTTTCCAATTAAATTAAGTTATTTTTAAATTTAATTAAATTAAATTGTATTCAATTTAATAATTATTTTTTAAATTCAATTAAACTATTTGCAAATTAAAATAAATTATTTTCAAATTAAATTAAATTATTTTCAAATTAAATAATATTATTTTCAAATTAAATTATATTATTTTCTAATTAAATAAAGTTATTTTCAAATAAAAATAAATTATGTTTAAATTAAAATAAATTATTTTCAAATTAAATTAAATTATTTTCAAAAAAAATTAAATTATTAATAAATTAAAGTAAATTAAATTGTTTTCAAAATAAATTAAATTCTTTTCAAATTAAATTACATTATTTTTAAATTTAATTATTTCCAAATTAAATTAAATTATTTTCAAATTAAATTAAATTATTTTCAAATTAAAATATATTATTTTCATATTAAATTATATTATTTTCAAATTAAATTATATAATTTTCAAACTAAATTACATTATTTTCAAATTAAATTATATTATTTTCAAATCAACTTAAATTATTTTTAAATAAAGTTATATTATTTTCAAATTAAATTATATTATTTTTAAATTAAATTAAATTATATTCAAATTGAATTAAGTTATTTTAAAATTAAATTAAATTATTTTTTAAATTTAATTTAATTAAATTAAATTATTTTCAAAATAAATTAAATTATTCTGAAATTAAATTAAATTAATATTATTAAAATTAATTAAATTAAATTATTTTCAAAAAAAATTAAATTATTCTGAAATTAAATTAAATTATTTTGAAATTAAATTAAATTATTTTTAAATTAAATTATATAATTTTCAAATTAAATTATATTATTTTCAAATTAAATTAAATTATATTATTTTCAAATTAAATTATATTATTTTGAAATTAGAATAAATTATTTTCAAATTAAATTAATTTATTTTCAAATAAAATTATATTATTTTCAAATTAGAATAAATCATTTTTAAATTAAATTAATTTATTTTCAAATTAAATTATATTAATTTTAAATTAAATTATTTCCAAAATAAATTAAATTATTTTCAAATTAAATTAATTTATTATTAAATTAAATTATATTATTTTAAAATTAAATTATATTATTTTCAAATTACATTATATTTTTTTCAAATTAAAATAATTAAATTATTTTAAAATTAAATTATATTATTTTAAAATTAAATTAAATTATTTTCAAATAAAATTATATTATTTTCAAATTAAATTATATTATTTTTAATTAAATTAAATTATTTTTAAATTAAATTAAATTATTTTTAAATTAAATTAAATTACTTTCAAATTAAATTAAGTTATTTTCAAATTAAAATAAATTATTTTTAAATTAAATTATTTTTAAATTAAATTAAATTATTTTCAAATTACAATAAATTATTTTCAAATTAAATTAAATTATTTTTAAATTTAATTAAATTAAATTATTTTCAAAATAAATTAAATTATTCTGAAATTAAATTAAATAATTTTGAAATTAACTTAAATTATTTTTAAATTTAATTAAATTAAATTATTTTCAAATTAAATTAAATTATTTTTAAATTTAATTAAATTAAATTATTTTCAAAATAAATTTAATTATTCTGAAATTAAATTAAATTATTTTGAAATTAAATTAAATTATTTTTAAATTAAATTATATAATTTTCAAATTAAGTTATAATATTTTAAAATTAAATTAAATTAAATAATTTTCAAATTAAATTAAATTATTATTAAATTAAATTATTTTCAAATTAAATTATATTATTTTTAAATTAAATAAAATTATTTTCAAAAATAATAATATTATTTTCAAATTAAATTATATTGTTTTCAAATTAAATGAATTTATTTTCAAATTATATTATTTTCAAATTAAATAAAATTATTTTTAAATTAAATTATATTATTTTCAAATTAAATTAAGTTATTTTCAAATTAAATTATTTGCAAATTAAATTATATTATTTTCAAATTAAATTATATTTTATTTAAATCAAATTATAGTATTTTCAAATTAAATTATATTATTTTCAAATGAAATTAAATTATTTTCAAATTAAAATATATTATTTACAAATTAAATTATATTATATTCAAATTAAATTAATTTATTTTCAAATTAAATTATATTATTTTCAATTAAAATTAAATTATTTTCAAATTAAATTATATTCTTTTTAATTAAATTATTTCCAAATTAAATTAAATTATTTTCAAATTAAATTATATTATTTTCAAATTAAATTATATTATTTTTAAATTAAATTATATAATTTTTAAATTAAATTAAATTATTTTTAAATTACAATAAATTATTTTCAGATTAAATTAAATTGTATTTAAATTAAATTATATTATTTTCAAATTAAATTATATTATTTTCATATTAAATTATATAATTATTAAATAAAATTATATAATTTTCAAATTAAATTTTATTATTTTCAAATTAAATTAAATTATTTTCAAATTAAATTATATTATTTTTAAATTAAATTATTCTATTTTCAAATTAAATTATATTAATTTCAAATTAAATTATATTATTTTCAAATTAAATTAAATTATTGTCAAATTAAATTAAATTATTTTAAAATTAAATTCTATTATTTACAAATTAATTTATATTATTTTCAAAATAAATTAAACTATTTTCAAATTAAGTTATAATATTTTAAAATTAAATTAAATTAAATTATTTTCAAATTAAATTAAATTATTTTAAAATTAAATTAAATTATTTTCAAATTAAATTATATTATTTTCAAATTAAATAAAATTATTTTCAAAATAAATAATATTATTTTCAAATTAAATTATATTGTTTTCAAATTAAATTAATTTATTTTCAAATTATATTATTTTCAAATTAAATAAAATTATTTTTAAATTAAATTATATTATTTTCAAATTAAATTAAGGTCTTTTCAAATAAAATTAAATTATTTTTAAATTAAATTATATAATTTTCAAATTAAATTAAATTATTTTCAAATTAAATTAAATTATATTATTTTCAAATTAAATTATATTATTTTCAAATTAGAATAAATTATTTTCAAATTAAATTAATTTATTTTCAAATAAAATTATATTATTTTCAAATTAGAATATATCATTTTTAAATTAAATTAATTTATTTTCAAATTAAATTATATTAATTTTAAATTAAATTATTTCCAAAATAAATTAAATTATTTTCAAATTAAATTAATTTATTATTAAATTAAATTATATTATTTTAAAATTAAATTATATTATTTTCAAATTACATTATATTTTTTTCAAATTAAAATAATTATATTATTTTAAAATTAAATTATATTATTTTAAAATTAAATTAAATTATTTTCAAATAAAATTATATTATTTTCAAATTAAATTATATTATTTTTAATTAAATTAAATTATTTTTAAATTAAATTAAATTATTTTCAAATTAAATTAAATTACTTTCAAATTAAATTAAGTTATTTTCAAATTAAATTAAAATATTTTTAAATTAAATTATTTTTAAATTAAATTAAATTATTTTCAAATTACAATAAATTATTTTCAAATTAAATTAAATTATTTTTAAATTTAATTAAATTAAATTATTTTCAAAATAAATTAAATTATTCTGAAATTAAATTAAATAATTTTTAAATTAACTTAAATTATTTTTAAATTTAATTAAATTATCTTCAAATTAAATTAAACTATTTTCATATTCAATTAAATTATTTTGAAATTAAATTAAATTATTTTTAAATTAAATTAAATTAATTTACTGTTAAATTAAATTAAATTATTTTCAAATTAAATTATATTATTTTCAAATTAAATTATATAATTTTCAAATTAAATTATATAATTTTCAAATTAAATTATATTATTTCCAAATTAAATTCTATTATTTTCAAATGAAATTAAATTATTTTTAAATTAAAATATATTATTTACAAATTAAATTATATTATATTCAAATTAAATTAAATTATTTTCAATTTAAATTATATTATTTTCAATTAAAATTAAACTATTTTCAAATTAAATTATAGTCTTTTTAAATTAAATTATTTCCAAATTAAATTAAATTATTTTCAAATTAAATTATTTTTAAATTAAATTATATTATTTTCAAATTAAATTATATTATTTTCAAATTAAATTATATAATTTTCAAATTAAATTATATTATTTTCAAATTAAATTACATTATTTTTAAATTAAATTAAATTATTTTTAAATTAAATTAAATTATTTTTAAATTACAATAAATTATTTTCAGATTAAATTAAATTGTTTTTAAATTAAATTTATTATTTTCAAATTAAATTATATTATTTTCAAATTAAATTATATAATTATTAAATAAAATTATATTATTTTCAAATTAAATTTTATTATTTTCAAATTAAATTAAATTATTTTCAAATTAAATTATATTATTTTTAAATTAAATTATTTTATTTTCAAATTAAATTATATTATTTTCAAATTAAAATATGTTATTTTCAAAATAAATTATATTATTTTCAAATTAAATTATATTATTTTCAAACTAAATTAAATTATTTTAAAATTAAATTCTATTATTTACAAATTAAATTATATTATTTTAAAATTAAATTAAACTATTTTCAAATTAAGTTATAATATTTTAAAATTAAATTAAATTAAATAATTTTCAAATTAAATTAAATTATTATTAAATTAAATTATTTTCAATTTAAATTATATTATTTTTAAATTAAATAAAATTATTTTCAAAAATAATAATATTATGTTCAAATTAAATTATATTGTTTTCAAATTAAATGAATTTATTTTCAAATTATATTATTTTCAAATTAAATAAAATTATTTTTAAATTAAATTATATTATTTTCAAATTAAATTAAGTTATTTTCAAACTAAATTATTTGCAAATTAAATTATATTATTTTCAAATTAAATTATATTTTTTTCAAATCAAATTATAGTATTTTCAAATTAAATTATATTATTTTCAAATGAAGTTAAATTATTTTCAAATTAAAATATATTATTTACAAATTAAATTATATTATATTCAAATTAAATTAATTTATTTTCAAATTAAATTATATTATTTTCAATTAAAATTAAATTATTTTCAAATTAAATTATATTCTTTGTAATTAAATTATTTCCAAATTAAATTAAATTATTTTCAAATTAAATTATATTATTTTCAAATTAAATTATATTATTTTTAAATTAAATTATATAATTTTTAAATTAAATTAAATTATTTTTAAATTACAATAAATTATTTTCAGATTAAATTAAATTGTTTTTAAATTAAATTATATTATTTTCAAATTAAATTATATTATTTTCAAATTAAATTATATAATTATTAAATAAAATTATATAATTTTCAAATTAAATTTTATTATTTTCAAATTAAATTAAATTATTGTCAAATTAAATTAAATTATTTTAAAATTAAATTCTATTATTAACAAATTAAATTATATTATTTTCAAAATAAATTAAACTATTTTCAAATTAAGTTATAATATTTTAAAATTAAATTAAATTAAATTATTTTCAAATTAAATTAAATTATTTTTAAATTAAATTAAATTATTTTCAAATTAAATTATATTATTTTTAAATTAAATAAAATTATTTTTAAAATAAATAATATTATTTTTAAATTAAATTATATTGTTTTCAAATTAAATTAATTTATTTTCAAATTATATTATTTTCAAATTAAATAAAATTATTTTTAAATTAAATTATATTATTTTCAAATTAAATTAAGGTCTTTTCAAATAAAATTAAATTATTTTTAAATTAAATTAAATTATTTTTAAATTAAATTATGTGCAAATTAAATTAAATTACTTTTAAATTTAATTAAACTAAATTATTTTTAAATTAAATTAAATTATTTTCAAATTAAATTAAATTATTTTCAAATTAAATTATATTATTTTCATATTAAATTATATTATTTTCAAATTAAATTATATTATTTTCAACTAAATTATATTATTTTCAAATTAAATTATATTATTTTCAAATTAAATTAAATTAGTTTTAAATAAAATTATATTATTTTCAAATTAAATTATATTATTTTTAAATTAAATTAAATTATTTTCAAATTAAATTAAGTTATTTTCAAGTTAAATTATTTTTAAATTAAATTAAATTATTTTTAAATTAAATTAAATTATTTTTAAATTACAATAAATTATTTTCAGATTAAATTAAATTATTTTTAAATTAAATTATTTCCAAATTAAATTACATTATTTTCAACTAAAATTTAATTATTTTTAAATTAAATTATATTATTTTCAAATAAAATTATATAATTTTCAAATTAAATTTTATTATTTTCAAATTAAATTAAATTATTTTCAAATTAAGTTATATTATTTTTAAATTAAATTATTTTATTTTCAAATTAAATTATATTATTTTCAAATTAAAATATGTTATTTTCAAATTAAATTATATTATTTTCAAATTAAATTATATTGTTTTCAAATTAAATTAAAATATTTTAAAATTAAATTCTATTATTTACAAATTAAATTATATTATTTTCAAATTAAATTAAACTATTTTCAAATTAAGTTATAATATTTTAAAATTAACTTAAATTAAATTATTTTCAAATTAAATTAAATTATTTTTAAATTAAATTAAATTATTTTCAAATTAAATTATATTATTTTCAAATTAAATAAAATTATTTTCAAAATAAATAATATTATTTTCAAATTAAATTATATTGTTATCAAATTAAATTATTTTATTTTCAAATTATATTATTTTCAAATTAAATAAAATTATTTTTAAATTAAATTATATTATTTTCAAATTAAATTAAGTTATTTTCAAATTAAATTCTGTTATTTTCAAATTAAATTATATTATTTTCAAATTAAATTAAATTATTTTTAAATTAAATTAAATTATTTTTAAATTACAATAAATTATTTTCAGATTAAATCAAATTATTTTTAAATTAAATTATTTCCAAATTAAATTCAATTATTTTCAACTAAAATTTAATTATTTTTAAATTAAATTATATTATTTTCAAATAAAATTATATAATTTTCAAATTAAATTTTATTATTTTCAAATTAAATTAAATTATTTTCAAATTAAATTATATTATTTTTAAATTAAATTATTTCATTTTCAAAATAAATTATATTATTTTCAAATTAAAATATGTTATTTTCAAATTAAATTATATTATTTTCAAATTAAATTATATTGTTTTCAAATTAAATTAAAATATTTTAAAATTAAATTCTATTATTTACAAATTAAATTATATTATTTTCAAATTAAATTAAACTATTTTCAAATTAAGTTATAATATTTTAAAATTAACTTAAATTAAATATTATTTTCAAATTAAATTAAATTATTTTTAAATTGAATTAAATTATTTTCAAATTAAATTATATTATTTTCAAATTAAATAAAATTATTTTCAAAATAAATAATATTATTTTCAAATTAAATTATATTGTTATCAAATTAAATTATTTTATTTTCAAATTATATTATTTTCAAATTAAATACAATTATTTTTAAATTAAATTATATTATTTTCAAATTAAATTAAGTTATTTTCAAATTAAATTAAATTATTATTAAATTAAATTAAATTATTTTTAAATTAAATTATTTGCAAATTAAATTAAATTACTTTTAAATTTAATTAAACTAAATTATTTTCAAATAAATTATATTATTTTCAAATTAAATTAAATTATTTTTAAATTAAATTATTTTTAAATTTAATTGAATTAAATTATTTTTAAATTAAATTATTTTCAAAATAAATTATATTATTTTCAAAATAAATTATATTATTTTCAAATTAAATTAAATTATTTTCAAATTAAATTTTGTTATTTTTAAATTAAATTATATTATTTTGAAATTAAATTAATTTATTTTCAAATTAAATTTTATTATTTTCAAATAAAATTACATTATTTTCAAATTAAAATAAATTATTTTCAAATGAAATTATATTATTTTCAAATTAAATTATATTATTTTCAAATTAAATTCTGTTATTTTCAAATTAAATTAAATTATTTTTAAATTAAATTATATTATTTTCAAATTAAAAATTATATTATTTTCCAATTAAATTATATAATTTTCAAATTAAATTATATTATTTTCAAATTACATTAAATTATTTTCAAATTAAATTATATTATTTTCAAATTGAATTATATTATTTTCAAATTAAAATAAATTATTTTCAAATGAAATTATATTATTTTCAAATTAAATTATATTATTTTCAAATTAAATTCTGTTATTTTCAAATTAAATTAAATTATTTTAAAATTAAATTTTATTATTTTCAAATTAAAAATTAGATTATTTTCAAATTAAATTATATAATTTTCAAATTAAATTATATTATTTTCAAATTAAATTAAATTAAATTATTTTCAAATTAAATTATATTATTTTCAAATTGAATTATATTATTTTCAAAATAAAATAAGTTATTTTCAAATTAAATTATATTATTTTCAAATTAAATTTATTTATTTTCAAATTAAATTATATTATTTTTAAATTAACTTATTTCCAAAATAAATTAAATTATTTTCAAATTAAATTAAATTATTATCAAATTAAATTATATTATTTTCAAATTAAATTATATTATTTTCAAATTAATATATATTATTTTCAAATTAAATTATATTATTTTAAATTAAATTAAATTATTTTTAAATTAAATTATATTATTTTCAATTTAAATTAGATTATTTTTAAATTTAATTAAATAAAATTATTTTTAAATTAAATTATATAATTTTCAAATTAAATTATAATATTTTCAAATTAAATTATATTATTTTCAAATTGAATTGTATTATTTTCAAATTAAATTAAATTATTTTTATATTAAATTATTTTTAAATTTTATTGAATTAAATTATTTTTAAATTTAATTATTTTCAAAATAAATTATATTATTTTCAAAATAAATTATATTATTTTCAAAATAAATTATATTATTTTCAAATTAAATTAAAATATTTTCAAATTAAATTCTGTTATTTTCAAATTACATTATATTATTTTAAAATTAAATTAATTTATTTTCAAATTCAATTATATTATTTTCAAACTAAATTAAATTATTTTCAAATTCAATTCTGTTATTTTCAAATTAAATTAAATTATTTTTAAATTAAATTATATTATTTTCAAATTAAAAATTATATTATTTTCAAATTTAATTATATAATTTTCAAATTAAATTATATTATTTTCAAATTAAATTAAATTATTTTCAAATCAAATTATATTATTTTCAAATTGAATTATATTATTTTCAAATTAAAATAAATTATTTTCAAATTAAATTATATTATTTTCAAATTAATATATATTATTTTCAAATTAAATTCTGTTATTTTCAAATTAAATTAAATTATTTTTAAATTAAATTAAATTATTTTTAAACTAAATTAAGTTATTTTCAAATTACAATAAATTATTTATAAATTAAATTAAATTGTTTTTAAATTTAATTAAATTAAATTATTTTTAAAATAAATTAAATTATTCTGAAATTAAATTAAATAATTTTAAAATTAAATTATATTATTTTTAAATTTAATTAAATTATCTTCAAAATAAATTAAATTATTTTCATATTAAATTAAATTATTTTGAAATTAAATTAAATTATTTTTAAAATAAATTAAATTATTTTTAAATTAAATTAAATTATTTTCAAATTAAATTATATTATTTTCAAATTAAACTATATTTTTTTTAAATTAAACTATTTTATTTTCAAATTAAAATATATTATTATCAAATTAAATTATATTATTTTCAAATTAAATTAAATTATTTTCAAATTAAATTATATTATATTCAAATTAAATTATATTGTTTTCAAATTAAAATATATTATTTTCAAATTAAATTATATTATTTTCAAATTAAATTAAATTATTTTCAAATTAAATTAAATTATTTTCAAAATAATTTATATTATTTTCAAATTAATTTAAATTATTTTTAGATTAAATTCTGTTATTTTCAAATTAAATTATATTATTTTCAAATTAAATTAAATTATTTTCAAATTAAATTAAATTTTATTAATTTCAAATTAAATTATATTATTTTCAAATTAAATTATATTATTTTCAAATTAAATTATATTATTTTCAAATTACTTACATTCTTTTTAAATTAAATTATTTCCAAATTAAATTAAATTATTTTCAAATTAAATTAAATTATTTTTTAATTAAATTATATAAATGTTAAATTAAATTATGTTATTTTCAAATTAAATTATATAATTTTAAAATTAAATTATATTATTTTTAAATTAAATTAAATTATTTTCAAATTAAATTATATTATTTTCAAATTAATATATATTATTTTCAAATTAAATTCTGTTATTTTCAAATTAAATTAAATTATTTTTAAATTAAATTAAATTATTTTTAAACTAAATTAAGTTATTTTTAAATTACAATAAATTATTTTCAAATTAAATTAAATTGTTTTTAAATTTAATTGAATTAAATTATTTTTAAAATAAATTAAATTATTCTGAAATTAAATTAAATAATTTTAAAATTAAATTATATTATTTTTAAATTTAATTAAATTATCTTCAAAATAAATTAAATTATTTTCATATTAAATTAAAATATTTTGAAATTAAATTAAATTATTTTTAAAATAAATTAAATTATTTTTAAATTAAATTAAATTATTTTCAAATTAAATTATATTTTTTTCGAATCAAATTATATTATTTTCAATTCAAATTATATTATATTATTTTCAAATTAAATTATATTATTTTCAAATTAAATTAAATTATTTTCAAATTAAATTATATTATATTCAAATTAAATTATATTAGTTTCAAATTAAAATATATTATTTTCAAATTAAATTATATTATTTTCAAATTAAAATATATCATTTTCAAATTAAATTATATTTTTTAAATCAAATTATATTATTTTCAAATTAAATTATATTATTTTCAAATTAAATTATATTCCTTTCAAATTAAAATATATTATTTTCAAATTAAATTAAATTATTTTCAAATTAAAATATATTATTTTTAAAATAAATTATTTTATTTGCAAATTAAAATATATTATTTTGAAATTAAATTATATAATTTTTAAATAAAATTATATTATTTTCAAATTAAATTTTATTATTTTTAAAATAAATTAAATTATTTTCAAATTAAATTATACTATTTTTAAATTAAATTATTTTTTTTTCAAATTAAATTATATTATTTTCAAATTAAATTATATTATTTTCAAATTAAATTAAATTTTTTTCAAATTAAATTATATTATATTCAATTAAATTATATTATTTTCAAATTGAAATATATTATTTTCAAATTAAATTATATTATTTTCAAATTAAATTAATTTGTTTTCAAATTATATTATTTTCAAATTAAATTAAATTATTTTAAAATTAAATTCTATTATTTACAAATTAAATTATATTATTTTCAAATTAAATTAAACTATTTTCAAATTAAGTTATAATATTTTAAAATTAAATTAAATTATTTTCAAATTAAATTAAATTATTTTCAAATTAAATTAAATTATTTTCAAATTAAATTGTATTATTTTCAAAAAAAAAATATTTTCAAATTAAATTATATAATTTTCAAATTAAATTATATAATTTTCAAATTAAATTACATTATTTTCAAATTAAAATAAATTATTTTCAAATTAAATTATATTATTTTCAAATTAAATTATATTATTTTCAAATTCAATTCTGTTATTTTCAAATTAAATTAAATTGTTTTTAAATTAAATTATATTATTTTCAAATTAAAAATTATATTATTTTCAAATTAAATTATATTATTTTCAAATTGAATTATATTATTTTCAAATTAAAATAAATTATTTTCAAATTAAATTATATTGTTTTCAAATTAATATATATTATTTTCAAATTAAATTCTGTTATTTTCAAATTAAATTAAATTATTTTTAAATTAAATTAAATTATTTTTAAACTAAATTAAGTTATTTTTAAATTAAATTAAATTATTTTCAAATTAAATTATATTATTTTCAAATTAAACTATATTATTTTTAAATTAAACTATTTTATTTTCAAATTAAAATATATTATTATCAAATTAAATTATATTATTTTCAAATTAAATTAAATTATTTTCAAATTAAATTATATTATATTCAAATTAAATTATATTGTTTTCAAATTAAAATATATTATTTTCAAATTAAATTATATTATTTTCAAATTAAATTAAAATATTTTCAAATTAAATTAAATTATTTTCAAAATAATTTATATTATTTTCAAATTAATTTAAATTATTTTTAGATTAAATTCTGTTATTTTCAAATTAAATTATATTATTTTCAAATTAAATTAAATTATTTTCAAATTAAATTAAATTTTATTAATTTCAAATTAAATTATATTATTTTCAAATTAAATTATATTATTTTCAAATTAAATTATATTATTTTCAAATTACTTATATTCTTTTTAAATTAATATATTTCCAAATTAAATTAAATTATTTTCAAATTAAATTAAATTATTTTTTAATTAAATTATATAAATGTTAAATTAAATTATGTTATTTTCAAATTAAATTATATAATTTTAAAATTAAATTATATTATTTTCAAATTACATTAAATTATTTTCAAATTAAATTATATTATTTTCAAATTAATATATATTATTTTCAAATTAAATTCTGTTATTTTCAAATTAAATTAAATTATTTTTAAATTAAATTAAATTATTTTTAAACTAAATTAAGTTATTTTTAAATTACAATAAATTATTTTCAAATTAAATTAAATTGTTTTTAAATTTAATTGAATTAAATTATTTTTAAAATAAATTAAATTATTCTGAAATTAAATTAAATAAATTTAAAATTAAATTATATTATTTTTAAATTTAATTAAATTATCTTCAAAATAAATTAAATTATTTTCATATTAAATTAAAATATTTTGAAATTAAATTAAATTATTTTTAAAATAAATTAAATTATTTTTAAATTAAATTAAATTATTTTCAAATTAAATTATATTTTTTTCGAATCAAATTATATTATTTTCAATTCAAATTATATTATATTATTTTCAAATTAAATTATATTATTTTCAAATTAAATTAAATTATTTTCAAATTAAATTATATTATTCAAATTAAATTATATTAGTTTCAAATTAAAATATATTATTTTCAAATTAAATTATATTATTTTCAAATTAAAATATATCATTTTCAAATTAAATTATATTTTTTTCAAATCAAATTATATTATTTTCAAATTAAATTATATTATTTTCAAATAAAATTATATTCCTTTCAAATTAAAATATATTATTTTCAAATTAAATTATATTATTTTCAAATAAAATTATATTATTTTTAAAATAAATTATTTTATTTGCAAATTAAAATATATTATTTTCAAATTAAATTATATTATTTTCAAATTAAATTAAATTATTTTCAAATTAAATTATATTATATTCAAATTAAATTATATTAGTTTCAAATTAAAATATATTATTTTCAAATTAAATTATATTATTTTCAAATTAAAATATATCATTTTCAAATTAAATTATATTTTTTTCAAATCAAATTATATTATTTTCAAATTAAATTATATTATTTTCAAATAAAATTATATTCCTTTCAAATTAAAATATATTATTTTCAAATTAAATTAAATTATTTTCAAATTAAAATATATTATTTTTAAAATAAATTATTTTATTTGCAAATTAAAATATATTATTTTGAAATTAAATTATATAATTTTTAAATAAAATTATATTATTTTCAAATTAAATTTTATTATTTTTAAAATAAATTAAATTATTTTCAAATTAAATTATACTATTTTTAAATTAAATTATTTTTTTTTCAAATTAAATTATATTATTTTCAAATTAAATTATATTATTTTCAAATTAAATTAAATTTTTTTCAAATTAAATTATATTATATTCAATTAAATTATATTATTTTCAAATTGAAATATATTATTTTCAAATTAAATTATATTATTTTCAAATTAAATTAATTTGTTTTCAAATTATATTATTTTCAAATTAAATTAAATTATTTTAAAATTAAATTCTATTATTTACAAATTAAATTATATTATTTTCAAATTAAATTAAACTATTTTCAAATTAAGTTATAATATTTTAAAATTAAATTAAATTATTTTCAAATTAAATTAAATTATTTTCAAATTAAATTAAATTATTTTCAAATTAAATTGTATTATTTTCAAAAAAAAAATATTTTCAAATTAAATTATATAATTTTCAAATTAAATTATATAATTTTCAAATTAAATTACATTATTTTCAAATTAAAATAAATTATTTTCAAATTAAATTATATTATTTTCAAATTAAATTATATTATTTTCAAATTCAATTCTGTTATTTTCAAATTAAATTAAATTGTTTTTAAATTAAATTATATTATTTTCAAATTAAAAATTATATTATTTTCAAATTAAATTATATTATTTTCAAATTGAATTATATTATTTTCAAATTAAAATAAATTATTTTCAAATTAAATTATATTGTTTTCAAATTAATATATATTATTTTCAAATTAAATTCTGTTATTTTCAAATTAAATTAAATTATTTTTAAATTAAATTAAATTATTTTTAAACTAAATTAAGTTATTTTTAAATTAAATTAAATTATTTTCAAATTAAATTATATTATTTTCAAATTAAACTATATTATTTTTAAATTAAACTATTTTATTTTCAAATTAAAATATATTATTATCAAATTAAATTATATTATTTTCAAATTAAATTAAATTATTTTCAAATTAAATTATATTATATTCAAATTAAATTATATTGTTTTCAAATTAAAATATATTATTTTCAAATTAAATTATATTATTTTCAAATTAAATTAAATTATTTTCAAATTAAATTAAATTATTTTCAAAATAATTTATATTATTTTCAAATTAATTTAAATTATTTTTAGATTAAATTCTGTTATTTTCAAATTAAATTATATTATTTTCAAATTAAATTAAATTATTTTCAAATTAAATTAAATTTTATTAATTTCAAATTAAATTATATTATTTTCAAATTAAATTATATTATTTTCAAATTAAATTATATTATTTTCAAATTACTTATATTCTTTTTAAATTAATATATTTCCAAATTAAATTAAATTATTTTCAAATTAAATTAAATTATTTTTTAATTAAATTATATAAATGTTAAATTAAATTATGTTATTTTCAAATTAAATTATATAATTTTAAAATTAAATTATATTATTTTCAAATTAAATTAAATTATTTTCAAATTAAATTATATTATTTTCAAATTAATATATATTATTTTCAAATTAAATTCTGTTATTTTCAAATTAAATTAAATTATTTTTAAATTAAATTAAATTATTTTTAAACTAAATTAAGTTATTTTTAAATTACAATAAATTATTTTCAAATTAAATTAAATTGTTTTTAAATTTAATTGAATTAAATTATTTTTAAAATAAATTAAATTATTCTGAAATTAAATTAAATAAATTTAAAATTAAATTATATTATTTTTAAATTTAATTAAATTATCTTCAAAATAAATTAAATTATTTTCATATTAAATTAAAATATTTTGAAATTAAATTAAATTATTTTTAAAATAAATTAAATTATTTTTAAATTAAATTAAATTATTTTCAAATTAAATTATATTTTTTTCGAATCAAATTATATTATTTTCAATTCAAATTATATTATATTATTTTCAAATTAAATTATATTATTTTCAAATTAAATTAAATTATTTTCAAATTAAATTATATTATTCAAATTAAATTATATTAGTTTCAAATTAAAATATATTATTTTCAAATTAAATTATATTATTTTTAAATTAAAATATATCATTTTCAAATTAAATTATATTTTTTTCAAATCAAATTATATTATTTTCAAATTAAATTATATTATTTTCAAATAAAATTATATTCCTTTCAAATTAAAATATATTATTTTCAAATTAAATTAAATTATTTTCAAATTAAAATATATTATTTTTAAAATAAATTATTTTATTTGCAAATTAAAATATATTATTTTGAAATTAAATTATATAATTTTTAAATAAAATTATATTATTTTCAAATTAAATTTTATTATTTTCAAATTAAATTAAATTATTTTCAAATTAAATTATATTATTTTTAAATTAAATTTAATTATTTTTAAAATAAATTATGTTATTTTCAAATTAAATTATATAATTTTTAAATAAAATTATATTATTTTCAAATTAAATTTTATTATTTTTAAAATAAATTAAATTATTTTCAAATTAAATTATACTATTTTTAAATTAAATTATTTTTTTTTCAAATTAAATTATATTATTTTCAAATTAAATTATATTATTTTCAAATTAAATTAAATTTTTTTCAAATTAAATTATATTATATTCAATTAAATTATATTATTTTCAAATTGAAATATATTATTTTCAAATTAAATTATATTATTTTCAAATTAAATTAATTTGTTTTCAAATTATATTATTTTCAAATTAAATTCAATTATTTTAAAATTAAATTCTATTATTTACAAATTAAATTATATTATTTTCAAATTAAATTAAACTATTTTCAAATTAAGTTATAATATTTTAAAATTAAATTAAATTATTTTCAAATTAAATTAAATTATTTTCAAATTAAATTAAATTATTTTCAAATTAAATTGTATTATTTTCAAAAAAAAAATATTTTCAAATTAAATTATATAATTTTCAAATTAAATTATATAATTTTCAAATTAAATTACATTATTTTCAAATTAAAATAAATTATTTTCAAATTAAATTATATTATTTTCAAATTAAATTATATTATTTTCAAATTCAATTCTGTTATTTTCAAATTAAATTAAATTGTTTTTAAATTAAATTATATTATTTTCAAATTAAAAATTATATTATTTTCAAATTAAATTATATTATTTTCAAATTGAATTATATTATTTTCAAATTAAAATAAATTATTTTCAAATTAAATTATATTGTTTTCAAATTAATATATATTATTTTCAAATTAAATTCTGTTATTTTCAAATTAAATTAAATTATTTTTAAATTAAATTAAATTATTTTTAAACTAAATTAAGTTATTTTTAAATTAAATTAAATTATTTTCAAATTAAATTATATTATTTTCAAATTAAACTATATTATTTTTAAATTAAACTATTTTATTTTCAAATTAAAATATATTATTATCAAATTAAATTATATTATTTTCAAATTAAATTAAATTATTTTCAAATTAAATTATATTATATTCAAATTAAATTATATTGTTTTCAAATTAAAATATATTATTTTCAAATTAAATTATATTATTTTCAAATTAAATTAAATTATTTTCAAATTAAATTAAATTATTTTCAAAATAATTTATATTATTTTCAAATTAATTTAAATTATTTTTAGATTAAATTCTGTTATTTTCAAATTAAATTATATTATTTTCAAATTAAATTAAATTATTTTCAAATTAAATTAAATTTTATTAATTTCAAATTAAATTATATTATTTTCAAATTAAATTATATTATTTTCAAATCAAATTATATTATTTTCAAATTACTTATATTCTTTTTAAATTAAATTATTTCCAAATTAAATTAAATTATTTTCAAATTAAATTAAATTATTTTTTAATTAAATTATATAAATGTTAAATTAAATTATGTTATTTTCAAATTAAATTATATAATTTTAAAATTAAATTATATTATTTTCAAAATAAATTAAATTATTTTCAAATTAAATTATATTATTTTCAAATTAATATATATTATTTTCAAATTAAATTCTGTTATTTTCAAATTAAATTAAATTATTTTTAAATTAAATTAAATTATTTTTAAACTAAATTAAGTTATTTTTAAATTACAATAAATTATTTTCAAATTAAATTAAATTGTTTTTAAATTTAATTGAATTAAATTATTTTTAAAATAAATTAAATTATTCTGAAATTAAATTAAATAAATTTAAAATTAAATTATATTATTTTTAAATTTAATTAAATTATCTTCAAAATAAATTAAATTATTTTCATATTAAATTAAAATATTTTGAAATTAAATTAAATTATTTTTAAAATAAATTAAATTATTTTTAAATTAAATTAAATTATTTTCAAATTAAATTATATTTTTTCGAATCAAATTATATTATTTTCAATTCAAATTATATTATATTATTTTCAAATTAAATTATATTATTTTCAAATTAAATTAAATTATTTTCAAATTAAATTATATTATATTCAAATTAAATTATATTAGTTTCAAATTAAAATATATTATTTTCAAATTAAATTATATTATTTTCAAATTAAAATATATCATTTTCAAATTAAATTATATTTTTTTCAAATCAAATTATATTATTTTCAAATTAAATTATATTATTTTCAAATAAAATTATATTCCTTTCAAATTAAAATATATTATTTTCAAATTAAATTAAATTATTTTCAAATTAAAATATATTATTTTTAAAATAAATTATTTTATTTGCAAATTAAAATATATTATTTTGAAATTAAATTATATAATTTTTAAATAAAATTATATTATTTTCAAATTAAATTTTATTATTTTCAAATTAAATTAAATTATTTTCAAATTAAATTATATTATTTTTAAATTAAATTTAATTATTTTTAAATTAAATTATGTTATTTTCAAATTAAATTATATAATTTTTAAATAAAATTATATTATTTCCAAATTAAATTTTATTATTTTTAAAATAAATTAAATTATTTTCAAATTAAATTATACTATTTTTAAATTAAATTTTTTTTTTTTCAAATTAAATTATATTATTTTCAAATTAAATTATATTATTTTCAAATTAAATTAAATTTTTTTCAAATTAAATTATATTATATTCAATTAAATTATATTATTTTCAAATTGAAATATATTATTTTCAAATTAAATTATATTATTTTCAAATTAAATTAATTTGTTTTCAAATTATATTATTTTCAAATTAAATTAAATTATTTTAAAATTAAATTCTATTATTTACAAATTAAATTATATTATTTTCAAATTAAATTAAACTATTTTCAAATTAAGTTATAATATTTTAAAATTAAATTAAATTATTTTCAAATTAAATTAAATTATTTTCAAATTAAATTAAATTATTTTCAAATTAAATTGTATTATTTTCAAAAAAAAAATATTTTCAAATTAAATTATATAATTTTCAAATTAAATTATATAATTTTCAAATTAAATTACATTATTTTCAAATTAAAATAAATTTTTTTCAAATTAAATTATATTATATTCAATTAAATTATATTATTTTCAAATTGAAATATATTATTTTCAAATTAAATTATATTATTTTCAAATTAAATTAATTTGTTTTCAAATTATATTATTTTCAAATTAAATTAAATTATTTTAAAATTAAATTCTATTATTTACAAATTAAATTATATTATTTTCAAATTAAATTAAACTATTTTCAAATTAAGTTATAATATTTTAAAATTAAATTAAATTATTTTCAAATTAAATTAAATTATTTTCAAATTAAATTAAATTATTTTCAAATTAAATTGTATTATTTTCAAAAAAAAAATATTTTCAAATTAAATTATATAATTTTCAAATTAAATTATATAATTTTCAAATTAAATTACATTATTTTCAAATTAAAATAAATTATTTTCAAATTAATTTATATTATTTTTAAATTAAATTATATTATTTTCAAATTCAATTCTGTTATTTTCAAATTAAATTAAATTGTTTTTAAATTAAATTATATTATTTTCAAATTAAAAATTATATTACTTTCAAATTAAACTATATTATTTTCAAATTGAATTATATTATTTTCAAATTAAAATAAATTATTTTCAAATTAAATTATATTGTTTTCAAATTAATATATATTATTTTCAAATTAAATTCTGTTATTTTCAAATTAAATTAAATTATTTTTAAATTAAATTAAATTATTTTTAAACTAAATTAAGTTATTTTTAAATTAAATTAAATTATTTTCAAATTAAATTATATAATTTTTAAATAAAATTATATTATTTTCAAATTAAATTTTATTATTTTTAAAATAAATTAAATTATTTTCAAATTAAATTATACTATTTTTAAATTAAATTATTTTTTTTCAAATTAAATTATATTATTTTCAAATTAAATTATATTATTTTCAAATTAAATTAAATTTTTTTCAAATTAAATTATATTATATTCAATTAAATTATATTATTTTCAAATTGAAATATATTATTTTCAAATTAAATTATATTATTTTCAAATTAAATTAATTTGTTTTCAAATTATATTATTTTCAAATTAAATTAAATTATTTTAAAATTAAATTCTATTATTTACAAATTAAATTATATTATTTTAAAATTAAATTAAACTATTTTCAAATTAAGTTATAATATTTTAAAATTAAATTAAATTATTTTCAAATTAAATTAAATTATTTTCAAATTAAATTAAATTATTTTCAAATTAAATTGTATTATTTTCAAAAAAAAAATATTTTCAAATTAAATTATATAATTTTCAAATTAAATTATATAATTTTCAAATTAAATTACATTATTTTCAAATTAAAATAAATTATTTTCAAATTAAATTATATTATTTTCAAATTAAATTATATTATTTTCAAATTCAATTCTGTTATTTTCAAATTAAATTAAATTGTTTTTAAATTAAATTATATTATTTTCAAATTAAAAATTATATTATTTTCAAATTAAATTATATTATTTTCAAATTGAATTATATTATTTTCAAATTAAAATAAATTATTTTCAAATTAAATTATATTGTTTTCAAATTAATATATATTATTTTCAAATTAAATTCTGTTATTTTCAAATTAAATTAAATTATTTTTAAATTAAATTAAATTATTTTTAAACTAAATTAAGTTATTTTTAAATTACAATAAATTATTTTCAAATTAAATTAAATTGTTTTTAAATTTAATTGAATTAAATTATTTTTAAAATAAATTAAATTATTCTGAAATTAAATTAAATAATTTTCAAATTAAATTATATTATTTTCAAATTAAATTATATTATTTTTAAATTAAATTATTTCCAAATTAAATTAAATTATTTTCAAATTAAATTTAATTATTTTTAAATTAAATTATATTATTTTCAAATTAAGTTATATTATTTTCAAATTAAATTATATAATTTTTAAATAAAACTATATTATTTTCAAATTAAATTTTATTATTTTCAAATTAAATTAAATTATTTTCAAATTAAACTATATTATTTTTGAATTAAACTATTTTATTTTCAAATTAAAATATATTATTATCAAATTAAATTATATTATTTTCAAATTAAATTAAATTATTTTCAAATTAAATTATATTATATTCAAATTAAATTATATTATTTTCAAATTAAAATATATTATTTTCAAATTAAACTATATTATTTGCAAATTAAATTAATTTATTTTCAAATTAAATTATGTTATTTTCAAATTTAATTAAATTTTTTAAAAATTAAATTCTGTTATTTACAAATTAAATTATATTATTTTTTAATTAAATTAAACTATTTTCAAATTAAGTTATTATATTTTAAAATAAAATTAAATTATTTTCAAATTAAATTAAATTATTTTCAAATTAAATTAAATTATTTTCAAAATAAATTATATTATTTTCAAATTAATTTAAATTATTTTTAGATTAAATTCTGTTATTTTCAAATTAAATTATATTATTTTCAAATTAAATTAAATTATTTTCAAATTAAATTAAATTTTATTAATTTCAAATTAAATTATATTATTTTCAAATTAAATTATATTATTTTCAAATTAAATTATATTATTTTCAAATTACTTATATTCTTTTTAAATTAAATTATTTCCAAATTAAATTAAATTATTATCAAATTAAATTAAATTATTTTTTAATTAAATTATATTAATGTTAAATTAAATTATGTTATTTTCAAATTAAATTATATAATTTTAAAATTAAATTATATTATTTTCAAATTAAATTAAATTATTTTCAAATTAAATTATATTATTTTCAAATTAATATATATTATTTTCAAATTAAATTCTGTTATTTTCAAATTAAATTAAATTATTTTTAAATTAAATTAAATTGTTTTTAAACTAAATTAAGTTATTTTTAAATTACAATAAATTATTTTCAAATTAAATTAAATAGTTTTTAAATTTAATTGAATTAAATTATTTTTAAAATAAATTAAATTATTCTGAAAATTAAATAATTTTAAAATTAAATTATATTATTTTTAAATTTAATTAAATTATCTTCAAAATAAATTAAATTATTTTCATATTAAATTAAATTATTTTGAAATTAAATTAAATTATTTTTAAATTAAATTAAATTATTTTTAAATTAAATTAAATTATTTTTAAATTAAATTATATTTTTTTCAAATCAAATTATATTATTTTCAATTCAAATTATATTATAATATTTTTAAATTAAATTATATTATTTTCAAATTAAATTAAATTATTTTCAAATTAAATTATATTATATTCAAATTAAATTATATTAGTTTCAAATTAAAATATATTATTTTCAAATTAAATTATATTATTTTCAAATTAAAATATATCATTTTTAAATTAAATTATATGATTTTCAAAATAAATTAAATTATTTTCAAATTAAATTAAATTATTTTCATATTAAATTATAGTATTTTCAAATTAAATTAAATTATTTTCAAATTAAATTATATATTATTTTTAAATTAAATTATTTTCAAATTAAATTATATTATTTTCAAAATAAATTATATTATTTTCAAATTTAATTAAATTATTTTCAAATTAAATTCTGTTATTTTCAAATTAAATTATATTATTTTCAAATTAAATTAAATTATTTTCAAATTAAATTAAATTATTTTCAAATTAAATTATATTAATTTCAAATTAAATAATATCATTTTTAAATTAAATTATATTATTTTCAAATTAAATTAAATTATTTTCAAATTAAATTATATTCTTTTTAAATTGAATTATTTCCAAATTAAATAAAATTATTTTTAAATTAAATTATAATATTTTCAAATTAAAATATATTATTTTCAAATTAAATTATATAATTTTCAAATTAAATTATATTATTTTCAAATTAAAATATATTATTTTCAAATTAAATTGAATTATTTTAAAAGTAAATTATATTATTTTTAAATTAAATTAATTTATTTTCAAATTAAATTATATTATTTTCAAATTAAATTATATTATTTTCAAATTAAATTAAATTATTTTTAAATTTAATTAAATTATTTTTAAACTAAATTAAGTTATTTTCAAATTACAATAAATTATTTTCAAATTAAATTAAATTGTTTTTAAATTTAATTAAATTAAATTATTTTTAAAATAAATTAAATTATTCTGAAATTAAATTAAATAATTTTAAAATTAAATTATATTATTTTTAAATTTAATTAAATTATCTTCAAAATAAATTAAATTATTTTCATATTAAAATAAATTATTTTGAAATTAAATTTAATTATTTTTAAAATAAATTAAATTATTTTTAATTTAAATTAAATTATTTTCAAATTAAATTATATTTTTTTCAAATCAAATTATATTATTTTCAAATTAAATTATATTATTTTCAAAAAAATTTATATTCCTTTCAAATTAAAATATATTATTTTCAAATTAAATTATATTATATTCAAATTAAATTAAATTATTTTCAAATTAAAATATATTATTTTTAAATTAAATTATTTTATTTTCAAATTAAAATATATTATTTTGAAATTAAATTATATAATTTTTAAATAAAATTATATTATTTTCAAATTAAATTTTATTATTTTCAAATTAAATTAAATTATTTTCAAATTAAATTATATTATTTTTAAATTAAATTTTATTATTTTTAAATTAAATTATATTATTTTCAAATTAAATTATATAATTTTTAAATAAAATTATATTATTTTCAAATTAAATTTTATTATTTTTAAAATAAATTAAATTATTTTCAAATTAAATTATACTATTTTTGAATTAAATTATTTTTTTTTCAAATTAAATTATATTATTTTCAAATTAAATTATATTATTTTCAAATTAAATTAAATTATTTTCAAATTAAATTATATTATATTCAATTAAATTATATTATTTTCAAATTAATTTAAATTATTTTTAGATTAAATTCTGTTATTTTCAAATTAAATTATATTATTTTCAAATTAAATTAAATTATTTTCAAATTAAATTAAATTTTATTAATTTCAAATTAAATTATATTATTTTCAAATTAAATTATATTATTTTCAAATTAAATTATATTATTTTCAAATTACTTATATTCTTTTTAAATTAAATTATTTCCAAATTAAATTAAATTATTATCAAATTAAATTTAATTATTTTTTAATTAAATTATATTAATGTTAAATTAAATTATGTTATTTTCAAATTAAATTATATAATTTGAAAATTAAATTATATTATTTTCAAATTAAATTATTTTCAAATTAAATTATATTATTTTCAAATTAATATATATTATTTTCAAATTAAATTCTGTTATATTCAAATTAAATTTTATTATTTTTAAAATAAATTAAATTATTTTCAAATTAAATTATACTATTTTTGAATTAAATTATTTTTTTTTCAAATTAAATTATATTATTTTCAAATTAAATTATATTATTTTCAAATTAAATTAAATTATTTTCAAATTAAATTATATTATATTCAATTAAATTATATTATTTTCAAATTAATTTAAATTATTTTTAGATTAAATTCTGTTATTTTCAAATTAAATTATATTATTTTCAAATTAAATTAAATTATTTTCAAATTAAATTAAATTTTATTAATTTCAAATTAAATTATATTATTTTCAAATTAAATTATATTATTTTCAAATTAAATTATATTATTTTCAAATTACTTATATTCTTTTTAAATTAAATTATTTCCAAATTAAATTAAATTATTATCAAATTAAATTAAATTATTTTTTAATTAAATTATATTAATGTTAAATTAAATTATGTTATTTTCAAATTAAATTATATAATTTTAAAATTAAATTATATTATTTTCAAATTAAATTATTTTCAAATTAAATTATATTATTTTCAAATTAATATATATTATTTTCAAATTAAATTCTGCTATTTTCAAATTAAATTAAATTATTTTTAAATTAAATTAAATTGTTTTAAAACTAAATTAAGTTATTTTTAAATTACAATAAATTATTTTCAAATTAAATTAAATTGTTTTTAAATTTAATTGAATTAAATTATTTTTAAAATAAATTAAATTATTCTGAAATTAAATTAAATAATTTTAAAATTAAATTATATTATTTTTAAATTTAATTAAATTATCTTCAAAATAAATTAAATTATTTTCATATTAAATTAAATTATTTTGAAATTAAATTAAATTATTTTTAAAATAAATTAAATTATTTTTAAATTAAATTAAATTATTTTCAAATGAAATTATATTTTTTTCAAATCAAATTATATTATTTTCAATTCAAATTATATTATATTATTTTCAAATTAAATTATATTATTTTCAAATTAAATTAAATTATTTTCAAATTAAATTATATTATATTCAAATTAAATTATATTAGTTTCAAATTAAAATATATTATTTTCAAATTAAATTATATTATTTTCAAATTAAAATATATCATTTTCAAATTAAATGATATGATTTTCAAATTAAATTAATTTATTTTCAAATTAAATTAAATTATTTTCAAATTAAATTATAGTATTTTCAAACTAAATTAAATTTTTTTCAAATTAAATTATATATTATTTTTAAATTAAATTATTTTCAATTTAAATTATTTTATTTTCAAAATAAATTATATTATTTTTAAATTAAATTAAATTATTTTCAAATTAAATTCTGTTATTTTCAAATTAAATTATATTATTTTCAAATTAAATTAAATTATTTTCAAATTAAATTAAATTATTTTCAAATTAAATTATATTAATTTCAAATTAAATAATATCATTTTTAAATTAAATTATATTATTTTCAAATTAAATTAAATTATTTTCAAATTAAATTATATTCTTTTTAAATTGAATTATTTCCAAATTAAATAAAATTATTTTTAAATTAAATTATAATATTTTCAAATTAAAATATATTATTTTCAAATTAAATTATTTAATTTTCAAATTAAATTATATTATTTTCAAATTAAAATATATTATTTTCAAATTAAATTGAATTATTTTAAAAGTAAATTATATTATTTTTAAGTTAAATTAATTTATTTTCAAATTAAATTATATTATTTTCAAATTAAATTATATTATTTTCAAATTAAATTAAATTATTTTTAAATTAAATTAAATTATTTTTAAACTAAATTGAGTTATTTTCAAATTACAATAAATTATTTTCAAATTAAATTAAATTGTTTTTAAATTTAATTAAATTAAATTATTTTTAAAATAAATTAAATTATTCTGAAATTAAATTAAATAATTTTAAAATTAAATTATATTATTTTTAAATTTAATTAAATTATCTTCAAAATAAATTAAATTATTTTCATATTAAATTAAATTATTTTGAAGTTAAATTTAATTATTTTTAAAATAAATTAAATTATTTTTAAATTAAATTAAATTATTTTCAAAATAAATTATATTTTTTTCAAATCAAATTATATTATTTTCAAATTAAATTATATTATTTTCAAATAAAATTATATTCCTTTCAAATTAAAATATATTATTTTCAAATTAAATTATATTATATTCAAATTAAATTAAATTATTTTCAAATTAAAATATATTATTTTTAAATTAAATTATTTTATTTTCAAATTAAAATATATTATTTTGAAATTAAATTATATAATTTTTAAATAAAATTATATTATTTTCAAATTAAATTTTATTATTTTCAAATTAAATTAAATTATTTTCAAATTAAATTATATTATTTTTAAATTAAATTTAATTATTTTTAAATTAAATTATATTATTTACAAATTAAATTATATTATTTTCAAATTAAATTAAATTATTTTCAAATTAAGTAATAATATTTTAAAATTAAATTAAATTATTTTCAAATTAAATTAAATTATTTTCAAATTAAATTATTTTCAAATTAAATTATACTATTTTTAAATAAAATTATTTTTTTTTCAAATTAAATTATATTATTTTCAAATTAAATTATATTATTTTCAAATTAAATTAAATTATTTTCAAATTAAATTATATTATATTCAATTAAATTATATTATTTTCAAATTGAAATATATTATTTTCAAATTAAATTATATTATTTTCAAATTAAATTAATTTGTTTTCAAATTAAATTATATTATTTTCAAATTAAATTAAATCATTTTAAAATTAAATTCTATTATTTACAAATTAAATTATATTATTTTCAAATTAAATTAAACTATTTTCAAATTAAGTAATAATATTTTAAAATTAAATTAAATTATTTTCAAATTAAATTAAATTATTTTCAAATTAAATTATTTTCAAATTAAATTGTATTATTTTCAAAAAAAAAATATTTTCAAATTAAATTATATAATTTTCAAATTAAATTATATAATTTTCAAATTTAATTACATTATTTTCAAATTAAAATAAATTATTTTCAAATTACATTATATTATTTTCAAATTAAATTATATTATTTTCAAATTCAATTCTGTTATTTTCAAATTAAATTAAATTGTTTTTAAATTAAATTATATTATTTTCAAATTAAAAATTATGTTATTTTCAATTTAAATTATATAATTTTCAAATTAAATTATGTTATTGGCAAATTAAATTAAATTATTTTCAAATTAAATTATATTATTTTCAAATTGAATTATATTATTTTCAAATTAAAATAAATTATTTTCAAATTAAATTATATTGTTTTTAAATTAATATATATTATTTTCAAATTAAATTCTGTTATTTTCAAATTAAATTAAATTATTTTTAAATTAAATTAAATTATTTTTAAACTAAATTAAGTTATTTTTAAATTACAATAAATTATTTTCAAATTAAATTAAATTGTTTTTAAATTTAATTAAACTAAATTATTTTTAAAATAAATTAAATTATTCTGAAATTAAATTAAATAATTTTAAAATTAAATAATATTATTTTCTAATTTAATTAAATTATCTTTAAAATAAATTAAATTATTTTCATATTAAATTATATTATTTTCAATTCAAATTATATTATATTATTTTCAAATTAAATTATATTATTTTCAAATTAAATTAAATTATTTTCAAATTAAATTATATTATATTCAAATTAAATTATATTAGTTTCAAATTAAAATATATTATTTTCAAATTAAATTATATGATTTTCAAATTAAATTAAATTATTTTCAAATTAAATTAAATTATTTTCAAATTAAATTATATTATTTTCAAATTAAATTAAATTATTTTCAAATTAAATTATATATTATTTTTAAATTAAATTATTTTCAAATTAAATTTTATTATTTTCAAAATAAATTATATTATTTTCAAATTAAATTAAATTATTTTCAAATTAAATTCTGTTATTTTCAAATTAAATTATATTAATTTCAATTTAAATTAAATTATTTTCAAATTAAATTAAATTATTTTCAAATTAAATTATATTAATTTCAAATTAAATAATATTATTTTTAAATTAAATTATATTATTTTCAAATTAAATTAAATTATATTCAAATTAAATTATATTCTTTTTAAATTGAATTATTTCCAAATTAAATAAAATTATATTTAAATTAAATTATAATATTTTTAAATTAAAATATATTATTTTCAAATTAAATTATATAATTTTCAAATTAAATTATATTATTTTCAAATTAAAATATATTATTTTCAAATTAAATTGAATTATTTTAAAAGTAAATTATATTATTTTTAAATTAAATTAATTTATTTTCAAATTAAATTATATTATTTTCAAATTAAATTATATTATTTTCCAATTAAATTAAATTATTTTCAAATTATATTATATTATATTCAATTTAAATTATATTATTTTCAAATTAAAATATATTATTTTCAAATTAAATTGAATTATTTCAAAGTAAATTATATTATTTTTAATTTAAAATAATTTATTTTCAAATTAAATTAATTTATTTTCAAATTAAATTATATTATTTTCAAATTAAATTATATTATTTTTAAATTAAATTATTTCCAAATTAAATTAAATTATTTTCAAATTAAATTTAATTATTTTTAAATTAAATTATATTATTTTCAAATTAAATTATATTATTTTCAAATTAAATTATATGATTTTTAAATAAAACTATATTATTTTCAAATTAAATTTTATTATTTTCAAATTATATTAAATTATTTTCAAATTAAACTATATTATTTTTAAATTAAACTATTTTATTTTCAAATTAAAATATATTATTATCAAATTAAATTATATTATTTTCAAATTAAATTAAATTATTTTCAAATTAAATTATATTATATTCAAATTAAATTATATTATTTTCAAATTAAAATATATTATTTTCAAAATAAATTATATTATTTTCAAATTAAATTAATTTATTTTCAAATTAAATTATGTTATTTTCAAATTTAACTAAATTATTTTAAAATTAAATTCTGTTATTTACAAATTAAATTATATTATTTTCTAATTAAATTAAACTATTTTCAAATTAAGTTATTATATTTTAAAATAAAATCAAATTATTTTCAAATTAAATTAAATTATTTTCAAATTAAATTATATTAATTTCAAATTAAATAATATTATTTTTAAATTAAATTAAATTATTTTCAAATCAAATTAAATTATTTTCAAATTAAATTATATTCTTTTTAAATTGAATTATTTCCAAATTAAATAAAATTATATTTAAATTAAATTATAATATTTTCAAATTAAAATATATTATTTTCAAATTAAATTATATAATTTTCAAATTAAATTATATTATTTTCAAATTAAATTAAATTATTTTCAAATTATATTATATTATATTCAAACTAAATTATATTATTTTGAAATTAAAATATATTATTTTCAAATTAAATTGAATTAATTTGAAAGTAAATTATATTATTTTTAATTTAAATTAATTTATTTTCAAATTAAATTAATTTATTTTCAAATTAAATTATATTATTCTCAAATTAAAGTATATTATTTTTAAATTAAATTATTTCCAAATTAAATTAAATTATTTTCAAATTAAATTTAATTATTTTTAAATTAAATTATATTATTTTCAAATTAAATTATATTATTTTTAAATTAAATTATATAATTTTTAAATAAAACTATATTATTTTCAAATTAAATTTTATTATTTTCAAATTAAATTAAATTATTTTCAAATTAAACTATATTATTTTTAAATAAAACTATTTTATTTTCAAATTAAAATATATTATTATCAAATTAAATTATATTATTTTCAAATTAAATTAAATTATTTTCAAATTAAATTAATTTATTTTCAAATTAAATTATGTTATTTTCAAATTTAATTAAATTATTTTAAAATTAAATTCTGTTATTTACAAATTAAATTATATTATTTTCTAATTAAATTAAACTATTTTCAAATTAAGTTATTATATTTTAAAATAAAATTAAATTATTTTCAAATTAAATTAAATTATTTTCAAATTAAATTAAATTATTTTCAAAATAAATTATATTATTTTCAAATTAAATTAAATTATTTTTAGAATAAATTCTGTTATTTTCAAATTAAATTATATTATTTTCAAATTAAATTAAATTATTTTCAAATTAAATTAAATTTTATTAATTTCAAATTTAATTATATTATTTTCAAATTAAATTATATTATTTTCAAATTTAATTATATTATTTTCAAATTACTTATATTCTTTTTAAATTAAATTATTTCCAAATTAAATTAAATTATTTTCAAATTAAATTAAATTATTTTTTAATTAAATTATATTAATGTTAAATTAAATTATGTTATTTTCAAATTAAATTATATAATTTTAAAATTAAATTATATTATTTTCAAATTAAATTAAATTATTTTCAAATTAAATTATATTATTTTTAAATTAAATTATATTATTTTCATATTAAAATAAATCATTTTCAAATGAAATTATATTATTTTCAAAATAAATTTTTTCATTTTCAAATTAAATTATAATATTTTTAAATCAAATTATTTTCAAATTAAAATATATTATTTTCAAATTAAATTATATAATTTTCAAATTAAATTATATTATTTTCAAATTAAAATATATTATTTTCAAATTAAATTGAATTATTTTAAAAGTAAATTATATTATTTTTAAATTAAATTAATTTATTTTCAAATTAAATTATAATATTTTCTAATTAAATTATATTATTTTCAAATTAAATTAAATTATTTTCAAATTATATTATATTATGTTCAAATTAAATTATATTATTTTCAAATTAAAATATATTATTTTCAAATTAAATTGAATTATTTTCAAAGTAAATTATATTATTTTTAATTTAAATTAATTTATTTTCAAATTAAATTAATTTATTTTTAAATTAAATTATATTATTTTCAAATTAAATTATATTATTTTTAAATTAAATTATTTCCAAATTAAATTAAATTATTTTCAAATTAAATTTAATTATTTTTAAATTAAATTATATTATTTTCAAATTAAATTATATTATTTTCAAATTAAATTATATAATTTTTAAATAAAACTATATTATTTTCAAATTAAATTTTATTATTTTCAAATTAAATTAAATTATTTTCAAATTAAACTATATTATTTTTAAATTAAACTATTTTATTTTTAAATTAAAATATATTATTATCAAATTAAATTATATTATTTTCAAATTAAATTAAATTATTTTCAAATTAAATTTTATTATATTCAAATTAAATTATATTATTTTCAAATTAAATTAACTTATTTTCAAATTAAATTATATTATTTTCAAATTTAATTTAATTATTTTAAAATTAAATTCTGTTATTTACAAATTAAATTATTTTATTTTCTAATTAAATTAAACTATTTTCAAATTAAGTTATTATATTTTAAAATAAAATTAAATTATTTTCAAATTAAATTAAATTATTTTCAAATTAAATTAAATTATTTTCAAAAAAATTATATTATTTTCAAATTAAATTAAATTATTTTTAGATTAAATTCTGTTATTTTCAAATTAAATTATATTACTTTCAAATTAAATTAAATTATTTTCAAATTAAATTAAATTTTATTAATTTCAAATTAAATTATATTATTTTCAAATTAAATTATATTATTTTCAAATTAAATTATATTATTTTCAAATTGCTTATATTCTTTTTAAATTAAATTATTTCCAAATTAAATTAAATTATTTTCAAATTAAATTAAATTATTTTTTAATTAAATTATATTAAGTTTATATTAAATTATGTTATTTTCAAATTAAATTATATAATTTTAAAATTAAATTATATTATTTTCAAATTAAATTAAATTATTTTCAAATTAAATTATATTATTTTTAAATTAAATTATATTATTTTCATATTAAAATAAATCATTTTCAAATGAAATTATATTATTTTCAAAATAAATTTATTCATTTTCAAATTAAATTATATTATTTTTAAATTAAATTATTTTCAAATTAAATTTAATTATTTTTAAATTAAATTATATTATTTTCAAATTAAATTATATTATTTTCAAATTAAATTATATAATTTTTAAATAAAATTATATTATTTTCAAATTAAATTTTATTATCTTCAAATTAAACTAAATTATTTTCAAATTAAATTAAAATATTTTTAAATTAAATTATTTTATTTTCAAATTAAATTATATTATTTTCAAATTAAATAAAATTATTTTCAAATTAAATTATATTATTTTCAAGTTAAATTATATTATTTTGAAATTTAAATATATTATTTTCAAATTAAATTATAATATTTTCAAATTAAATTAATTTATTGTCAAATTCAATTATATTATTTTCAAATTATATTAAATTATTTTTAAATTAAATTCTATTATTTACAAATTAAATTATATTAGTTTCAAATTAAATTAAACTATGAATTGGTAAAACCATACAACATTATAGATAATCAGATAAACTTAATAAAGACGGAACAAAGCTTGAATATATAAATATACTCAACTTTTCCGGAACTCTATAATACTAATGAGTCTTTTTAGGACTACCAAAAACAAATCCCTTATGAAATTTGTCAGTTATTCTATAGCTTTCAGTCCACCTTCGTGGCACTCAACAAAAACCATAAAAATAACATTGAGTTTTAAGATCATGTCTTTCCGATACCATGAGTGGATAGCCATCTGTGGACGCGTTTCGAGATCTATCTCTCATCAGCACAGCTCTGCTTCCATGAACTATATTTTGTAAATCACTCACTTGAAAACCCATGTGTTGTTGGGGTTAGATGTTTTTAATTTTGACATTTTGTGAGAGAGACATGAACTTAGCAGGTTATTGATATAAATGATAAATTTTGAATTGGTAAAACCATACAACATTATAGATAATCAGATAAACTTAATAAAGACGGAACAAAGCTTGAATATATAAATATACTCAACCTTTCCGGAACTCTATAATACTAATGAGTCTTTTTAGGACTACCAAAAACAAATCTCTTATGAAATTTGTCAGTTATTCTATAGCTTTCAGTCCACCTTCGTGGCACTCAACAAAAACCATAAAAATAACATTGAGTTTTAAGATCATGTCTTTCGGATACCTTGAGTGGATAGCCATCTGTGGACGCGTTTCGAGATCTATCTCTCATCAGCACAGCTCTGCTTCCATGAACAATATTTTGTAAATCACTCACTTGAAAACCCATGTGGTGTTGGGGTTAGATGTTTTTAATTTTGACATTTTGTGAGAGAGACATGAACTTAGCAGGTTATTGATATAAATGATAAATTTTGAATTGGTAAAACCATACAACATTATATATAATCAGATAAACTTAATAAAGACGGAACAAAGCTTGAATATATAAATATACTCAACCTTTCCGGAACTCTATAATACTAATGAGTCTTTTTTGGACTACCAAAAACAAATCTCTTATGAAATTTGTCAGTTATTCTATAGCTTTCAGTCCACCTTCGTGGCACTCAACAAAAACCATAAAAATAACATTGAGTTTTAAGATCATGTCTTTCCGATACCTTGAGTGGATAGCCATCTGTGGACGCGTTTCGAGATCTATCTCTCATCAGCACAGCTCTGCTTGCATGAACAATATTTTGTAAATCACTCACTTGAAAACCCATGTGGTGTTGAGGTTAGATGTTTTTAATTTTGACATTTTGTGAGAGAGACATGAACTTAGCAGGTTATTGATATAAATGATAAATTTTGAATTGGTAAAACCATACAACATTATAGATAATCAGATAAACTTAATAAAGACGGAACAAAGCTTGAATATATAAATATACTCAACCTTTCCGGAACTCTATAATACTAATGAGTCTTTTTAGGACTACCAAAAACAAATCTCTTATGAAATTTTTCAGTTATTCTATAGCTTTCAGTCCACCTTCGTGGCACTCAACAAAAACCATAAAAATAACATTGAGTTTTAAGATCATGTCTTTCCGATACCTTGAGTGGATAGCCATCTGTGGACGCGTTTCGAGATCTATCTCTCATCAGCACAGCTCTGCTTCCATGAACAATATTTTGTAAATCACTCAAATTTCACAAAATTAAACTATTTTCAAATTATATTATATTATATTCAAATTAAATTATATTATTTTGAAATTAAAATATATTATTTTCAAATTAAATTGAATTAATTTCAAAGTAAATTTTATTATTTTTAATTTAAATTAATTTATTTTCAAATTAAATTAATTTATTTTCAAATTAAATTATATTATTTTCAAATTAAATTATATTATTTTTAAATTAAATTATTTCCAAATTAAATTAAATTATTTTCAAATTAAATTTAATTATTTTTAAATTAAATTATATTATTTTCAAATTAAATTATATTATTTTTAAATTAAATTATATAATTTTTAAATAAAACTATATTATTTTCAAATTAAATTTTATTATTTTCAAATTAAATTAAATTATTTTCAAATTAAACTATATTATTTTTAAATTAAACTATTTTATTTTCAAATTAAAATATATTATTATCAAATTAAATTATATTATTTTCAAATTAAATTAAATTATTTTCAAATTAAATTAAATTATATTCAAATTAAATTATATTATTTTCAAATTAAAATATATTATTTTCAAATTAAATTATATTATTTTCAAATTAAATTAATTTATTTTCAAATTAAAATATGTTATTTTCAAATTTAATTAAATTATTTTAAAATTAAATTCTGTTATTTACAAATTAAATTATATTATTTTCTAATTAAATTAAACTATTTTCAAATTAAGTTATTATATTTTAAAATAAAATTAAATTATTTTCAAATTAAATGAAATTATTTTCAAATTAAATTAAATTATTTTTAAAATAAATTATATTATTTTCAAATTAAATTAAATTATTTTTTAATTAAATTATATTAATGTTATATTAAATTATGTTATTTTCAAATTAAATTATATAATTTTAAAATTAAATTATATTATTTTCAAATTAAATTAAATTATTTTCAAATTAAATTATATTATTTTTAAATTAAATTATATTATTTTCATATTAAAATAAATCATTTTCAAATGAAATTATATTATTTTCAAAATAAATTTATTCATTTTCAAATTAAATTATATTATTTTTAAATTAAATTATTTTCAAATTAAATTTAATTATTTTTAAATTAAATTATATTATTTTCAAATTAAATTATATTATTTTCAAACTAAATTATATAATTTTTAAATAAAATTATATTATTTTCAAATTAAATTTTATTATCTTCAAATTAAACTAAATTATTTTCAAATTAAATTAAAATATTTTTAAATTAAATTATTTTATTTTCAAACTAAATTATATTATTTTCAAATTAAATAAAATTATTTTCAAATTAAATTATATTATTTTCAAGTTAAATTATATTATTTTGAAATTTAAATATATTATTTTCAAATTAAATTATAATATTTTCAAATTAAATTAATTTATTGTCAAATTCAATTATATTATTTTCAAATTATATTAAATTATTTTTAAATTAAATTCTATTATTTACAAATTAAATTATATTAGTTTCAAATTAAATTAAACTATGAATTGGTAAAACCATACAACATTATAGATAATCAGATAAACTTAATAAAGACGGAACAAAGCTTGAATATATAAATATACTCAACCTTTCCGGAACTCTATAATACTAATGAGTCTTTTTAGGACTACCAAAAACAAATCTTTTATGAAATTTGTCAGTTATTCTATAGCTTTCAGTCCACCTTCGTGGCACTCAACAAAAACCATAAAAATAACATTGAGTTTTAAGATCATGTCTTTCCGATACCTTGAGTGGATAGCCATCTGTGGACGCGTTTCGAGATCTATCTCTCATCAGCACAGCTCTGCTTCCATGAACAATATTTTGTAAATCACTCACTTGAAAACCCATGTGGTGTTGGGGTTAGATGTTTTTAATTTTGACATTTTGTGAGAGAGACATGAACTTAGCAGGTTATTGATATAAATGATAAATTTTGAATTGGTAAAACCATACAACATTATAGATAATCAGATAAACTTAATAAAGACGGAACAAAGCTTGAATATATAAATATACTCAACCTTTCCGGAACTCTATAATACTAATGAGTCTTTTTAGGACTACCAAAAACAAATCTCTTATGAAATTTGTCAGTTATTCTATAGCTTTCAGTCCACCTTCGTGGCACTCAACAAAAACCATAAAAATAACATTGAGTTTTAAGATCATGTCTTTCCGATACCTTGAGTGGATAGCCATCTGCGGACGCGTTTCGAGATCTATCTCTCATCAGCACAGCTCTGCTTCCATGAACAATATTTTGTAAATCACTCACTTGAAAACCCATGTGGTGTTGGGGTTAGATGTTTTTAATTTTGACATTTTGTGAGAGAGACATGAACTTAGCAGGTTATTGATATAAATGATAAATTTTGAATTGGTAAAACCATACAACATTATAGATAATCAGATAAACTTAATAAAGACGGAACAAAGCTTGAATATATAAATATACTCAACCTTTCCGGAACTCTATAATACTAATGAGTCTTTTTAGGACTACCAAAAACAAATCTCTTATGAAATTTGTCAGTTATTCTATAGCTTTCAGTCCACCTTCGTGGCACTCAACAAAAACCATAAAAATAACATTGAGTTTTAAGATCATGTCTTTCCGATACCTTGAGTGGATAGCCATCTGTGGACGCGTTTCGAGATCTATCTCTCATCAGCACAGCTCTGCTTCTATGAACAATATTTTTTAAATCACTCACTTGAAAACCCATGTGGTGTTGGGGTTAGATGTTTTTAATTTTGACATTTTGTGAGAGAGACATGAACTTAGCAGGTTATTGATATAAATGATAAATTTTTAATTGATAAAACCATACAACATTATAGATAATCAGATAAACTTAATAAAGACGGAACAAAGCTTGAATATATAAATATACTCAACCTTTCCGGAACTCTATAATACTAATGAGTCTTTTTAGGACTACCAAAAACAAATCTCTTATGAAATTTGTCAGTTATTCTATAGCTTTCAGTCCACCTTCGTGGCACTCAACAAAAACCATAAAAATAACATTGAGTTTTAAGATCATGTCTTTCCGATACCTTGAGTGGATAGCCATCTGTGGACGCGTTTCGAGATCTATCTCTCATCAGCACAGCTCTGCTTCCATGAACAATATTTTGTAAATCACTCACTTGAAAACCCATGTGGTGTTGGGGTTAGATGTTTTTAATTTTGACATTTTGTGAGAGAGACATGAACTTAGCAGGTTATTGATATAAATGATAAATTTTGAATTGGTAAAACCATACAACATTATAGATAATCAGATAAACTTAATAAAGACGGAACAAAGCTTGAATATATAAATAGACTCAACCTTTCCGGAACTCTATAATACTAATGAGTCTTTTTAGGATTACCAAAAACAAATCTCTTATGAAATTTGTCAGTTATTCTATAGCTTTCAGTCCACCTTCGTGGCACTCAACAAAAACCATAAAAATAACATTGAGTTTTAAGATCATGTCTTTCCGATACCTTGAGTGGATAGCCATCTGTGGACGCGTTTCGAGATCTATCTCTCATCAGCACAGCTCTGCTTCCATGAACAATATTTTGTAAATCACTCACTTGAAAACCCATGTGGTGTTGGGGTTAGATGTTTTTAATTTTGACATTTTGTGAGAGAGACATGAACTTAGCAGGTTATTGATATAAATGATAAATTTTGAATTGGTAAAACCATACAACATTATAGATAATCAGATAAACTTAATAAAGACGGAACAAAGCTTGAATATATAAATATACTCAACCTTTCCGGAACTCTATAATACTAATGAGTCTTTTTAGGACTACCAAAAACAAATCTCTTATGAAATTTGTCAGTTATTCTATAGCTTTCAGTCCACCTTCGTGGCACTCAACAAAAACCATAAAAATAACATTGAGTTTTAAGATCATGTCTTTCCGATACCTTGAGTGGATAGCCATCTGTGGACGCGTTTCGAGATCTATCTCTCATCAGCACAGCTCTGCTTCCATGAACAATATTTTGTAAATCACTCACTTGAAAACCCATGTGGTGTTGGGGTTAGATGTTTTTAATTTTGACATTTTGTGAGAGAGACATGAATTTAGCAGGTTATTGATATAAATGATAAATTTTGAATTGGTAAAACCATACAACATTATAGATAATCAGATAAACTTAATAAAGACGGAACAAAGCTTGAATATATAAATATACTCAACCTTTCCGGAACTCTATAATACTAATGAGTCTTTTTAGGACTACCAAAAACAAATCTCTTATGAAATTTGTCAGTTATTCTATAGCTTTCAGTCCACAAATTTCATAAGAGATTTAAAATTTAATTTAAAATTAAATTATATTATTTTCAAATTAAATTAAATTATTTACAAACTAAATTATATTATTTTCAAAATCAATTAAATTAATTTATATTATTTTCAAATTAAATTATATTATTTTCAAATAAATTATAATATTTTCAAATTAAATTCAATTTTTTCCAAATTAAAATATATTATTTTCAACTTAAATTATATTATTTTCAAATTAAATTATATTATTTTCAAATTAACTTTAATTATTTTCAAATTAAATTCAATTTTTTCCAAATTAAAATATATTATTTTCAACTTAAATTATATTATTTTCAAATTAATTTAGATTATTTTTAAATTAAATTATATTATTTTCAAATAAAATTATATTATTTTTAAATTAAATTAAATTATTTTTAAATTAAATTATATTATTTTCAAATTAAATTATAATATTTTTAAATTAAATTATATAAATTTCAAATTAAATTATATTATTTTCAAATTAAATTAAATTATTTTCAAATAAAATTATATTATTTTCAAATTAAACTATTTTATTTTCAAATTAAATTAAATTATTTTCAAATTAAATTATATTATTTTCAAATTAAATTATATTATTTTCAAATTAAATTAAATTATTTTCAAATTAAATTATATTATTTTCAAATTAAATTATATTATTTACAAATTTAAGTATATTATTTTTAAATTAAATTATATTATTATCAAATTAAATTCATTTATTTTCAAATCAAATTAAATTAAATTATTTTTTTTTCAAATTAAATTATATTATTTTCACATTAAATTATATTATTTTCAAAATAAATTATATTATTTCCAAATTAAATGACATTATTTTCAAATTAAAGTATATTATTTTTAAATTAAATTATATTATTTTCAAATTAAATTATATTATTTTCAAATTAAATTATATTATTTTCAAATTAAATTACATTATTTATAAATTAAATTTAATTATTTTTAAATAAAATTAAATTATTTTCAAATTAAATTATATTATTTTCAAATTAAATTATATTATTTACAAATTTAAGTATATTATTTTTAAATTAAATTATATTATTATCAAATTAAATTCATTTATTTTCAAATCAAATTAAATTAAATTATTTTTTTTTCAAATTAAATTATATTATTTTCACATTAAATTATATTATTTTCAAATTAAATTACATTATTTTCAAATTAAATTATATTATTTCCAAATTAAATTATATTATTTTTAAATTAAATTTTTTTAATAACAAATTAAATTAAATTATTTTCAAATCAAATTATAATATTTCCAAATTAAATGATATTATTTTCAAATTAAATTACATTATTTTCAAATTAAATTAAATTATTTTAAAATTAAATTACATTATTTTCAAATTTAATTTTATTATTAACAAATTAAATTAAATTATTTTCAAATCAAATTATATTATTTCCAAATTAAATGATATTATTTTCAAATTAAATTACAATATTTTCAAATTAAATTAAATTATTTTAAAATTAAATTACATTATTTTCAAATTTAATTTTATTATTAACAAATTAAATTAAAATATTTTCAAATTAAATTATATTATTTTCAAATTAAATTATTTACAAAGTAAATTATATTATTTTCAAAATCAATTAAATTAATTTATATTATTTTCAAATTAAATTATATTATTTTCAAATTAAAATATAATATTTTCAAATTAAATTCAATTTTTTCCAAATTAAAATATATTATTTTCAACTTAAATTATATTATTTTCAAATTAAATTATATTATTTTCAAATTAACTTTAATTATTTTCAAATTAAATTAAATTATATTATTTTCAAATTAATTTAGATTATTTTTAAATTAAATTATATTATTTTCAATTGAAATTATATTATTTTCAAATTAAATTAAATTATTTTTAAATTAAATTATATAATTTTCAAATTAAATTATAATATTTTTAAATTAAAATATATAAATTTCAAATTAAATTATATTATTTTCAAATTAAATTAAATTATTTTCAAATAAAATTATATTATTTTCAAATTAAACTATTTTATTTTCAAATTAAATTAAATTATTTTCAAATTAAATTATATTATTTTCAAATTAAATTATATTATTTTCAAATTAAATTAAATTATTTTCAAATTAAATTATATTATTTTCAAATTAAATTATATTATTTACAAATTTAAGTATATTATTTTTAAATTAAATTATATTATTATCAAATTAAATTCATTTATTTTCAAATCAAATTAAATTAAATTATATTTTTTTCAAATTAAATTAAATTATTTTCAAATTAAATTATATTATTTTCAAAATAAATTATATTATTTTCAAATTAAATTATATTATTTTCAAATTAAAGTATATTATTTTCAAATTAAATTAAATTATTTTCAAATTAAATTATATTATTTCCAAATTAAATGACATTATTTTCAAATTAAATTACATTATTTGCAAATTAAATTAAATTATTTTTAATTTAAATTATTTTATTTTCAACTTAAATTATATAATTTTCAAATTAAATTATATTATTTCCAAATTAAATTATATTATTTTTAAATTAAATTTTTTTAATAACAAATTAAATTAAATTATTTTCAAATCAAATTATATTATTTCCAAATTAAATGATATTATTTTCAAATTAAATTACATTATTTTCAAATTAAATTTAATTATTTTAAAATTAAATTACATTATTTTCAAATTTAATTTTATTATTAACAAATTAAATTAAAATATTTTCAAATTAAATTATATTATTTTTAAATTAAATTAAATTATTTACAAACTAAATTATATTATTTTTAAAATCAATTAAATTAATTTATATTATTTTCAAATAAAATTATATTATTTTCAAATTAAACTATTTTATTTTCAAATTAAATTAAATTATTTTCAAATTAAATTATATTATTTTCAAATTAAATTATTTTATTTGCAAATTAAATTAAATTATTTTCAAATTAAATTATATTATTTTCAAATTAAATTATATTATTTACAAATTTAAGTATATTATTTTTAAATTAAATTATATTATTATCAAATTAAATTAATTTATTTTCAAATCAAATTAAATTAAATTATTTTTTTTTCAAATTAAATTATATTATTTTCACATTAAATTATATTATTTTCAAAATAAATTATATTATTTCCAAATTAAATGACATTATTTTCAAATTAAAGTATATTATTTTTAAATTAAATTATATTATTTTCAAATTAAATTATATTATTTTCAAATTAAATTATATTATTTTCAAATTAAATTACATTATTTATAAATTAAATTTAATTATTTTTAAATAAAATTAAATTATTTTCAAATTAAATTATATTATTTTCAAATTAAATTATATTATTTACAAATTTAAGTATATTATTTTTAAATTAAATTATATTATTATCAAATTAAATTCATTTATTTTCAAATCAAATTAAATTAAATTATTTTTTTTTCAAATTAAATTATATTATTTTCACATTAAATTATATTATTTTCAAATTAAATTACATTATTTTCAAATTAAATTATATTATTTCCAAATTAAATTATATTATTTTTAAATTAAATTTTTTTAATAACAAATTAAATTAAATTATTTTCAAATCAAATTATAATATTTCCAAATTAAATGATATTATTTTCAAATTAAATTACATTATTTTCAAATTAAATTAAATTATTTTAAAATTAAATTACATTATTTTCAAATTTAATTTTATTATTAACAAATTAAATTAAATTATTTTCAAATCAAATTATATTATTTCCAAATTAAATGATATTATTTTCAAATTAAATTACAATATTTTCAAATTAAATTAAATTATTTTAAAATTAAATTACATTATTTTCAAATTTAATTTTATTATTAACAAATTAAATTAAAATATTTTCAAATTAAATTATATTATTTTCAAATTAAATTATTTACAAAGTAAATTATATTATTTTCAAAATCAATTAAATTAATTTATATTATTTTCAAATTAAATTATATTATTTTCAAATTAAAATATAATATTTTCAAATTAAATTCAATTTTTTCCAAATTAAAATATATTATTTTCAACTTAAATTATATTATTTTCAAATTAAATTATATTATTTTCAAATTAACTTTAATTATTTTCAAATTAAATTAAATTATATTATTTTCAAATTAATTTAGATTATTTTTAAATTAAATTATATTATTTTCAATTGAAATTATATTATTTTCAAATTAAATTAAATTATTTTTAAATTAAATTATATAATTTTCAAATTAAATTATAATATTTTTAAATTAAAATATATAAATTTCAAATTAAATTATATTATTTTCAAATTAAATTAAATTATTTTCAAATAAAATTATATTATTTTCAAATTAAACTATTTTATTTTCAAATTAAATTAAATTATTTTCAAATTAAATTATATTATTTTCAAATTAAATTATATTATTTTCAAATTAAATTAAATTATTTTCAAATTAAATTATATTATTTTCAAATTAAATTAAATTATTTACAAATTTAAGTATATTATTTTTAAATTAAATTATATTATTATCAAATTAAATTCATTTATTTTCAAATCAAATTAAATTAAATTATATTTTTTTCAAATTAAATTAAATTATTTTCAAATTAAATTATATTATTTTCAAAATAAATTATATTATTTTCAAATTAAATTATATTATTTTCAAATTAAAGTATATTATTTTCAAATTAAATTAAATTATTTTCAAATTAAATTATATTATTTCCAAATTAAATGACATTATTTTCAAATTAAATTACATTATTTGCAAATTAAATTAAATTATTTTTAATTTAAATTATTTTATTTTCAACTTAAATTATATAATTTTCAAATTAAATTATATTATTTCCAAATTAAATTATATTATTTTTAAATTAAATTTTTTTAATAACAAATTAAATTAAATTATTTTCAAATCAAATTATATTATTTCCAAATTAAATGATATTATTTTCAAATTAAATTACATTATTTTCAAATTAAATTAAATTATTTTAAAATTAAATTACATTATTTTCAAATTTAATTTTATTATTAACAAATTAAATTAAAATATTTTCAAATTAAATTATATTATTTTTAAATTAAATTAAATTATTTACAAACTAAATTATATTATTTTTAAAATCAATTAAATTAATTTATATTATTTTCAAATAAAATTATATTATTTTCAAATTAAACTATTTTATTTTCAAATTAAATTAAATTATTTTCAAATTAAATTATATTATTTTCAAATTAAATTATTTTATTTGCAAATTAAATTAAATTATTTTCAAATTAAATTATATTATTTTCAAATTAAATTATATTATTTACAAATTTAAGTATATTATTTTTAAATTAAATTATATTATTATCAAATTAAATTAATTTATTTTCAAATCAAATTAAATTAAATTATATTTTTTAATTAATATATTAATTTTAATTAATTTAATTAAATTATACTAAATTATATTATTTTCAAAATCAATTAAATTAATTTATATTATTTTCAAATTAAATTATATTATTTTCAAATTAAATTATAATATTTTCAAATTAAATTCAATTTTTTCCAAATTAAAAAATATTATTTTCAACTTAAATTATATTATTTTCAAATTAAATTATATTATTTTCAAATTAAATTAAATTATTTTCAAATAAAATTATATTATTTTCAAATTAAACTATTTTATTTTCAAATTAAATTAAATTATTTTCAAATTAAATTATATTATTTTCAAATTAAATTATATTATTTTCAAATTAAATTAAATTATTTACAGACTAAATTATATTATTTTCAAAATCAATTAAATTAATTTATATTATTTTCAAAATAAATTATATTATTTTCAAATTAAATTATATTATTTTCAAATTAAAGTATATTATTTTCAAATTAAATTAAATTATTTTCAAATTAAATTATATTATTTCCAAATTAAATGACATTATTTTCAAATTAAATTACATTATTTGCAAATTAAATTAAATTATTTTGAAATTAAATTACATTATTTTCAAATTAAATTTTATTATTAACAAATTAAATTAAAATATTTTTAAAGTAAATTATATTATTTTCAAATTAAATTATATTATTTTCAAATTAAATTATGTTATTTTCAAATAAAATTATATTATTTTTAAATTAAATTTTTTTAATAACAAATTAAATTAAATTATTTTCAAATTAAACTATATTACTTCCAAATTCAATGATATTATTTTCAAATTAAATTACATTATTTTCAAATTAAATAAAATTATTTTGAAATTAAATTACATTATTTTCAAATTAAATTTTATTATTAACAGATTAAATTAAAATATTTTCAAATTAAATTGTATTATTTTCAAAATAAATTAAATTATTTTCAAATTAACTTATATTATTTTCAAATTAAATTATATTGTTTTCAAATTAAATTATAATATTTTTAAATTAAATTCAATTTTTTTCAAATTAAAATATATTATTTTAAACTTAAATTTAATTATTTTCAAATTAAATTAAATTATATTATTTTCAAATTAAATTAGATTATTTTTAAATTAAATTATATTATTTTTAAATTAAATAATATTATTTTCAAATTAAATTAAATTATTTTCAAATTAAATTATATTATTTTCAAATTAAATTATTTTATTTTTAAATTAAATTATATAATTTTCAAATTAAATTATATTATTTTCAAATTAAATTAAATTATTTTCAAATTAAATTAAATTATTTTCAAATTAAATTATATTATTCTCAAATTAAATTATATTATTTTCAAATCAAATTATGTTATTATCAAATTAAATTAATTTATTTTCAAATAAAATTAAATTAAATTATATTTTTTTCAAATTAAATTATAATATTTTTAAATTAAATTCAATTTTTTTCAAATTAAAATATATTATTTTAAACTTAAATTTAATTATTTTCAAATTAAATTAAATTATATTATTTTCAAATTAAATTAGATTATTTTTAAATTAAATTATATTATTTTTAAATTAAATAATATTATTTTCAAATTAAATTAAATTATTTTCAAATTAAATTATATTATTTTCAAATTAAATTATTTTATTTTTAAATTAAATTATATTATTTCCAAAATAAATTATATTATTTTCAAATTAAATTATATTATTTTAAAATTAAATTATATTATTTTCAAATTAAATTATATTATTTTCAAATTAAATTACATTATTTATAAATTAAATTAAATTATTTTTAAATAAAATTAAATTATTTTCAAACTAAATTATATTATTTTCAAAATAAATTATATTATTTTCAAAATAAAATAAATAATTTTCAAATTAAATTATATTATTTTCAAATAAATTTATATTATTTTCAAATTAAATTTTATTATTAACAAATTAAATTATTTTTAATTTAAATTATATTATTTTCAAATTAAATTATATTATTCTCAAATTAAATTAGATTATTTTCAAATTAAATTATATTATTTTCAAATTTAATTATAATATTTTTAAATTAAATTATATTATTTTCAAATTAAAATAAATTAATTTCAAATAAATTTTAATAATTTCAAATTAAATTAAATTATTTTCAAATTAAATTATATTATTTTCAACTTAAATTATATTGTTTTCAAATTAAATTATATTATTTTCAAATTAAATTATAATATTTCTCCATCAAATTATAATATTTTCAAATTAAATTCAATTTTTTTCAAATTAAAATATATTATTTTCAACTTAAATTATATTATTTTCAAATTAAATTATATTATTTTCAAATTAAATTTAATTATTTTCAAATTAAATTAAATTATATTATTTTCAAAAAAATTAGATTATTTTTAAATTAAATTATATAATTTTCTAATTAAGTTATATTATTTTCAAATTAAATTAAATTATTTTCAAATTAAATAATATTATTTTCAAATTAAATTGTATTATTTTTAAATTAAATTATATAATTTTCAAATTAAATTATATTATTTGCAAATTAAATTATAATATTTTCAAATCAAATTAAATTATTTTCAAAATAAATTTTATTACTTTCACCTTAAATTACATTATTTTCAAATTAAATTATATTATTTTCAAATTAAATTAAATTGTTTTCAAATTAAATTAAATTATATTATTTTCAAATTAAAATAAATTCTTTTTAAATTAAATTATATTATTTTCGAATAAAATTAAATTATTTTCAAATTAAATTATATTATTTTCAAATTAAATTATATTATTTTCAAATTAAATTACATTATTTATAAATTAAATTAAATTATTTTTAAATAAAATTAAATTATTTTCAAACTAAATTATATTATTTTCAAAATAAATTATATTATTTTCAAAATAAAATAAATTATTTTCAAATTAAATTATATTATTTTCAAATAAATTTATATTATTTTCAAATTAAATTTTATTATTAACAAATTAAATTAAATTATTTTTAAATTAAATTATATTATTTTCAACTTAAATTATATTATTTTCAAATTAAATTATATTATTTTCATATTAAATTATATTATTTTCAAATTAGATTATAATATTTTTAAATTAAATTATATTTTTTTCAAATTAAAATAAACTATTTTCAAAATAAATTATATTATTTTCAAATTAAATTATAATATTTTCAAATTAAATTAAATTATTTTCAAATTAAATTATATTATTTTTAAATTAAATTATAATATTTTCAAATTAAATTCAATTTTTTCCAAATTAAAATATATTATTTTCAACTTAAATTATATTATTTCCAAATTAAATTATATTATTTTCAAATTAAATTTAATTATTTTCAAATTAGGTTAAATTATATTATTTTCAAATTAAATCAGATTATTTTTAAATTAAATTATAAATTTTTAAATTAAATCATATTATTTTCAAATTAAATTATAATATTTTCAAATTAAATTAAATTATTTTCAAATTAAATTATATTATTTTCAAATTAAATTATAATATTTTCAAATTAAATTCAATTTTTTCCAAATTAAAATATATTATTTTCAAGTTAAATTATATTATTTTCATATTAAATTATATTATTTTCAACATAAATTATATTATTTCCAAATTAAATTATAATATTTTCAAATTAAATTAATTTTTTTTCAAATTAAAATATATTATTTTCAACTTAAATTATATTATTTTCAAATTAAATTATATTATTTTCAAATTAAATTTAATTATTTTCAAATTAAGTTAAATTATATTATTTTCAAATTAAATTAGATTATTTTTAAATTAAATTATATAATTTTTAAATTAAATTATATTATTTTCAAATTAAATTAAATCTTTTTTAAATTAAATTATATTATTTTCAAATTAAATTGTATTATTTTTAAATTAAATTATATAATTTTCAAATTAAATTATATTATTTTCAAACTAAATTAAATTATTTTCAAATTAAATTAAATTATTTTCAAATTAAATTATATTATTTTCAAATTAAAATAAACTATTTTCAAATTAAATTATATTATTTTCAAATTAAATTATATTATTTTCAAATTAAATTAAATTATTTTCAAATTAAATTATATTATTTTCAAATTAAATTATAATATTTTCAAATTAAATTCAATTTTTTCCAAATTAAAATATATTATTTTCAACTTAAATTATATTATTTTCAAATTAAATTATATTATTTTCAAATTAAATTTAATTATTTTCAAATTAAATTAAATTGTATTATTTTCAAACTAAATTAGATTATTTTTAAATTAAATTATATTAATTTCAAATTAAATTATATTATTTTCAAATTAAATTAAATTATTTTCAAATTAAATTATATTATTTTCAAATTAAATTATATTATTTTTAAATTAAATTATATAATTTTCAAATTAAATTATATTATTGTCAAACTAAATTAAATTATTTTCAAATTAAATTATATTATTTTCAAATTAAATTATATTATTTTCAAATTAAATTAAATTATTTTCAAATTAAATTATATTATTTTCAAATTAAATTATATTATTTTCAAATTAAATTAAATTATTTTCAAACTAAATTATATTATTTTCAAATTAAATTATATTATTTTCAAATTAAATTATATTATTTTCAAAATAAATTATATTATTATCAAATTAAATTCATTTATTTTCAAATTAAATTAAATTAAATTATATTTTTTTCAAATTAAATTATATTATTTTCAAATTAAATTATATTAATTTCAAAATAAATTATATTATTTTCAAATTAAATTATATTATTTTCAAATTAAAGTATATTATTTTCAAATTAAATTAAATTATTTTCAAATTAAATTATATTATTTCCAAATTAAATGAAATTATTTTCAAATTAAATTTAATTATTTTCAAATTAAATTATATTATTTTCAAATTAAATTATATTATTTTCAAATTAAATTATATTATATTCAAATTAAATCATAATATTTTTAAATTAAATTATATTATTTTGAAATTAAAATTAATTATTTCAAATTAAATTATAATATTTTCAAATTTAATTAAATTATTTTCAAATTAAATTATATTATTTTCAACTAAAATTATATTATTTTCAAATTAAATTATTTTATTTTCAAATTAAATATAATTATTTTCAAATTAGGTTAAATTATATTATTTTCAAATTAAATCAGATTATTTTTAAATTAAATTATATAATTTTTAAATTAAATTATATTATTTTCAAATTAAATTAAATTATTTTCAAATTAAATTATATTATTTTCAAATTAAATTAGATTATTTTTAAATTAAATTATATTAATTTCAAATTAAATTATATTATTTTCAAATTAAATTAAATTATTTTTAAATTAAATTAAATCATTTTCAAATTAAATTATATTATTTTCAAATTAAATTAAATTAATTTATATTATTTTCAAATTAAATTATAATATTTTCAAATTAAATTATAATATTTTCAAATTAAATTCAATTTTTTCCTAATTAAAATATATTATTTTCAACTTAAATTATATTATTTTCAAATTAAATTATATTATTTTCAAATTAAATTTAATTATTTTCAAATTAAATTAAATTGTATTATTTTCAAATTAAATTAGATTATTTTTAAATTAAATTATAATATTTTCAAACTAAATTATATTATTTTCAAATTAAATTTAATTATTTTCAAATTAAATTATATTATTTTCAAATTAAATTATATTATTTTTAAATTAAATTATATAATTTTCAAATTAAATTATATTATTTTCAAATTAAATTAAATTATTTTCAAATTAAATTATATTATTTTCAAATTAAATTAAATTATTTTCAAATTAAATTATATTATTTTCAAATTAAATTATATTATTTTCAAATTAAATTAAATTATTTTCAAATTAAATTATATTATTTTCAAATTAAATTATATTATTTTCAAATTAAATTATATTATTTTCAAATTAAATTATATTATTATCAAATTAAATTAATTTATTTTCAAATCAAATTAAATTAAATTATATTTTTTTCAAATTAAATTAAATTATTTTCAAATTAAATTATATTATTTTCAAATTAAATTATATTATTTTTAAATTAAATTATATAATTTTCAAATTAAATTATATTATTTTCAAATTAAATTAAAATATTTTCAAATTAAATTATATTATTTTCAAATTAAATTAAATTATTTTCAAAATGAATTATATTATTTTCAAATTAAATTATATTATTTTCAAATTAAATTAAATTATTTTCAAATTAAAGTATATTATTTTCAAATTAAATTAAATTATTTTCAAATTAAATTATATTATTTCCAAATTAAATGAAATTATTTTCAAATTAAATTACATTATTTTCAAATTAAATTAAATTGTTTTGAAATTAATTTACATTATTTTCAAAATAAATTTTATTATTAACAAATTAAATTAAAATATTTTCAAATTAAATTATATTATTTTATAATTAAATTAGAATATTTTCAAATTAAATTATATTATTTTTAAATTAAATTATATTATTTTCAAATTAAATTATATTATTTTCAAATTAAATTATATTATTTCCAAATTAAATTATATTATTTTTAAATTAAATTAGATTATTTTCAAATTAAATTAAATTATTTTTTTTTCAATTTAAATTATATTATTTTGAAATTAAATTGCATTATTTTCAAATTAACTTTTATTATTAACAGATTAAATTAAAATATTTGCAAATTAAATTATATTATTTTCAAACTAAATTAAATTATTTTCAAATTAAATTATATTATTTTCAAATTAAATTATATTATTTTCAAATTAAAATAAATTATTTTCAAATTAAATTATATTATTTTCAAATTAAATTATATTATTTTCAAATTAAATTAAATTATTTTCAAATTAAATTATATTATTTCCAATTTAAATTATATTATTTTTTAATTAAAATTTTTTAATAACAATCTAAATTAAATTATTTTCAAATCAAATTATATTATTTCCAAATTAAATGATATTATTTTCAAATTAAATTACATTATTTTCAAATTAAATTAAAATATTTTGAAATTAAATTACATTATCTTCAAATTTAATTTTATTATTAACAAATTAAATTAAAATATTTTCCAATTAAATTATATTATTTTCAAATTAAATTAAATTATTTTCAAACTAAATAATATTATTTTCAAATTAAATTAAATTAATTTTTATTATTTTCAAATTAAATTATAATATTTTCAAATTAAATTATATTATTTTCAAATTAAATTATATTATTTTCAAAATAAATTGAATCATTTCCAAATTAAATTAATTTATATTATTTTCAAATTAAATTATATTATTCACAAATTAAATTAATTTATTTTCATATTAAATTATATTATTTTCAAATTAAATTATATTATTTTCAAATTAAATTAAACTATTTTCACACAAAATTATATTAGTTTCAAATTAAACTAAATTATTTTCAAATTAAATTAATTTTTTTTCAAATTAAATTATAGTATTTTCAAATTAAATTATATTATTTTTAAATTAAATTAAATTATATTATTTTCAAGTTAAATTATATTATTTTCAAATTAAATTATATTATTTTCAAATTAAATTATATTATTCTCAAATTAAATTAATTTATTTTCAAATTAAATTAAATTATATTATTTTCAAATTAAATTATATTATTTTCAAATTAAATTATATTATTTTCAAATTAAATTATATTATTTTCAAAATAAATTAAATCATTTTCAAATTAAATCAATTTATATTATTTTCAAATTAAATTATATTATATTCAAATTAAATTATATTATTCTCAAATTAAATTAATTTATTTTCAAATTAAATTAAATTATATTATTTTCAAATTAAATTATAATATTTTTAAATTAAAAATAATTATTTTCAAATTAAATTATATTATTTTCAAATTAAACGAAATTATTTTTAAATTAAATTAAATTATATTATTTTCAAATTAAATTAAATTATTTTCAAGTTAAATTATTTTCAGATTAAATTATATTATTTTCAAATTAAAATAAATTATTTTCAAGTTAAATTATTTTCAGATTAAATTATATTATTTTCAAATTAAATTAAACTATTTTCACACTAAATTATATTAGTTTCAAATTAAATTATATTATTTTCAAATTAAAGTATATTATTTTCAAATTAAATTATATTATTTTTAAATTAAATTAAATTATTTTCAAGTCAAATGATATTTTCAAATTAAATTATATTATTTTTAAATTAAATGATATTATTTTCAAATTAAATTATAATATTTTCAAATTAAATTGTTATTTTCAAATTAAATCAAATTATTTTAAAACGAAATTAATTTATAATATTTTCAAATTAAATTATATTATTTTCAAATTAAATTAAATGATTTTCAAAATAAATTATATTATGTTCAAATTAAATTATATTATTTTCAAACTAAATTGAATCATTTTCAAATTGAAGTAAATTATTTTCAAATTAAATTAAATTATTTTCAAATTAAATTATATTATTTTCAAATTAAATTATATTATTTTCAAAATAAATTGAATCATTTTCAAATTAAATTAATTTATATTATTTTCAAATTAAATTATATTATTCACAAATTAAATTAATTTATTTTCATATTAAATTAAATTATATTATTTTCAAATTAAATTATATTATTTTCAAATTAAATTATATTATTTTCAAATTAAATTAAACTATTTTCACACTAAATTATATTATTTTCAAATTAAACTAAATTATTTTCAAATTAAATTTTTTTTTTTTTAAATTTTTATATTATTTTCAAATTAAATTATATTATTTTTAAATTAAATTAAATAATATTATTTTCAAGTTAAATTATATTATTTTCAAATTCAATGATATTATTTTCAAATTAAATTATATTATACTCAAATTAAATTAGTTTATTTTCAAATTAAATTAAATTATATTATTTTCAAATTAAATTATATTATTTTCAAATTAAATTATATTATTTTCAATTAAATTATATTATTTTCAAATTAAATTATATTATTTTCAAATTAAATTATATTATTTTCAAATTAAATAATATAATTTTTAAATTAAATTAATTTATTTTCAAATTAAATTCTATTATTTTCAAATTAAATTATATTATTTTCAAATTAAAATTAATTATTTTCAAATTAAATTAAAGTATATTATTTTCAAATTAAATTATATTTTTTTCAAATTAAATTAAATGATTTCCAAATTTAATTATATTATTTTCAAATTAAATTATATTATTTTTAATTTAAATTATAATATTTTCAAATCAAATTAAATTATTTTCAAATTAGATTATAATATTTTCAACTTAAATTATATTATTTTCAAATTAAATTAAATTATTTTCAAATTAAATTATATTATATTCAAATTAAATAATATTATTCTCAAATTAAATTAATTTATTTTCAAATTAAATGATATTATTTTCAAATTAAATTATATTATTTTCAAATTAAATTATAATATTTTTAAATAAAAATAATTATTTTCAAATTAAATTATATTATTTTCAATTTAAACGAAATTATTTTCAAATTAAATTAAATTATATTATTTTCAAATTAAATTAAATTATTTTCAAGTTAAATTATTTTCAGATTAAATTATATTATTTTCAAATTAAATTAAATTATTTTCAAATTAAATTATATTATTTTCAAATTAAATTATATTATTTTTAAATTAAATTATAATATTTTCAAATTAAATTAAATTATTTTAAAATTAAATTATATTTTTTTCGAAGTAAATTATATTATTTTCAAATTAAATTAATTTATTTTTAAGTTAAATTATACTCTTTTCAAATTAAATTATATTATTTTCAAATTTAATTATATTATTTTCAAATTAAATTATATTATTTTCAATTTAAATTATAATATTTTCAAATCAAATTAAATTATTTTCAAATTAGATTATAATATTTTCAACTTAAATTATATTATTTTCAAATTAAATTAAATTATTTTCAAATTAAATTATATTATTTTCAAATTAAATTATAATATTTTCAAATTAAATTATTTTCAAATTAAATTATATTATTTTCAACATAAATTATATTATTTTCAAATTAAATTTTATTATTAACAAATTAAATTAAATTATTTTTAATTTAAATTATATTATTTTCAACTTAAATTATATAATTTTCAAATTAAATTAGATTATTTTTAAATTAAATTATATTATCTTCAAATTAAATTATAATATTTTTAAATTAAATTATATTATTTTCAAATTAAAATAAATTATTTTCAAAGTAAATTATAATATTTTCAAATTAAATTATATTATTTTCAAATTAAATTACATTATTTTCAAATTAAATTATATTATTTCCAAATTAAATTATATTATTTTTAAATTAAATTTTTTTATTAACAAATTAAATTAAATTATTTTCAAATCAAATTATATTATTTCCAAATTAAATGATATTATTTTCAAATTAAATTACATTATTTTCAAATTAAATTAAATTATTTTAAAATTAAATTACATTATTTTCAAATTTAATTTTATTATTAACAAATTAAATTAAAATATTTTCAAATTAAATTATATTATTTTCAAATTAAATTAAATTATTTACAAACTAAATTATATTATTTTCAAAATCAATTAAATTAATTTATATTATTTTCAAATTAAATTATATTATTTTCAAATAAATTATAATATTTTCAAATTAAATTCAATTTTTTCCAAATTAAAATATATTATTTTCAACTTAAATTATATTATTTTCAAATTAAATTATATTATTTTCAAATTAACTTTAATTATTTTCAAATTAAATTAAATTATATTATTTTAAAATTAATTTAGATTATTTTTAAATTAAATTATATTATTTTCAAATAAAATTATATTATTTTCAAATTAAATTAAATTATTTTTAAATTAAATTATATTATTTTCAAATTAAATTATAATATTTTTAAATTAAATTATATAAATTTCAAATTAAATTATATTATTTTCAAATTAAATTAAATTATTTTCAAATAAAATTATATTATTTTCAAATTAAACTATTTTATTTTCAAATTAAATTAAATTATTTTCAAATTAAATTATATTATTTTCAAATTAAATTATATTATTTTCAAATTAAATTAAATTATTTTCAAATTAAATTATATTATTTTCAAATTAAATTATATTATTTACAAATTTAAGTATATTATTTTTAAATTAAATTATATTATTATCAAATTAAATTCATTTATTTTCAAATCAAATTAAATTAAATTATTTTTTTTTCAAATTAAATTATATTATTTTCACATTAAATTATATTATTTTCAAAATAAATTATATTATTTTCAAATTAAATGACATTGTTTTCAAATTAAATTACATTATTTGCAAATTAAATTAAATTATTTTTAATTTAAATTATTTTATTTTCAACTTAAATTATATAATTTTCAAATTAAATTAGAATATTTTCAAATTAAATTATATTATTTTCAAATTAAATTATAATATTTTTAAATTAAATTATATTATTTTCAAATTAAAGTAAATTATAATATTTTCAAATTAAATTAAATTATTTTCAAATTAAATTATATTATTTTCAACATAAATTATATTATTTTCAAATTAAATTTTATTATTAACAAATTAAATTAAATTATTTTTAATTTAAATTATATTATTTTCAACTTAAATTATATAATTTTCAAATTAAATTAGATTATTTTTAAATTAAATTATATTATTTTCAAATTAAATTATAATATTCTTAAATTAAATTATATTATTTTCAAATTAAAATAAATTATTTTCAAAGTAAATTATAATATTTTCAAATTAAATTATATTATTTTCAAATTAAATTATATTATTTTCAAATTAAATTATATTATTTCCAAATTAAATTATATTATTTTTAAAATAAATTTTTTTAATAACAAATTAAATTAAATTATTTTCAAATCAAATTATATTATTTCCAAATTAAATGATATTATTTTCAAATTAAATTACAATATTTTCAAATTAAATTAAATTATTTTAAAATTAAATTACATTATTTTCAAATTTAATTTTATTATTAACAAATTAAATTAAAATATTTTCAAATTAAATTATATTATTTTCAAATTAAATTATTTACAAACTAAATTATATTATTTTCAAAATCAATTAAATTAATTTATATTATTTTCAAATTAAATTATATTATTTTCAAATTAAATTATAATATTTTCAAATTAAATTCAATTTTGTCCAAATTAAAATATATTATTTTCAACTTAAATTATATTATTTTCAAATTAAATTATATTATTTTCAAATTAACTTTAATTATTTTCAAATTAAATTAAATTATATTATTTTCAAATTAATTTAGATTATTTTTAAATTAAATTATATTATTTTCAATTGAAATTATATTATTTTCAAATTAAATTAAATTATTTTTAAATTAAATTATATTATTTTCAAATTAAATTATAATATTTTTAAATTAAATTATATAAATTTCAAATTAAATTATATTATTTTCAAATTAAATTAAATTATTTTCAAATAAAATTATATTATTTTCAAATTAAACTATTTTATTTTTAAATTAAATTAAATTATTTTCAAATTAAATTATATTATTTTCAAATTAAATTATATTATTTTCAAATTAAATTAAATTATTTTCAAATTAAATTATATTATTTTCAAATTAAATTATATTATTTACAAATTTAAGTATATTATTTTTAAATTAAATTATATTATTATCAAATTAAATTCATTTATTTTCAAATCAAATTAAATTAAATTATATTTTTTTCAAATCAAATTAAATTATTTTCAAATTAAATTATATTATTTTCAAAATAAATTATATTATTTTCAAATTAAATTATATTATTTTCAAATTAAAGTATATTATTTTCAAATTAAATTAAATTATTTTCAAATTAAATTATATTATTTCCAAATTAAATGACATTATTTTCAAATTAAATTACATTATTTGCAAATTAAATTAAATTATTTTTAATTTAAATTATTTTATTTTCAACTTAAATTATATAATTTTCAAATTAAATTATATTATTTCCAAATTAAATTAAATTATTTACAAACTAAATTATATTATTTTCAAAATCAATTAAATTAATTTATATTATTTTCAAATTAAATTATATTATTTTCAAATTAAATTAAATTATTTACAAACTAAATTATATTATTTTCAAAATCAATTAAATTAATTTATATTATTTTCAAATTAAATTATATTATTTTCAAATTAAATTATAATATTTTCTAATTAAATTCAATTTTTTCCAAATTAAAATATATTATTTTCAACTTAAATTATATTATTTTCAAATTAAATTATATTATTTTCAAATTAAATTCAATTATTTTCAAATTAAATTATATTATTTTCAAATTAAACTATTTTATTTTTAAATTAAATTAAATTATTTTCAAATTAAATTATATTATTTTCAAATTAAATTATTTTATTTTCAAATTAAATTAAATTATTTTCAAATTAAATTATATTATTTTCAAATTAAATTATATTATTTACAAATTTAAGTATATTATTTTTAAATTAAATTATATTATTATCAAATTAAATTAATTTATTTTCAAATCAAATTAAATTAAATTATATTTTTTAATTAATATATTAATTTTAATTAATTTAATTAAATTATACTAAATTATATTATTTTCAAAATCAATTAAATTAATTTATATTATTTTCAAATTAAATTATATTATTTTCAAATTAAATTATAATATTTTCAAATTAAATTCAATTTTTTCCAAATTAAAAAATATTATTTTCAACTTAAATTATATTATTTTCAAATTAAATTATATTATTTTCAAATTAAATTAAATTATTTTCAAATAAAATTAAATTATTTTCAAATTAAACTATTTTATTTTCAAATTAAATTAAATTATTTTCAAATTAAATTATATTTTTTTCAAATTAAATTATATTATTTTCAAATTAAATTAAATTATTTACAAACTGAATTATATTATTTTCAAAATCAATTAAATTAATTTATATTATTTTCAAAATAAATTATATTATTTTCAAATTAAATTATATTATTTTCAAATTAAAGTATATTATGTTCAAATTAAATTATTTTCAAATTAAATTATATTATTTCCAAATTAAATAACATTATTTTCAAACTAAATTACATTATTTGCAAATTAAATTAAATTATTTTGAAATTAAATTACATTATTTTCAAATTAAATTTTATTATTAACAAATTAAATTAAAATATTTTTAAAGTAAATTATATTATTTTCAAATTAAATTATATTATTTTCAAATTAAATTATGTTATTTTCAAATAAAATTATATTATTTTTAAATTAAATTTTTTTAATAACAAATTAAATTAAATTATTTTCAAATTAAACTATATTACTTCCAAATTCAATGATATTATTTTCAAATTAAATTACATTATTTTCAAATTAAATAAAATTATTTTGAAATTAAATTACATTATTTTCAAATTAAATTTTATTATTAACAGATTAAATTAAAATATTTTCAAATTAAATTGTATTATTTTCAAAATAAATTAAATTATTTTCAAATTAACTTATATTATTTTCAAATTAAATTATATTGTTTTCAAATTAAATTATAATATTTTTAAATTAAATTCAATTTTTTTCAAATTAAAATATATTATTTTAAACTTAAATTTAATTATTTTCAAATTAAATTAAATTATATTATTTTCAAATTAAATTAGATTATTTTTAAATTAAATTATATTATTTTTAAATTAAATAATATTATTTTCAAATTAAATTGAATTATTTTCAAATTAAATTATATTATTTTCAAATTAAATTATTTTATTTTTAAATTAAATTATATAATTTTCAAATTAAATTATATTATTTTCAAATTAAATTAAATTATTTTCAAATTAAATTATATTATTTTCAAATTAAATTATATTATTCTCAAATTAAATTATATTATTTTCAAATCAAATTATGTTATTATCAAATTAAATTAATTTTTTTTCAAATAAAATTAAATTAAATTATATTTTTTTCAAATTAAATTATATTATTTTCAAATTGAATTATATTATTTCCAAAATAAATTATATTATTTTCAAATTAAATTATATTATTTTCAAATTAAATTACATTATTTATAAATTAAATTAAATTATTTTTAAATAAAATTAAATTATTTTCAAACTAAATTATATTATTTTCAAAATAAATTATATTATTTTCAAAATAAAATAAAAAATTTTCAAATTAAATTATATTATTTTCAAATAAATTTATATTATTTTCAAATTAAATTTTATTATTAACAAATTAAATTATTTTTAATTTAAATTATATTATTTTCAACTTAAATTATATTATTCTCAAATTAAATTAGATTATTTTCAAATTAAATTAAATTATTTTCAAATTTAATTATAATATTTTTAAATTAAATTATATTATTTTCAAATTAAAATAAATTAATTTCAAATAAATTTTAATAATTTCAAATTAAATTAAATTATTTTCAAATTAAATTATATTATTTTCAACTTAAATTATATTGTTTTCAAATTAAATTATATTATTTTCAAATTAAATTATAATATTTCTACATCAAATTATAATATTTTCAAATTAAATTCAATTTTTTTCAAATTAAAATATATTATTTTCAACTTAAATTATATTATTTTCAAATTAAATTATATTATTTTCAAATTAAATTTAATTATTTTCAAATTAAATTAAATTATATTATTTTCAAAAAAATTAGATTATTTTTAAATTAAATTATATAATTTTCTAATTTAGTTATATTATTTTCAAATTAAATTAAATTATTTTCAAATTAAATAATATTATTTTCAAATTAAATTGTATTATTTTTAAATTAAATTATATAATTTTCAAATTAAATTATATTATTTGCAAATTAAATTATAATATTTTCAAATCAAATTAAATTATTTTCAAATTAAATTATATTACTTTCACCTTAAATTACATTATTTTCAAATTAAATTATATTATTTTCAAATTAAATTAAATTGTTTTCAAATTAAATTAAATTATATTATTTTCAAATTAAAATAAATTCTTTTTAAATTAAATTATATTATTTTCGAATAAAATTAAATTATTTTCAAATTAAATTATATTATTTTCAAATTAAATTATATTATTTTCAAATTAAATTACATTAATTATAAATTAAATTAAATTATTTTTAAATAAAATTAAATTATTTTCAAACTAAATTATATTATTTTCAAAATAAATTATATTATTTTCAAAATAAAATAAATTATTTTCAAATTAAATTATATTATTTTCAAATAAATTTATATTATTTTCAAATTAAATTTTATTATTAACAAATTAAATTAAATTATTTTTAAATTAAATTATATTATTTTCAACTTAAATTATATTATTTTCAAATTAAATTATATTATTTTCAAATTAAATTATATTATTTTCAAATTAGATTATAATATTTTTAAATTAAATTATATTTTTTTCAAATTAAAATAAACTATTTTCAAAATAAATTATATTATTTTCAAATTAAATTATAATATTTTCAAATTAAATTAAATTATTTTCAAATTAAATTATATTATTTTCAAATTAAATTATAATATTTTCAAATTAAATTCAATTTTTTCCAAATTAAAATATATTATTTTCAACTTAAATTATATTATTTTCAAATTAAATTATATTATTTTCAACTTAAATTTAATTATTTTCAAATTAGGTTAAATTATATTATTTTCAAATTAAATCAGATTATTTTTAAATTAAATTATAAATTTTTAAATTAAATTATATTATTATCAAATTAAATTATAATATTTTCAAATTAAATTAAATTATTTTTAAATTAAATTATATTATTTTCAAATTAAATTATAATATTTTCAAATTAAATTCAATTTTTTCCAAATTAAAATATATTATTTTCAAGTTAAATTATATTATTTTCATATTAAATTATATTATTTTCAACATAAATTATATTATTTCCAAATTAAATTATAATATTTTCAAATTAAATTAAATTTTTTTCAAATTAAAATATATTATTTTCAACTTAAATTATATTATTTTCAAATTAAATTATATTATTTTCAAATTAAATTTAATTATTTTCAAATTAAGTTAAATTATATTATTTTCAAATTAAATTAGATTATTTTTAAATTAAATTATATAATTTTTAAATTAAATTATATTATTTTCAAATTAAATTCAATCTTTTTTAAATTAAATTATATTATTTTCAAATTAAATTGTATTATTTTTAAATTAAATTATATAATTTTCAAATTAAATTATATTATTTTCAAACTAAATTAAATTATTTTCAAATTAAATTAAATTATTTTCAAATTAAATTTTATTATTTTCAAATTAAAATAAATTATTTTCAAATTAAATTATATTATTTTCAAATTAAATTATATTATTTTCAAATTAAATTAAATTATTTTCAAATTAAATTATATTATTTTCAAATTAAATTATAATATTTTCAAATTAAATTCAATTTTTTCCAAATTAAAATATATTATTTTCAACTTAAATTATATTATTTTCAAATTAAATTATATTATTTTCAAATTAAATTTAATTATTTTCAAATTAAATTAAATTGTATTATTTTCAAACTAAATTAGATTATTTTTAAATTAAATTATATTAATTTCAAATTAAATTATATTATTTTCAAATTAAATTAAATTATTTTCAAATTAAATTATATTATTTTCAAATTAAATTATATTATTTTTAAATTAAATTATATAATTTTCAAATTAAATTATATTATTGTCAAATTAAATTAAATTATTTTCAAATTAAATTATATTATTTTCAAATTAAATTATATTATTTTCAAATTAAATTAAATTATTTTCAAATTAAATTATATTATTTTCAAATTAAATTATATTATTTTCAAATTAAATTATATTATTTTCAAATTAAATTAAATTATTTTCAAACTAAATTATATTATTTTCAAATTAAATTATATTATTTTCAAATTAAATTATATTATTTTCAAAATAAATTATATTATTATCAAATTAAATTCATTTATTTTCAAATTAAATTAAATTAAATTATATTTTTTTCAAATTAAATTATATTATTTTCAAATTAAATTATATTAATTTCAAAATAAATTATATTATTTTCATATTAAATTATATTATTTTCAAATTAAAGTATATTATTTTCAAATTAAATTAAATTATTTTCAAATTAAATTATATTATTTCCAAATTAAATGAAATTATTTTCAAATTAAATTTAATTATTTTCAAATTAAATTATATTATTTTCAAATTAAATTATATTATTTTCAAATTAAATTATATTATATTCAAATTAAATTATAATATTTTTAAATTAAATTATATTATTTTGAAATTAAAATTAATTATTTCAAATTAAATTATAATATTTTCAAATTTAATTAAATTATTTTCAAATTAAATTATATTATTTTCAACTTAAATTATATTATTTTCAAATTAAATTATATTATTTTCAAATTAAATTTAATTATTTTCAAATTAGGTTAAATTATATTATTTTCAAATTAAATCAGATTATTTTTAAATTAAATTATATAATTTTTAAATTAAATTATATTATTTTCAAATTAAATTAAATTATTTTCAAATTAAATTATATTATTTTCAAATTAAATTAGATTATTTTTAAATTAAATTATATTAATTTCAAATTAAATTATATTATTTTCAAATTAAATTAAATTATTTTCAAATTAAATTAAATCATTTTCAAATTAAATTATATTATTTTCAAATTAAATTGTATTATTTTTAAATTAAATTATATAATTTTCAAATTAAATTATATTATTTTCAAACTAAATTAAATTATTTTCAAATTAAATTATATTATTTTCAAATTAAATTATATTATTTTCAAATTAAAATAAATTATTTTCAAAGTAAATTATATTATTTTCAAATTAAATTATATTATTTTCAAATTAAATTAAATTATTTTCAAATTAAATTATATTATTTTCAAATTAAATTATATTATTTTCAAATTAAATTAAATTATTTTCAAATTAAAGTATATTATTTTCAAATTAAATTAAATTATTTTCAAATTAAATTATATTATTTCCAAATTAAATGAAATTATTTTCAAATTAAATTACATTATTTTCAAATTAAATTAAATTGTTTTGAAATTAATTTACATTATTTTCAAAATAAATTTTATTATTAACAAATTAAATTAAAATATTTTCAAATTAAATTATATTATTTTCTAATTAAATTAGAATATTTTCAAATTAAATTATATTATTTTTAAATTAAATTATATTATTTTCAAATTAAATTATATTATTTTCAAATTAAATTATATTATTTCCAAATTAAATTATATTATTTTTAAATTAAATTAGATTATTTTCAAATTAAATTTTATTATTAACAGATTAAATTAAAATATTTGCAAATTAAATTATATTATTTTCAAACTAAATTAAATTATTTTCAAATTAAATTATATTATTTTCAAATTAAATTATATTATTTTCAAATTAAAATAAATTATTTTCAAATTAAATTATATTATTTTCAAATTAAATTATATTATTTTCAAATTAAATTAAATTATTTTCAAATTAAATTATATTATTTCCAATTTAAATTATATTATTTTTTAATTAAAATTTTTTAATAACAATCTAAATTAAATTATTTTCAAATCAAATTATATTATTTCCAAATTAAATGATATTATTTTCAAATTAAATTACATTATTTTCAAATTAAATTAAAATATTTTGAAATTAAATTACATTATTTTCAAATTTAATTTTATTATTAACAAATTAAATTAAAATATTTTCCAATTAAATTATATTATTTGCAAATTAAATTAAATTATTGTCAAACTAAATTATATTATTTTCAAATTAAATTAAATTAATTTTTATTATTTTCAAATTAAATTATAATATTTTCAAATTAAATTCAATTTTTTCCTAATTAAAATATATTATTTTCAACTTAAATTATATTATTTTTAAATTAAATTATATTATTTTCAAATTAAATTTAATTATTTTCAAATTAAATTAAATTGTATTATTTTCAAATTAATTAGATTATTTTTAAATTAAATTATATTATTTTCAAACTAAATTATATTATTTTCAAATTAAATTAAATTATTTTCAAATTAAATTATATTATTTTCAAATTAAATTATATTATTTTTAAATTAAATTATATAATTTTCAAATTAAATTATATTATTTTCAAATTAAATTAAATTATTTTCAAATTAAATTATATTATTTTCAAATTAAATTAAATTATTTTCAAATTAAATTATATTATTTTCAAATTAAATTATATTATTTTCAAATTAATATAAATTATTTTCAAATTAAATTATATTATTTTCAAATTAAATTATATTATTTTCAAATTAAATTATATTATTTTCAAAATAAATTATATTATTTTCAAATTAAATTATATTATTTTCAAATTAAAGTATATTATTTTCAAATTAAATTAAATTATTTTCAAATTAAATTATATTATTTCCAAATTAAATGAAACTATTTTCAAATTAAATTACATTATTTTCAAATTAAATTAAATTGTTTTGAAATTAAATTACATTATTTTCAAAATAAACTTTATTATTAACAAATTAAATTAAAATATTTTCAAATTAAATTATATTATTTTCTAATTAAATTAGAATATTTTCAAATTATATCATATTATTTTTAAATTAAATTATATTATTTTCAAATTAAATTATATTATTTTCAAAATAAATTATATTATTTCCAAATTAAATTACATTATTTTTAAATTAAATTACATTATTTTCAAATTAAATTAAATTATATTTTTTTCAAATTAAATTATAATATTTTGAAATTAAATTACATTATTTTCAAATTAAATTTTATTATTAACAGATTAAATTAAAATATTTTCAAATTAAATTATATTATTTTCAAAATAAATTAAATTTTTTTTAAATTAATTTATATTATTTTCAAATTAAATTATATCATTTTCAAATTAAATTATAATATTTTTAAATTAAATTCAATTTTTTTCAAATTAAAATATATTATTTTCAACTTAAATTATATTATTTTCAAATTAAATTATATTATTTTTAAATTTAATTAAATTATTTTCAAATTAAATTAAATTATTTTCAAATTAAATTATATTATTTCCAAATTAAATTATTCTCAAATTAAATTATATTATTTTCAAATCAAATTATATTATTATCAAATTAAATTAATTTATTTTCAAATCAAATTAAATTAAATTATATTTTTTTCAAATTAAATTATATTATTTACAAATTAAATTATATTAATTTCAAAATAAATTATATTATTTTCAAATTAAATTATATTAATTTCAAATTAAAGTATATTATTTTCAGATTAAATTATATTGTTTTTAAATTTAATTAAATTATTTTCAAATTAAATTAAATTATTTTCAAGTTAAATTATATTATTTCCAAATTAAATTAAATTATTTTCAAATTAAATTACATTATTTTCAAATTAAATTAAATTATTTTGAAATTAAATTACATTATTTTCAAATTAAATTTTATTATTATCAAATTAAATTAAAATATTTTCAAATTAAATTATATTATTTTCAAATTAAATTAGAATATTTTCAAATTAAATTTAATTTTTTTCAAATTAAATTATATTATTTTCAAATTAAATTATTTTATTTTTAAATTAAATGATATTATTTTCAAATTAAATCAAATTATTTTCAAATTAAATTATATTATTTTGGAATTAAATTATAATATTTTCAAATTAAATTAAATTATTTTCAAATTAAATTATATTATTTTCAAAATAAATTATATTATTTTGAAATTAAATTATATTATTTTCAAACTAAATTTAATCTTTTTCAAATTAAATTATATTATTTTCAAATTAAATTATATTATTTTCAATTTAAATTATATTATTATCAAATTAAATTAATTTATTTTCAAATTAAATTAAATTATATTATTTTCAAATTAAATTATATTATTTTCAAATTTAATTAAATTATTTTCAAACTAAATTATATTATTTTCAAATTAAATTATATTATTTTTAAATTAAATTATATTATTTTCAAATTAAATTATATTATTTTCAAATTAAATTATATTATATTCAAAATTAAATTCAATTAGTTTCAAATTAAATTACATTATTTTCAACTTAAATTATATTATTTTAAAATTAAATTATATTATTTTTAAATTAAATTTAATTATTTTCAAATTAAATTAAATTATATTATTTTCAAATTAAATTAGATTATTTTTAAATTAAATTATATTATTTTCAAATTAAATTATATTATTTTCAAATTAAATTAAATTATTTTCAAATTAAATTATATTATTTTCAAATTAAATTATATTATTTTAAAATTAAATTACATAATTTTTAAATTAAATTATATTATTTTCAAATTAAATTAAATTATTTTCAAATTCAATTATATTATTTTTAAATTAAATTATATTATTTTCAAATTAAATTATATTATTCTCAAATTAAATTAATTTATTTTCAAATTAAATTAAATCATATTTTTTTCAAATTAAATTATTTATTTTCAAAATTAATTATATTATTTTCAAAATAAATTATATTATTTTCAAATTAGAGTATATTATTTTCAAATTAAATTATATTATTTTTAAATTAAATTATTTTTAAAATAAATTATGTTAGTTTTAAATTAAATTAAATTGTTTTCAAACTAAATTATTTTCAAATTAAATGATATTTTCAAATTAAATTATATTATTTTCAAATTAAATCAAATTATTTTAAAACGAAATTAAATTTTATTATTTTCAAATTAAATTATATTATTTTCAAAATAAATTAAATTATTTTCAAATTAAATTAATTTATATTATTTTCAAATTAAATTATATTATATTCAAATTAAATTATATTATTCTCAAATTAAATTAATTTATTTTCAAATTAAATTAAATTATATTATTTTCAAATTAAATCATTTTATTTTCAAATTAAATTAATATATTTTCAAATTAAATTAAATTATTTTCAAATTAAATTATATTATTTTCAAATTAAAATAAATTTATTTTCAAATTAAATTAAATTATATTATTTTCAAATTAAATTAAATTATTTTCAAATTACATTATATTATTTTTAAATTAAATTATATTATTTTTAAATTAAATTAAATTATTTTCAAATTAAATTATATTATTTTCAAATCAAATTAAATTATTTTCAAATTAAATTATATTATTTTCGAAGTATATTAGTTTCAAATTAAATTAATTTATTTTCAAATTAAATTATATTATTTTCAAATTAAATTACATTATTTTAAAATTATATTAAATTATTTTCAAATTAAATTAAATCATTTTCATAATAAATCTATTAATTTATAATTATAATTTTAACAAATCCATAATTATATTATTTTTTAATTAAATTAAATTATTTTCAAATTAATTTATATTATTTTCAAATTAAATTAAATTATTTTCAAATTAAATTATATTATTGTCAAATTTTATTATATTATTTTCAAATTAAATTATAATATTTTCAAATTAAATTAAATTATTTTCAAATTAAATTATAATATTTTCAACTTAAATTCTATTATTTTCAAATTAAATTATATTATTTTCAAATTAAATTTAATTATTTTCAAATTAAATTAAATTATATTATTTTCAAATTAAATTAAATTATTTTCAAATTAAATTAAATGATTTTCAAAAAGAATTATATTATTTTCAAATTAAATTATATTATTTTCAAATTAAATTATAATATTTTCAACTTAAATTATATTATTTTCAAATTAAATTAAATTATTTTCAAAATAAATTATATCATTTTCAAATTAAATTATATTATTTTCAAATTAAATAATATTATTTTTAAATTAAATTAATTTATTTTCAAATTAAATTATATTTTTTTCAAATTAAAGTATATTATTTTCAAATTAAATTATATTATTTTTAAATTAAATTAAATTATTTTCAAATTAAATTATGTTAGTTTCAAATTAAATTAAATTATTTTCAAATTAAATTATTTTCAAATTGAATGATATTTTCAAATTAAATTATATTATTTTTAAATTAAATGATATTATTTACAAATTAAATTATAATATTTTCAAATTAAATTGTTATTTTCAATTTAAAACAAATTATTTTAAAACGAAATTAATTTATATTATTTTCAAATTAAATTATATTATTTTCAAACTAAATTGAATCATTTTCAAATTAAAGTAAATTATTTTCAAATTAAATTATATTATTTTCAAATTAAATTATATTATTTTCAAATTAAATTATATTATTTTCAAAATAAATTGAATCATTTCCAAATTAAATTAATTTATATTATTTTCAAATTAAATTATATTATTCACAAATTAAATTAATTTATTTTCATATTAAATTATATTATTTTCAAATTAAATTATATTATTTTCAAATTAAATTAAACTATTTTCACACTAAATTATATTAGTTTCAAAAAAAAACTAAATTATTTTCAAATTAAATTAATTTTTTTTCAAATTAAATTATAGTATTTTCAAATTAAATTATATTATTTTTAAATTAAATTAAATTATATTATTTTCAAGTTAAATTATATTATTTTCAAATTAAATTATATTATTTTCAAATTAAATTATATTATTCTCAAATTAAATTAATTTATTTTCAAATTAAATTAAATTATATTATTTTCAAATTAAATTATATTATTTTCAAATTAAATTATATTATTTTCAAATTAAATTATATTATTTTCAAAATAAATTAAATCATTTTCAAATTAAATCAATTTATATTATTTTCAAATTAAATTATATTATATTCAAATTAAATTATATTATTCTCAAATTAAATTAATTTATTTTCAAATTAAATTAAATTATATTATTTTCAAATTAAATTATAATATTTTTAAATTAAAAATAATGATTTTCAAATTAAATTATATTATTTTCAAATTAAACGAAATTATTTTTAAATTAAATTAAATTATATTATTTTCAAATTAAATTAAATTATTTTCAAGTTAAATTATTTTCAGATTAAATTATATTATTTTCAAATTAAAATAAATTATTTTCAAGTTAAATTATTTTCAGATTAACTTATATTATTTTCAAATTAAATTAAACTATTTTCACACTAAATTATATTAGTTTCAAATTAAACTAAATTATTTTCAAATTAAATTAATTTTTTTTTAAATTAAATTATATTATTTTCAAATTAAATTATATTATTTTTAAATTAAATTAAATTATATTATTTTCAAGTTAAATTATATTATTTTCAAATTAAATTATATTATTTTCAAATTAAAGTATATTATTTTCAAATTAAATTATATTATTTTTAAATTAAATTAAATTATTTTCAAGTCAAATGATATTTTCAAATTAAATTATATTATTTTTAAATTAAATGATATTATTTTCAAATTAAATTATAATATTTTCAAATTAAATTGTTATTTTCAAATTAAATCAAATTATTTTAAAACGAAATTAATTTATAATATTTTCAAATTAAATTATATTATTTTCAAATTAAATTAAATGATTTTCAAAATAAATTATATTATGTTCAAATTAAATTATATTATTTTCAAACTAAATTGAATCATTTTCAAATTAAAGTAAATTATTTTCAAATTAAATTAAATTATTTTCAAATTAAATTATATTATTTTCAAATTAAATTATATTATTTTCAAAATAAAAATTGAATCATTTTCAAATTAAATTAATTTATATTATTTTCAAATTAAATTATATTATTCACAAATTAAATTAATTTATTTTCATATTAAATTAAATTATATTATTTTCAAATTAAATTATATTATTTTCAAATTAAATTATATTATTTTCAAATTAAATTAAACTATTTTCACACTAAATTATATTATTTTCAAATTAAACTAAATTATTTTCAAATTAAATTTTTTTTTTTTAAATTTTTATATTATTTTCAAATTAAATTATATTATTTTTAAATTAAATTAAATAATATTATTTTCAAGTTAAATTATATTATTTTCAAATTAAATGATATTATTTTCAAATTAAATTATATTATACTCAAATTAAATTAGTTTATTTTCAAATTAAATTAAATTATATTATTTTCAAATTAAATTATATTATTTTCAAAATTAATTATATTATTTTCAATTAAATTATATTATTTTCAAATTAAATTATATTATTTTCAAATTAAATTATATTATTTTTAAATTAAATAATATAATTTTTAAATTAAATTAATTTATTTTTAAATTAAATTCTATTATTTTCAAATTAAATTATATTATTTTCAAATTAAAATTAATTATTTTCAAATTAAATTAAAGTATATTATTTTCAAATTAAATTATATTATTTTCAAATTAAATTAAATGATTTTCAAATTTAATTATATTATTTTCAAATTAAATTATATTATTTTCAATTTAAATTATAATATTTTCAAATCAAATTAAATTATTTTCAAATTAGATTATAATATTTTCAACTTAAATTATATTATTTTCAAATTAAATTAAATTATTTTCAAATTAAATTATATTATTTTCAAATTAAATTATATTATTTTCAAATTAAATTATATTATTTTCAAAATAAATTGAATCATTTTCAAATTAAATCAATTTATATTATTTTCAAATTAAATTATATTATATTCAAATTAAATTATATTATTCTCAAATTAAATTAATTTATTTTCAAATTAAATTATATTATTTTCAAATTAAATTATATTATTTTCAAATTAAATTATAATATTTTTAAATAAAAATAATTATTTTCAAATTAAATTATATTATTTTCAATTTAAACGAAATTATTTTCAAATTAAATTAAATTATATTATTTTCAAATTAAATTAAATTATTTTCAAGTTAAATTATTTTCAGATTAAATTATATTTTTTTCAAATTAAATTAAATTATTTTCAAATTAAATTATATTATTTTCAAATTAAATTATATTATTTTTAAATTAAATTATAATATTTTCAAATTAAATTAAATTATTTTAAAATTAAATTATATTTTTTTCGAAGTAAATTATATTATTTTCAAATTAAATTAATTTATTTTTAAATTAAATTATACTCTTTTCAAATTAAATTATATTATTTTCAAATTTAATTATATTATTTTCAAATTAAATTATATTATTTTCAAATTAAATTAATTTTTTTTCAAATTAAATTATATTATTTTCAAATTAAATTATATTATATTTAAATTAAATTAAATTATATTATTTTCAAGTTTAATTATATTATTTTCAAATTAAATTATATTATTTTCAAATTAAATTTTATTATTCTCAAATTAAATTAATTTATTTTCAAATTAAATTAAATTATATTATTTTCAAATTAAATTGTATTATTTTCAAATTAAATTAAATTATTTTTAAATTAAATTATATTATTCTAATTGACAACTATTTATAACAGTCACACAGACAATGCCTATTCAAATTTGAAAAGTTTTAATAACATCCACTTTGGGACAGCTTTACTAATTAAATCAAGGGAGGGACTTAATTAGTAAAGCTGTCCCAAAGTGGATGTTATTAAAGCTTTTTAAATTATATTATTTTCAAAATAAATTAAATTATTTTTAAATTAAGTTATATTATTTTCAAATTAAATTATAATATTTTCAAATCAAACTAAATTATTTTCAAATTAAATTATATTATTTTCAACTTAAATTATATTATTTTCAAATTAAATTATATTATTTTCAAATTAAATTTAATTATTTTCAAATTAAATTAAATTATGTTATTTTCAAATTAAATTAGTTTACTTTTAAATTAAATTATATTATTTTCAAATTTAATTATATTATTTTCAAATTAAATTATATTATTTTTAAATTAAATTATATAATTTTCAAATAAAATTATATTATTTTCAAATTAAATTAAATTATTTTCAAATTAAATTATATAATTATGAAATCAAATTATATTATTTTCAAATTAAATTAAATTATTTTCAAATTATATTATTTTTAAATTAAATTATGTTATTTTCAAATCAAATTAAATTATTTTCAATATAAATTATACTATTTTCAAATTAAATTATATTATTTTCAAATTAAATTATATTATTTTTAAATTAAATTATATAATTTTCAAATAAAATTATATTATTTTCAAATTAAATTAAATTATTACTAAATTAAATTAAATTATTTTGAAATTATATTATTTTTAATTTAAATTATGTTATTTTCAAATTAAATTAAATTATTTTCAAAAAAAATTATTTTATTCCCAAATTAAATTAATTTATTTTCAAATTAAATTCAATTAAATTATATTATTTTCAAATTAAATTATATTATTTTTAAATTAAATTATATTATTTTCAAAATAAATTATATTATTTTCAAATTAAATTATATTATTTTCAAATTAAATTGTATTATTTTCAAATTAAATTATATTATTTTCAAATTAAATTAAATTATTTTCAAATTAAATTATTTTAAAATTAAATGATATTTTTAAATTAAATTATTTTTAAATTAAATTATATTATTTTCAAATTAAATTAAATTATTTTCAAATTATATTATTTTTAAATTAAATTATGTTATTTTTAAATTAAATTAAATTATTTTCAAAATAAATTATATTATTTTCAAATTAAATTATAATATTTACAAATTAAATTATATTATTTTCAAATTAAATTATATTATTCTCAAATTAAATTAATTTATTTTCAAATTAAATTCAATTAAATTATATTATTTTCAAATTAAATTAAATGATTTTTAAATTAAATTATCTTATTTTCAAATTAAATTATATTATTTCCAAATTAAATTACATTATTTACAAAACAAATTGAATCATTTTCAAACTAAATTAAATTATATTATTTTTAAATTAAAGTATATTATATTCAAAATAAATTATATTATTCTCAAATTAAATTTATTTATTTTCAAATTAAATTAAATTATATTATTTTAAAATTAAATTATATTATTTTAAAATTAAATTAAACTATTTTCAAACTTAATTATATTATTTTCAATTTAAATTATATTCTTTTCAAAATAAATTTTTTTTTTTTAAATTAAATTATATTATTTTCAAATTAAATTATATTATTTTCAAATTAAATTAAATTATATTATTTTCAAGTTAAATTATATTATTTTCAAATTAAATTATATTATTTTCAAATTAAATTACATTATTCTCAAATTAAATTAATTTATTTTCAAATTAAAATAAATTATATTATTTTCAAATTAAATTATATTATTTTCAAATTAAATTATATTATTTTCAAATTGAATTATATTATTTTTAAAATAAATTGAATCATTTTCAAATTAAATTATGTTATATTATTTTCAAATTAAATTATATTATATTCAAATTAAATTATATTATTCTCAAATTAAAATAATTTATTTTTAATTTAAATTAAGTTATATTATTTTAAAATAAATTATATTATTTTCAAATTAAATTAAATTATTTTCAAATTAATTTATATTATTTTCAAATTAAATGATATTATTTTCAAATTAAATTAAATTATTTTCAAACTAAATTATATTATTCTCAAATTAAATTAATTTATTTTCAAATTAAATTAAATTATATTATTTTCAAATTAAATTATATTATTTTTAAATTAAATTAATTTTTTTTCAAATAAAATTATATTATTTTCAAATTAAATTATATTATTTTTAAATTAAATTAAATTATTTTCAAGTTAAATTATATTATTTTCAAATTAAATTATATTATTTTCAAATTAAATTATATTATTCTCAAATTAAATTAATTTATTTTCAAAGTAAATTAAATTATATTATTTTTAAATTAAATTATATTATTTTCGAAGTAAATTACATTATTTTCAAATTAACTTAATTTATTTTCAAATTAAATTATATTATTTTCAGATTAAATTATATTATTTTCAAATTATATTAAATTATTTTCAAATTAAATTAAATCATTTTCAAAATAAATCAAATTATATTATTTTTTTATTAAATTATATTATTTTCAAATTAATTTATATTATTTTCAAATTAAATCATATTATTGTCAAATTAAATTATAATATTTTCAAATTAGATTATATTATTTTCTAATTAAATTATATTATTTTCAAATTAAATTAAATTATTTTCAAATTAAATTATATTATTAACAAATTCAATTAAATTATTTTCAAATTAAATTATATTATTTTTAAATTAAATTATAATATTTTCAAATTAAATTAAATTATTTTCAAATTAAATTATATTATTCTCAAATTAAATTAATTTATTTTCAAATTAAATTAAATTATATTATTTTCAAATTAAATTAAATTATTTTCAAGTTAAATTATATTATTTTCAAATTAAATTATATTTTTTTCAAATTAAAATAAATTATTTTCAAATTAAATTATATTATTTTCAAATTAAATTATATTATTTTTAAATTAAATTATATTATTTTCAAATTAAATTAAATGATATTATTTTCAAATTAAATTAAATTAGTTTCAAGTTAAATTATATTATTTTCAAATTAAATTATATTATTTTCAAATTAAATTAAATTATTTTCAAATTAAATTATATTATTCTCAAGTTAAATTAATTTATTTTCCAATTAAATTAAATTATTTTCAAATTAAATTAAATTATTTTCAAAAAAATTATTATTTTCAAATTAAATTATATTATTTTAAAATAAATTATATTCTTTTCAAATTAAAATAAATTATTTTCAAATTAAATTATATTATTTTCAAATTAAATTAGATTATTTTCAAACTAAATTGAATCTTTTTCAAATTAAATTAAATTATATTATTTTCAAATTTAATTATATTATTTTCAAATTAAATTATATTCAATTCAAATTAAATTATATTATTTTCAATTTAAATTAAATTATTTACAAATTAAATTTAATTATTTTCAAATTAAATTATATTATTTTTAAACTAAACTATATTATTTTCAAATTAAATTATATTATTCTCAAATTAAATTAATTTATTTTCAAATTAAATTAAATTATTTTCAAATTAATTTATATTATTCTCAAATTAAATTATATTATTTTCAAATTAAATTAAATTATATTATTTCCAAATTAAATTATATTATTTTCAAACTAAATTAAATTATTTTCAAATTAAATTATATTATTTTTAAATTAAATTATAATATTTTCAAATTAAATTAAATTATTTTCAAATCAAATTATATTATTCTCAAATTAAATTAATTTATTTTCAAATTAAATTAAATTATTTTCAAATTAAATTATATTATTCTCAAATTAAATTATATTATTTTCAAATTAAATTAAATTATTTTCAAATGAAATTATATTATCTTCAAATTAAATTATAATATTTTCAAATTAAATTAAATTATTTTCAAATTAAATTATATTATTCTCAAATTAAATTAATTTATTTTCAAACTAAATTAAATTATTTTCAAATTAAATTATATTATTTTTAAATTAAATTATAATATTTTCAAATTAAATTAATTTATTTTCAAATTAAATTATATTATTCTCAAATTAAATTATAATATTTTCAAATTAAATTAAATTATTTTCAAATTAAATTATATTATTCTCAAATTAAATTATATTATTTTCAAACTAAATTAAATTATTTTCAAATTAAATTATATTATTTTTAAATTAAATTATAATATTTTCAAATTAAATTAATTTATTTTTAAATTAAATTATATTATTTTTAAATTAAATTATAATATTTTCAAATTAAATTAAATTATTTTCAAATTAAATTATATTATTCTCAAATTAAATTAATTTATTTTCAAACTAAATTAAATTATTTTCAAATTAAATTATATTATTTTTAAATTAAATTATATTATTTTCAAATTAAATTATAATATTTTCAAATTAAATTTAATTATTTTCAAATTAAATTATATTATCTTCAAATTACACTAAATTATTTTCAAATTAAATTAAATGATATTATTTTCAAATTAAATTAAATTAGTTTCAAATTAAATTATATTATTTTCAAATTAAATTATATTATTTTCAAATTAAATTAAATTATTTTCAAATTAAATTATATTATTCTCAAATTAAATTATATTATTTTCAAATTAAATTAAATTATTTTCAAATTAAATTAAATTATTTTCAAATTAAATTATATTATTTTTAAATTAAATTATATTATTTTCAAATTAAATTAAATGAAATTATTTTCAAATTAAATTAAATTATTTTCAAATTAAATTATATTATTCTCAAGTTAAATTATATTATTCTCAAATTAAATTAATTTATTTTCAAATTAAATTAAATTATTTTCAAATTAAATTATATTATTCTCAAATTAAATTATATTATTTTCAAATTAAATTAAATTATTTTCAAATTAAATTATATTATTTTCAAATTAAATTATAATATTTTCAAATTAAATTAAATTATTTTCAAATTAAATTATATTATTCTCAAATTAAATTAATTTATTTTCAAACTAAATTAAATTATTTTCAAATTAAATTATATTATTTTTAAATTAAATTATATTATTTTCAAATTAAATTATAATATTTTCAAATTAAATTAAATTATTTTCAAATTAAATTATATAATTTTTAAATTAAATTATATTATTTTCAAATTAAATTATAATATTTTCAAATTAAATTAAATTATTTTCAAATTAAATTATATTATTTTCAAACTAAATTAAATTATTTTCAAATTAAATTATATAATTTTTAAATTAAATTATATTATTTTCAAATTAAATTATAATATTTTCAAATTAAATTAAATTATTTTCAAATTAAATTATATTATTCTCAAATTAAATTATATTATTTTCAAATTAAATTAAATTATTTTCAAATTAAATTAAATTATTTTCAAATTAAATTATATTATCTTCAAATTACACTAAATTATTTTCAAATTAAATTAAATGATATTATTTTCAAATTAAATTAAATTAGTTTCAAGTTAAATTATATTATTTTCAAATTAAATTATATTATTTTCAAATTAAATTAAATTATTTTCAAATTAAATTATATTATTCTCAAGTTAAATTAATTTATTTTCCGATTAAATTAAATTATTTTCAAATTAAATTAAATTATTTTCAAAAAAATTATTATTTTCAAATTAAATTATATTATTTTAAAATAAATTATATTCTTTTCAAATTAAAATAAATTATTTTCAAATTAAATTATATTATTTCCAAATTAAATTACATTATTTTCAAATTAAATTTTATTATTAACAAATTAAATTAAATTATTTTCAAATTAAATTATATTATTTTCAAATTAAATTATAATATTTTCAAATTAAATTATATTATTTTCAAATTAAATTATATTATTTTCAAATTAAATTAGATTATTTTCAAATTAAATTAAATTATTTTCAAATTAAATTATATTATTTTGAAAATAAATTATAATATTTTCAAATTAAATAAAATTATTTTCAAATTAAATTATATTATTTGCAAATTAAATTTTATTATTTTCAAATTAAATTATATTATTTTCAAACTAAATTGAATCTTTTTCAAATTAAATTAAATTATATTATTTTCAAATTAAATTATATTATTTTTCAAATTAAATTATATTATTCTCAAATTAAATTAATTTATTTTCAAACAAAAAATAAATTATATTACTTTCAAATTAAATTATATTATTTTCAAATTAAATTAAATTATTTTCAAATTAAATTAAATTATTTTCAAATTAAATTATATTATCTTTAAATTACACTAAATTATTTTCAAATTAAATTAAATGATAATATTTTCAAATTAAATTAAATTAGTTTCAAATTAAATTATATTATTTTCAAATTAAATTATATTATTTTCAAATTAAATTATATTTTTTTCAAATTAAAATAAATTATTTTCAAATTAAATTATATTATTTTCAAATTAAATTATATTATTTTTAAATTAAATTATATTATTTTCAAATTAAATTAAATGATATTATTTTCAAATTAAATTAAATTAGTTTCAAGTTAAATTATATTATTTTCAAATTAAATTATATTATTTTCAAATTAAATTAAATTATTTTCAAATTAAATTATATTATTCTCAAGTTAAATTAATTTATTTTCCAATTAAATTAAATTATTTTCAAATTAAATTAAATTATTTTCAAAAAAATTATTATTTTCAAATTAAATTATATTATTTTAAAATAAATTATATTCTTTTCAAATTAAAATAAATTATTTTCAAATTAAATTATATTATTTCCAAATTAAATTACATTATTTTCAAATTAAATTTTATTATTAACAAATTAAATTAAATTATTTTCAAATTAAATTATATTATTTTCAAATTAAATTATAATATTTTCAAATTAAATTATATTATTTTCAAATTAAATTATATTATTTTCAAATTAAATTAGATTATTTTCAAATTAAATTAAATTATTTTCAAATTAAATTATATTATTTTGAAAATAAATTATAATATTTTCAAATTAAATAAAATTATTTTCAAATTAAATCATATTATTTGCAAATTAAATTTTATTATTTTCAAATTAAATTATATTATTTTCAAACTAAATTGAATCTTTTTCAAATTAAATTAAATTATATTATTTTCAAATTAAATTATATTATTTTCAAATTAAATTATATTATTCTCAAATTAAATTAATTTATTTTCAAACAAAAAATAAATTATATTACTTTCAAATTAAATTATATTATTTTCAAATTAAATTAAATTATTTTCAAACTAAATTATATTATTTTCAAACTAAATTAATTTTTTTCAAATTAAATTATATTATTTTCAAATTAAATTATATTATTTTTAAATTAAATTATATTATTTTCAAATTAAATCATATTATTGTCAAATTAAATTATAATATTTTCAAATTAGATTATATTATTTTAAATTAAATTATATTATTTTCAAATTAAATTAAATTATTTTCAAATTAAATTATATTATTTTCAAATTAAATTATGTTATTTTCAAATTAAATCATATTATTGTCAAATTAAATTATATTCTTTTCAAATTGAATTTTATTATTTTCAAATTAAATTATACTATTTTCAAATTAAATTATATTAAATTCAAATTAAATTATATTATTTTCAAATTAAATTAAATTATTTTAAAATTAAATTATATTATTTTCAAATTAAATTATATTATTTTCAAATTAAATTATATTATTTACAAATTAAATTATATTTAATTGAAACTAAACTATATTATTTTCAAATTAAATTATATTTTTCTCAAATTAAATTAATTTATTTTCAAATTAAATTAAATTATTTTTAAATTAATTTATATTATTTTCAAATTAAATTATATTATTTTCAAATTAAATTATATTAAATCCAAACTAAATTATAATATTTTCAAATTAAATTAAATTATTTTCAAACTAAAAAAATTATTTTCATATATTATTTTTCGTAAATATTATTCTCAAATTAAATTAATTTATTTTCAAATTAAATTAAATTATTTTCAAGTTAATTTATATTATTCTCAAATTAAATTATATTATTTTCAAATTAAATTAAATTATATTATTTCCAAATTAAATTATATTATTTTCAAACTAAATTAAATTAATTTCAAATTAAATTATATTATTTTTCAATTAAATTATAATATTTTCAAATTAAATTAAATTATTTTCAAATTAAATTATATTATTCTCAAATTAAATTAATTTATTTTCAAATTAAATTAAATTATTTTCAAATTAAATTATATTATTCTCAAATTAAATTATATTATTTTCAAATTAAATTAAATTATTTTCAAATTAAATTATATTAATTTCAAATTAAATTATAATATTTTCAAATTAAATTAAATTATTTTCAAATTAAATTATATTATTCTCAAATTAAATTAATTTATTTTCAAACTAAATTAAATTATTTTCAAATTAAATTATATTATTTTTAAATTAAATTATATTATTTTCAAATTAAATTATAATATTTTCAAATTAAATTAAATTATTTTCAAATTAAATTATATTATTTTTAAATTAAATTATATTATTTTCAAATTAAATTATAATATTTTCAAATTAAATTAAATTATTTTCAAATTAAATTATATTATTTTCAAACTAAATTAAATTATTTTCAAATTAAATTATATTATTTTTAAATTAAATTATAATATTTTCAAATTAAATTAATTTATTTTCAAATTAAATTATATTATTTTTAAATTAAATTATAATATTTTCAAATTAAATTAAATTATTTTCAAATTAAATTATATTATTCTCAAATTAAATTAATTTATTTTCAAACTAAATTAAATTATTTTCAAATTAAATTATATTATTTTTAAATTAAATTATATTATTTTCAAATTAAATTATAATATTTTCAAATTAAATTAAATTATTTTAAAATTAAATTATATTATCTTCAAATTACACTAAATTATTTTCAAATTAAATTAAATGATATTATTTTCAAATTAAATTAAATTAGTTTCAAATTATATTATATTATTTTCAAATTAAATTATATTATTTTCAAATTAAATTAAATTATTTTCAAATTAAATTATATTATTCTCAAATTAAATTATATTATTTTCAAATTAAATTAAATTATTTTCAAATTAAATTATATTATTTTCAAATTAAATTATAATATTTTCAAATTAAATTATATTATTTTTAAATTAAATTAATTTATTTTCAAATTAAATTAAATTATTTTCAAATTAATTTATATTATTTTCAAATTAAATTATATTATTTTCAAATTAAATTATATTAAATCTAAATTAAATTATAATATTTTCAAATTAAATTAAATTATTTTCAAACTAAAAAAATTATTTTCATATATTATTTTTCGTATATATTATTCTCAAATTAAATTAATTTATTTTCAAATTAAAATAAATTATTTTTAAATTAATTTATATTATTCTCAAATTAAATTATATTATTTTCAAATTAAATTAAATTATATTATTTCCAAATTAAATTAAATTATTTTCAAACTAAATTAAATTATTTTCAAATTAAATTATATTATTTTTAAATTAAATTATAATATTTTCAAATTAAATTAAATTATTTTCAATTTAAATTATATTATTCTCAAATTAAATTAATTTATTTTCAAATTAAATTAAATTATATTATTTTCAAATAAAATTATATTTTTAAATTAAATTAAATTATTTTCAAATTAAATTATATTTTCTTCAAATTACACTAAATTATTTTCAAATTAAATTATATTATTTTCAAATTAAATTATATTATTTTTAAATTAAATTATATTATTTTCAAATTAAATTATAATATTTTCAAATTAAATTAAATTATTTTCAAATTAAATTATATTATCTTCAAATTACACTTAATTTATTTTAAATTAAATTAAATGATATTATTTTCAAATTAAATTAAATTAGTTTCAAGTTAAATTATATTATTTTCAAATTAAATTATATTATTTTCAAATTAAATAAAATTATTTTAAAATTAAATTATATTATTTTCAAATTAAATTATATTATTTTCAAATTAAATTATATTATTTACAAATTAAATTATATTTAATTGAAACTAAACTATATTATTTTCAAATTAAATTATATTTTTCTCAAATTAAATTAATTTATTTTCAAATTAAATTAAATTATTTTTAAATTAATTTATATTATTTTCAAATTAAATTATATTATTTTCAAATTAAATTATATTAAATCCAAACTAAATTATAATATTTTCAAATTAAATTAAATTATTTTCAAACTAAAAAAAATATTTTCATATATTATTTTTCGTAAATATTATTCTCAAATTAAATTAATTTATTTTCAAATTAAATTAAATTATTTTCAAGTTAATTTATATTATTCTCAAATTAAATTATATTATTTTCAAATTAAATTAAATTATATTATTTCCAAATTAAATTATATTATTTTCAAACTAAATTAAATTAATTTCAAATTAAATTATATTATTTTTCAATTAAATTATAATATTTTCAAATTAAATTAAATTATTTTCAAATTAAATTATATTATTCTCAAATTAAATTAATTTATTTTCAAATTAAATTAAATTATTTTCAAATTAAATTATATTATTCTCAAATTAAATTATATTATTTTCAAATTAAATTAAATTATTTTCAAATTAAATTATATTAATTTCAAATTAAATTATAATATTTTCAAATTAAATTAAATTATTTTCAAATTAAATTATATTATTCTCAAATTAAATTAATTTATTTTCAAACTAAATTAAATTATTTTCAAATTAAATTATATTATTTTTAAATTAAATTATATTATTTTCAAATTAAATTATAATATTTTCAAATTAAATTAAATTATTTTCAAATTAAATTATATTATTTTTAAATGAAATTATATTATTTTCAAATTAAATTATAATATTTTCAAATTAAATTAAATTATTTTCAAATTAAATTATATTATTTTCAAACTAAATTAAATTATTTTCAAATTAAATTATATTATTTTTAAATTAAATTATAATATTTTCAAATTAAATTAATTTATTTTCAAATTAAATTATATTATTTTTAAATTAAATTATAATATTTTCAAATTAAATTAAATTATTTTCAAATTAAATTATATTATTCTCAAATTAAATTAATTTATTTTCAAACTAAATTAAATTATTTTCAAATTAAATTATATTATTTTTAAATTAAATTATATTATTTTCAAATTAAATTATAATATTTTCAAATTAAATTAAATTATTTTAAAATTAAATTATATTATCTTCAAATTACACTAAATTATTTTCAAATTAAATTAAATGATATTATTTTCAAATTAAATTAAATTAGTTTCAAATTATATTATATTATTTTCAAATTAAATTATATTATTTTCAAATTAAATTAAATTATTTTCAAATTAAATTATATTATTCTCAAATTAAATTATATTATTTTCAAATTAAATTAAATTATTTTCAAATTAAATTATATTATTTTCAAATTAAATTATAATATTTTCAAATTAAATTAAATTATTTTCAAATTAAATTATATTATCTTCAAATTACACTAAATTATTTTCAAATTAAATTAAATGATATTATTTTCAAATTAAATTAAATTAATTTCAAGTTAAATTATATTATTTTTAAATTAAATTAATTTATTTTCAAAATAAATTAAATTATTTTCAAATTAATTTATATTATTTTCAAATTAAATTATATTATTTTCAAATTAAATTATATTAAATCTAAATTAAATTATAATATTTTCAAATTAAATTAAATTATTTTCAAACTAAAAAAATTATTTTCATATATTATTTTTCGTATATATTATTCTCAAATTAAATTAATTTATTTTCAAATTAAAATAAATTATTTTTAAATTAATTTATATTATTCTCAAATTAAATTATATTATTTTCAAATTAAATTAAATTATATTATTTCCAAATTAAATTAAATTATTTTCAAACTAAATTAAATTATTTTCAAATTAAATTATATTATTTTTAAATTAAATTATAATATTTTCAAATTAAATTAAATTATTTTCAATTTAAATTATATTATTCTCAAATTAAATTAATTTATTTTCAAATTAAATTAAATTATATTATTTTCAAATAAAATTATATTTTTAAATTAAATTAAATTATTTTCAAATTAAATTATATTTTCTTCAAATTACACTAAATTATTTTCAAATTAAATTATATTATTTTCAAATTAAATTATATTATTTTTAAATTAAATTATATTATTTTCAAATTAAATTATAATATTTTCAAATTAAATTAAATTATTTTCAAATTAAATTATATTATCTTCAAATTACACTTAATTTATTTTAAATTAAATTAAATGATATTATTTTCAAATTAAATTAAATTAGTTTCAAGTTAAATTATATTATTTTCAAATTAAATTATATTATTTTCAAATTAAATTAAATTATTTTAAAATTAAATTATATTATTTTCAAATTAAATTATATTATTTTCAAATTAAATTATATTATTTTCAAATTAAATTATATTTAATTCAAATTAAATTATATTATTTTCAATTTAAATTAAATTATTTACAAATTAAATTTCATTATTTTCAAATTAAATTATATTATTTTTAAACTAAATTATATTATTTTCAAATTAAATTATATTATTCTCAAATTAAATTAATTTATTTTCAAATTAAATTAAATTATTTTCAAATTAATTTATATTATTTTCAAATTAAATTATATTATTTTCAAATTAAATTATATTATATCCAAATTAAATTATAATATTTTCAAATTAAATTAAATTATTTTCAAACTAAAAAAAATATTTTCATATATTATTTTTCGTATATATTATTCTCAAATTAAATTAATTTATTTTCAAATTAAATTAAATTATTTTCAAATTAATTTATATTTTTCTCAAATTAAATTATATTATTTTCAAATTAAATTAAATTATATTATTTCCAAATTAAATTATATTATTTTCAAACTAAATTAAATTATTTTCAAATTAAATTATATTATTTTTAAATTAAATTATAATATTTTCAAATTAAATTAAATTATTTTCAAATTAAATTATATTATTCTCAAATTAAATTAATTTATTTTCAAATTAAATTAAATTATATTATTTTCAAATTAAATTATATTTTCAAATTAAATTAAATTATTTTCAAATTAAATTATATTATCTTCAAATTACACTAAATTATTTTCAAATTAAATTAAATGATATTATTTTCAAATTAAATTAAATTATTTTCAAGTTAAATTATATTATTTTCAAATTAAATTATATTTTTTTCAAATTAAAATAAATTATTTTCAAATTAAATTATATTATTTCCAAATTAAATTATATTATTTTCAAACTAAATTAAATTATTTTCAAATTAAATTATATTATTTTTAAATTAAATTATAATATTTTCAAATTAAATTAAATTATTTTCAAATTAAATTATATTATTCTCAAATTAAATTAATTTATTTTCAAATTAAATTAAATTATATTATTTTCAAATTAAATTATATTTTCAAATTAAATTAAATTATTTTCAAATTAAATTATATTATCTTCAAATTACACTAAATTATTTTCAAATTAAATTAAATGATATTATTTTCAAATTAAATTAAATTAGTTTCAAGTTAAATTATATTATTTTCAAATTAAATTATATTATTTTCAAATTAAATTAAATTATTTTAAAATTAAATTATATTATTTTCAAATTAAATTATATTATTTTCAAATTAAATTATATTATTTTCAAATTAAATTATATTTAATTCAAATTAAATTATATTATTTTCAAACTAAATTAAATTATTTTCAAATTAAATTATATTATTTTTAAATTAAATTATAATATATTCAAATTAAATTAAATTATTTTCAAATTAAATTATATTATTTTCAAATTAAATTATAATATTTTCAAATTAAATTAAATTATTTTCAAATTAAATTATATTATTTTCAAACTAAATTAAATTATTTTCAAATTAAATTATATTATTTTTAAATTAAATTATAATATTTTCAAATTAAATTAATTTATTTTCAAATTAAATTATATTATTTTTAAATTAAATTATAATATTTTCAAATTAAATTAAATTATTTTCAAATTAAATTATATTATTCTCAAATTAAATTATATTATTCTCAAATTAAATTATATTATTTTCAAATTAAATTAAATTATTTTCAAATTAAATTATATTATTTTCAAATTAAATTATAATATTTTCAAATTAAATTATTTTCAAATTAAATTATATTATCTTCAAATTACACTAAATTATTTTCAAATTAAATTAAATGATATTATTTTCAAATTAAATTAAATTAATTTCAAGTTAAATTATATTATTTTTAAATTAAATTATATTATTTTCAAATTAAATTAAACTATTTTCAAATTAAATTATATTATTCTCAAATTAAATTAATTTATTTTCAAATTAAATTAAATTATTTTCAAATTAATTTATATTATTTTCAAATTAAATTATATTATTTTCAAATTAAATTATATTAAATCTAAATTAAATTATAATATTTTCAAATTAATTTAAATTATTTTCAAACTAAAAAAATTATTTTCATATATTATTTTTCGTATATATTATTCTCAAATTAAATTAATTTATTTTCAAATTAAAATAAATTATTTTTAAATTAATTTATATTATTCTCAAATTAAATTATATTATTTTCAAATTAAATTAAATTATATAATTTCCAAATTAAATTATATTATTTTCAAACTAAATTAAATTATTTTCAAATTAAATTATATTATTTTTAAATTAAATTATAATATTTTCAAATTAAATTCAATTATTTTTAATTTAAATTATATTATTCTCAAATTAAATTAATTTATTTTCAAATTAAATTAAATTATATTATTTTCAAATTAAATTATATTATCAAATTAAATTAAATTATTTTCAAATTAAATTATATTTTCTTCAAATTACACTAAATTATTTTCAAATTAAATTATATTATTTTCAAATTAAATTATATTATTTTTAAATTAAATTATATTATTTTCAAATTAAATTATATTTTCAAATTAAATTAAATTATTTTAAATTAAATTATATTATCTTCAAATTACACTAAATTATTTTCAAATTAAATTAAATGATATTATTTTCAAATTAAATTAAATTAGTTTCAAGTTAAATTATATTATTTTCAAATTAAATTATATTATTTTCAAATTAAATTAAATTATTTTAAAATTAAATTATATTATTTTCAAATTAAATTATATTATTTTCAAATTAAATTATATTATTTTCAAATTAAATTATATTTAATTCAAATTAAATTATATTATTTTCAAACTAAATTAAATTATTTTCAAATTAAATTATATTATTTTTAAATTAAATTATAATATATTCAAATTAAATTAAATTATTTTCAAATTAAATTATATTATTTTCAAATTAAATTATAATATTTTCAAATTAAATTAAATTATTTTCAAATTAAATTATATTATTTTCAAACTAAATTAAATTATTTTCAAATTAAATTATATTATTTTTAAATTAAATTATAATATTTTCAAATTAAATTAATTTATTTTCAAATTAAATTATATTATTTTTAAATTAAATTATAATATTTTCAAATTAAATTAAATTATTTTCAAATTAAATTATATTATTCTCAAATTAAATTATATTATTCTCAAATTAAATTATATTATTTTCAAATTAAATTAAATTATTTTCAAATTAAATTATATTATTTTCAAATTAAATTATAATATTTTCAAATTAAATTATTTTCAAATTAAATTATATTATCTTCAAATTACACTAAATTATTTTCAAATTAAATTAAATGATATTATTTTCAAATTAAATTAAATTAATTTCAAGTTAAATTATATTATTTTTAAATTAAATTATATTATTTTCAAATTAAATTAAACTATTTTCAAATTAAATTATATTATTCTCAAATTAAATTAATTTATTTTCAAATTAAATTAAATTATTTTCAAATTAATTTATATTATTTTCAAATTAAATTATATTATTTTCAAATTAAATTATATTAAATCTAAATTAAATTATAATATTTTCAAATTAATTTAAATTATTTTCAAACTAAAAAAATTATTTTCATATATTATTTTTCGTATATATTATTCTCAAATTAAATTAATTTATTTTCAAATTAAAATAAATTATTTTTAAATTAATTTATATTATTCTCAAATTAAATTATATTATTTTCAAATTAAATTAAATTATATTATTTCTAAATTAAATTATATTATTTTCAAACTAAATTAAATTATTTTCAAATTAAATTATATTATTTTTAAATTAAATTATAATATTTTCAAATTAAATTCAATTATTTTTAATTTAAATTATATTATTCTCAAATTAAATTAATTTATTTTCAAATTAAATTAAATTATATTATTTTCAAATTAAATTATATTATCAAATTAAATTAAATTATTTTCAAATTAAATTATATTTTCTTCAAATTACACTAAATTATTTTCAAATTAAATTATATTATTTTCAAATTAAATTATATTATTTTTAAATTAAATTATATTATTTTCAAATTAAATTATAATATTTTCAAATTAAATTAAATTATTTTCAAATTAAATTATATTATCTTCAAATTACACTAAATTATTTTCAAATTAAATTAAATGATATTATTTTTAAATTAAATTAAATTAGTTTCAAGTTAAATTATATTATTTTCAAATTAAATTATATTATTTTCAAATTAAATTAAATTATTTTAAAATTAAATTATATTATTTTCAAATTAAATTATATTATTTGCAAATTAAATTATATTATTTTCAAATTAAATTATATTTAATTCAAATTAAATTATATTATTTTCAATTTAAATTAAATTATTTACAAATTAAATTTCATTATTTTCAAATTAAATTATATTATTTTTAAACTAAATTATATTATTTTCAAATTAAATTATATTATTCTCAAATTAAATTAATTTATTTTCAAATTAAATTAAATTATTTTCAAATTAAATTATATTATTTTCAAATTAAATTATATTATTTTCAAATTAAATTATATTATATCCAAATTAAATTATAATATTTTCAAATTAAATTAAATTATTTTCAAACTAAAAAAATTATTTTCATATATTATTTTTCGTATATATTATTCTCAAATTAAATTAATTTATTTTCAAATTAAATTAAATTATTTTCAAATTAATTTATATTATTCTCAAATTAAATTATATTATTTTCAAATTAAATTAAATTATATTATTTCCAAATTAAATTATATTATTTTCAAACTAAATTAAATTATTTTCAAATTAAATTATATTATTTTTAAATTAAATTATAATATTTTCAAATTAAATTAAATTATTTTCAAATAAAATTATATTATTCTCAAATTAAATTAATTTATTTTCAAATTAAATTAAATTATATTATTTTCAAATTAAATTACATTTTCAAATTAAATTAAATTATTTTTAAATTAAATTATATTATCTTCAAATTACACTAAATTATTTTCAAATTAAATTAAATGATATTATTTTCAAATTAAATTAAATTATTTTCAAGTTAAATTATATTATTTTCAAATTAAATTATATTTTTTTCAAATTAAAATAAATTATTTTCAAATTAAATTATATTATTTTCAAATTAAATTATATTATTTTTAAATTAAATTATATTATTTTCAAATTAAATTATAATATTTTCAAATTAAATTAAATTATTTTTAAATTAAATTATATTATCTTCAAATTACACTAAATTATTTTCAAATTAAATTAAATGATATTATTTTCAAATTAAATTAAATTAATTTCAAGTTAAATTATATTATTTTCAAATTAAATTATATTATTTTCAAATTAAATTAAATTATTTTAAAATTAAATTATATTATTTTCAAATTAAATTATATTATTTTCAAATTAAATTATATTATTTTCAAATTAAATTATATTTAATTCAAATCAAATTATATTATTTTCAAACTAAATTAAATTATTTTCAAATTAAATTATATTATTTTTAGATTAAATTATAATATTTTCAAATTAAATTAAATTATTTTCAAATTAAATTATATTATTCTCAAATTAAATTAATTTATTTTCAAATTAAATTAAATTATTTTCAAATTAAATTATATTATTCTCAAATTAAATTATATTATTTTCAAATTAAATTAAATTATTTTCAAATTAAATTATATTATTTTCAAATTAAATTATAATATTTTCAAATTAAATTAAATTATTTTCAAATTAAATTATATTATTCTCAAATTAAATTAATTTATTTTCAAACTAAATTAAATTATTTTCAAATTAAATTATATTATTTTTAAATTAAATTATATTATTTTCAAATTAAATTATAATATTTTCAAATTAAATTAAATTATTTTCAAATTGAATTATATTATTTTTAAATTAAATTATATTATTTTCAAATTAAATTATAATATTTTCAAATTAATTTAAATTATTTTCAAATTAAATTATATTATTTTCAAACTAAATTAAATTATTTTCAAATTAAATTATATTATTTTTAAATTAAATTATAATATTTTCAAATTAAATTAATTTATTTTCAAATTAAATTATATTATTTTTAAATTAAATTATAATATTTTCAAATTAAATTAAATTATTTTCAAATTAAATTATATTATTCTCAAATTAAATTAATTTATTTTCAAACTAAATTAAATTATTTTCAAATTAAATTATATTATTTTTAAATTAAATTATATTTATTTCAAATTAAATTATAATATTTTCAAATTAAATTAAATTATTTTCAAATTAAATTATATTATCTTCAAATTACACTAAATTATTTTCAAATTAAATTAAATGATATTATTTTCAAATTAAATTAAATTAGTTTTAAATTAAATTATATTATTTTCAAATTAAATTATATTATTTTCAAATTAAATTAAATTATTTTCAAATTAAATTATATTATTCTCAAATTAAATTATATTATTTTCAAATTAAATTAAATTATTTTCAAATTAAATTATATTATTTTCAAATTGAATTATAATATTTTCAAATTAAATTAAATTATTTTCAAATTAAATTATATTATCTTCAAATTACACTAAATTATTTTCAAATTAAATTAAATGATATTATTTTCAAATTAAATTAAATTAATTTCAAGTTAAATTATATTATTTTCAAATTAAATTATATTATTTTCAAATTAAATTAAACTATTTTCAAACTAAATTATATTATTCTCAAATTAAATTATTTTATTTTCAAATTAAATTAAATTATTTTCAAATTAATTTATATTATTTTCAAATTAAATTATATTATTTTCAAATTAAATTATATTAAATCTAAATTAAATTATAATATTTTCAAATTAAATTAAATTATTTTCAAACTAAAAAAATTATTTTCATATATTATTTTTCGTATATATTATTCTCAAATTAAATTAATTTATTTACAAATTAAAATAAATTATTTTTAAATTAATTTATATTATTCTCAAATTAAATTATATTATTTTCAAATTAAATTAAATTATATTATTTCCAAAGTAAATTATATTATTTTCAAACTAAATTAAATTATTTTCAAATTAAATTATATTATTTTTAAATTAAATTATAATATTTTCAAATTAAATTCAATTATTTTCAATTTAAATTATATTATTCTCAAATTAAATTAATTTATTTTCAAATTAAATTAAATTATATTATTTTCAAATTAAATTATGTTTTCAAATTAAATTAAATTATTTTTAAATTAAATTATATTTTCTTCAAATTACACTAAATTATTTTCAAATTAAATTATATTATTTTTAAATTAAATTATATTATTTTTAAATTAAATTATATTATTTTCAAATTAAATTATAATATTTGCAAATTAAATTAAATTATTTTCAAATTAAATTATATTATCTTCAAATTACACTAAATTATTTTCAAATTAAATTAAATGATATTATTTTCAAATTAAATTAAATTAGTTTCAAGTTAAATTATATTATTTTCAAATTAAATTATATTATTTTCAAATTAAATTAAATTATTTTAAAATTAAATTATATTATTTTCAAATTAAATTATATTATTTTCAAATTAAATTATATTATTTTCAAATTAAATTATATTTAATTCAAATTAAATTATATTATTTTCAATTTAAATTAAAATATTTACAAATTAAATTTCATTATTTTCAAATTAAATTATATTATTTTTAAACTAAATTATATTATTTTCAAATTAAATTATATTATTCTCAAATTAAATTAATTTATTTTCAAATTAAATTAAATTATTTTCAAATTAATTTATATTATTTTCAAATTAAATTATATTATTTTCAAATTAAATTATATTATATCCAAATTAAATTATAATATTTTCAAATTAAATTAATTTATTTTCAAACTAAATTAAATTATTTTCAAATTAAATTATATTATTTTTAAATTAAATTATAATATTTTCAAATTAAATTAAATTATTTTCAAATTAAATTATATTATTCTCAAATTAAATTAATTTATTTTCAAATTAAATTAAATTATATTATTTTCAAATTAAATTATATTTTCAAATTAAATTAAATTATTTTCAAATTAAATTATATTATCTTCAAATTACACTAAATTATTTTCAAATTAAATTAAATGATATTATTTTCAAATTAAATTAAATTATTTTCAAGTTAAATTATATTATTTTCAAATTAAATTATATTTTTTTCAAATTAAAATAAATTATTTTCAAATTAAATTATATTATTTTCAAATTAAATTATATTATTTTTAAATTCAATTATATTATTTTCAAATTAAATTATAATATTTTCAAATTAAATTAAATTATTTTTAAATTAAATTATATTATCTTCAAATTACACTAAATTATTTTCAAATTAAATTAAATGATATTATTTTCAAATTAAATTAAATTAGTTTCAAGTTAAATTATATTATTTTCAAATTAAATTATATTATTTTCAAATTAAATTAAATTATTTTAAAATTTAATTATATTATTTTCAAATTAAATTATATTATTTTCAAATTAAATTATATTATTTTCAAATTAAATTATATTTAATTCAAATTAAATTATATTATTTTCAATTTAAATTAAATTATTTACAAATTAAATTTAATTAATTTCAAATTAAATTATATTATTTTTAAACTTAGTTATATTATTTTCAAATTAAATTATATTATTCTCAAATTAAATTAATTTATTTTCAAATTAACTTAAATTATTTTCAAATTAATTTAAATTATTTTGAAATTAAATTATATTATTTTCAAATTAAATTATATTAAATCCAAATTAAATTATAATATTTTCAAATTAAATTAAATTATTTTCAAACTAAAAAAATTATTTTCATATATTATTTTTCGTATATATTATTCTCAAATTAAATTAATTTATTTTCAAATTAAATTAAATTATTTTCAAATTAATTTATATTATTCTCAAATTAAATTATATTATTTTCAAATTAAATTAAATTATATTATTTCCAAATTCAATTATATTATTTTTAAACTAAATTAAATTATTTTCAAATTAAATTATATTATTTTTAAATTAAATTATAATATTTTCAAATTAAATTAAATTATATTCAAATTAAATTATATTATTCTCAAATTAAATTAATTTATTTTCAAATTAAATTAAATTATATTATTTTCAAATTAAATTATATTTTCAAATTAAATTAAATTATTTTCAAATTAAATTATATTATCTTCAAATTACACTAAATTATTTTCAAATTAAATTAAATGATATTATTTTCAAATTAAATTAAATTATTTTCAAGTTACATTATATTATTTTCAAATTAAATTATATTTTTTTCAAATTAAAATAAATTATTTTCAAATTAAATTATATTATTTTCAAATTAAATTATATTATTTTTAAATTAAATTATATTATTTTCAAATTAAATTATAATATTTTCAAATTAAATTAAATTATTTTCAAATTAAATTATATTATCTTCAAATTACACTAAATTATTTTCAAATTAAATTAAATGATATTATTTTCAAATTAAATTAAATTAGTTTCAAGTTAAATTATATTATTTTCAAATTAAATTATATTATTTTCAAATTAAATTAAATTATTATCAAATTAAATTATATTATTCTCAAATTAAATTAATTTATTTTCAAATTAAATTAAATTATTTTCAAATTAAATTATATTATTCTCAAATTAAATTATATTATTTTCAAATTAAATTAAATTATTTTCAAATTAAATTATATTATTTTCAAATTAAATTATAATATTTTCAAATTAAATTAAATTATTTTCAAATTAAATTATATTATTCTCAAATTAAATTAATTTATTTTCAAACTAAATTAAATTATTTTCAAATTAAATTATATTATTTTTAAATTAAATTATATTATTTTCAAATTAAATTATAATATTTTCAAATTAAATTAAATTATTTTCAAATTAAATTATATTATTTTTAAATTAAATTATATTATTTTCAAATTAAATTATAATATTTTCAAATTAAATTAAATTATTTTCAAATTAAATTATATTATTTTCAAACTAAATTAAATTATTTTCAAATTAAATTATATTATTTTTAAATTAAATTATAATATTTTCAAATTAAATTAATTTATTTTCAAATTAAATTATATTATTTTTAAATTAAATTATAATATTTTCAAATTAAATTAAATTATTTTCAAATTATATTATATTATTCTCAAATTAAATTAATTTATTTTCAAACTAAATTAAATTATTTTCAAATTAAATTATATTATTTTTAAATTAAATTATATTATTTTCAAATTAAATTATAATATTTTCAAATTAAATTAAATTATTTTCAAATTAAATTATATTATCTTCAAATTACACTAAATTATTTTCAAATTAAATTAAATGATATTATTTTCAAATTAAATTAAATTAGTTTAAATTAAATTATATTTTCAAATTAAATTAAATTATTTTCAAATTAAATTATATTATCTTTAAATTACACTAAATTATTTTAAAATTAAATTAAATGATATTATTTTCAAAATAAATTAAATTATTTTCAAGTTACATTATATTATTTTCAAATTAAATTATATTTTTTTCAAATTAAAATAAATTATTTTCAAATTAAATTATATTATTTTCAAATTAAATTATATTATTTTTAAATTAAATTATATTATTTTCAAATTAAATTATAATATTTTCAAATTAAATTAAATTATTTTCAAATTAAATTATATTATCTTCAAATTACACTAAATTATTTTCAAATTAAATTAAATGATATTATTTTCAAATTAAATTAAATTAGTTTCAAGTTAAATTATATTATTTTCAAATTAAATTATATTATTTTCAAATTAAATTAAATTATTATCAAATTAAATTATATTATTCTCAAATTAAATTAATTTATTTTCAAATTAAATTAAATTATTTTCAAATTAAATTATATTATTCTCAAATTAAATTATATTATTTTCAAATTAAATTAAATTATTTTCAAATTAAATTATATTATTTTCAAATTAAATTATAATATTTTCAAATTAAATTAAATTATTTTCAAATTAAATTATATTATTCTCAAATTAAATTAATTTATTTTCAAACTAAATTAAATTATTTTCAAATTAAATTATATTATTTTTAAATTAAATTATATTATTTTCAAATTAAATTATAATATTTTCAAATTAAATTAAATTATTTTCAAATTAAATTATATTATTTTTAAATTAAATTATATTATTTTCAAATTAAATTATAATATTTTCAAATTAAATTAAATTATTTTCAAATTAAATTATATTATTTTCAAACTAAATTAAATTATTTTCAAATTAAATTATATTATTTTTAAATTAAATTATAATATTTTCAAATTAAATTAATTTATTTTCAAATTAAATTATATTATTTTTAAAATAAATTATAATATTTTCAAATTAAATTAAATTATTTTCAAATTAAATTATATTATTCTCAAATTAAATTAATTTATTTTCAAACTAAATTAAATTATTTTCAAATTAAATTATATTATTTTTAAAATAAATTATATTATTTTCAAATTAAATTATAATATTTTCAAATTAAATTAAATTATTTTCAAATTAAATTATATTATCTTCAAATTACACTAAATTATTTTCAAATTAAATTAAATTATTTTCAAATTAAATTATATTATTTTCAAATTAAATTATAATATTTTCAAATTAAATTAAATTATTTTCAAATTAAATTATATTATCTTCAAATTACACTAAATTATTTTCAAATTAAATTAAATGATATTATTTTCAAATTAAATTAAATTAATTTCAAGTTAAATTATATTATTTTCAAATTAAATTATATTATTTTCAAATTAAATTAAACTATTTTCAAATTAAATTATATTATTCTCAAATTAAATTAATTTATTTTCAAATTAAATTAAATTATTTTCAAATTAATTTATATTATTTTCAAATTAAATTATATTATTTTCAAATTAAATTATATTAAATCTAAATTAAATTATAATATTTTCAAATTAAATTAAATTATTTTCAAACTAAAAAAATTATTTTCATATATTATTTTTCGTATATATTATTCTCAAATTAAATTAATTTATTTTCAAATTAAAATAAATTATTTTTGAATTAATTTATATTATTCTCAAATTAAATTATATTATTTTCAATTTAAATTAAATTATATTATTTCCAAATTAAATTATATTATTTTCAAACTAAATTAAATTATTTTCAAATTAAATTATATTATTTTTAAATTAAATTCTAATATTTTCAAATTAAATTCAATTATTTTCAATTTAAATTATATTATTCTCAAATTAAATTAATTTATTTTCAAATTAAATTAAATTATATTATTTTCAAATTAAATTATATTTTCAAATTAAATTAAATTATTTTCAAATTAAATTATATTTTCTTCAAATTACACTAAATTATTTTCAAATTAAATTACATTATTTTCAAATTAAATTATATTATTTTTAAATTAAATTATATTATTTTCAAATTAAATTATAATATTTTCAAATTAAATTAAATTATTTTCAAATTAAATTATATTATCTTCAAATTACACTAAATTATTTTCAAATTAAATTAAATGATATTATTTTCAAATTAAATTAAATTAGTTTCAAGTTAAGTTATATTATTTTCAAATTAAATTATATTATTTTCAAATTAAATTAAATTATTTTAAAATTAAATTATATTATTTTCAAATTAAATTATATTATTTTCAAATTAAATTATATTATTTTCAAATTAAATTATATTTAATTCAAATTAAATTATATTATTTTCAATTTAAATTAAATTATTTACAAATTAAATTTCATTATTTTCAAATTAAATTATATTATTTTTAAACTAAATTATATTATTTTCAAATTAAAATATATTATTCTCAAATTAAATTAATTTATTTTCAAATTAAATTAAATTATTTTCAAATTAATTTATATTATTTTCAAATTAGATTATATTATTTTCAAATTAAATTATATTATATCCAAATTAAATTATAATATTTTCAAATTAAATTAAATTATTTTCAAACTAAAAAAATTATTTTCATATATTATTTTTCGTATATATTATTCTCAAATTAAATTAATTTATTTTCAAATTAAATTAAATTATTTTCAAATTAATTTATATTATTCTCAAATTAAATTATATTATTTTCAAATTAAATTAAATTATATTATTTCCAAATTAAATTATATTATTTTCAAACTAAATTAAATTATTTTCAAATTAAATTATATTATTTTTAAATTAAATTATAATATTTTCAAATTAAATTAAATTATTTTCAAATTAAATTATATTATTCTCAAATTACATTAATTTATTTTCAAATTAAATTAAATTATATTATTTTCAAATTAAATTATATTTTCAAATTAAATTAAATTATTTTCAAATTAAATTATATTATCTTCAAATTACACTAAATTATTTTCAAATTAAATTAAATGATATTATTTTCAAATTAAATTAAATTATTTTCAAGTTAAATTATATTATTTTCAAATTAAATTATATTTTTTTCAAATTAAAATAAATTATTTTTAAATTAAATTATATTATTTTCAAATTAAATTATATTATTTTTAAATTAAATTATATTATTTTCAAATTAAATTATAATATTTTCAAATTAAATTAAATTATTTTTAAATTAAATTATATTATCTTCAAATTACACTAAAGTATTTTCAAATTAAATTAAATGATATTATTTTCAAATTAAATTAAATTAGTTTCAAGTTAAATTATATTATTTTCAAATTAAATTATATTATTTTCAAATTAAATTATATTATTTTCAATTTAAATTATATTATTTTTAAATTAAATTTTATTATTTTTAAATTAAATTATATTATTTTTAAATTAAATTAAACAATTTTCAAATTAAATTATATTATTTTCAATTTAAATTATGTTATTTTCAAATTAAATCATATTATTGTCCAATTAAATTAAATTATTTTCAAATTAAATTATATTAAATTCAAATTAAATTATTTTATTTTCAATTTAAATCAAATTATTTACAAATTAAATTTAATTATTTTCAAATTAAATTATATTATTTTTAAACTAAGTTATATTATTTTCAAATTAAATTATTTTATTCTCAAATTAAATTACTTTATTTTCAAATTAAATTATTTTTTTTTCAAAATAAATTATATTATTTTCAAATTAAATTATATTATTTTCAAATTAAATTATATTAAATCCAAATTAAATTATAATATTTTCAAATTAAATTAAATTATTTTCATACTAAAAAAAATATTTTCAAATTAAATTATATTATTTTCAAACCAAATTATATTATTTTCATAGTAAATATATTATTCTCAAATTATATTAATTTATTTAATTAAATTAAATTACATTATTTCCAAATTAAATTATATTATTTTCAAATTAAATTAAATTATTTTCAAATTAAATAAAATTATTTTCAAATTACATTATTTTATTTTCAAATTAAATTATAATATTTTCAAATTAAATTTTATTATTTTCAAATTAAATTAAATTATATTATTTTCAAATTAAATTATAATATTTTCAAATTAAATTGTATTGTTTTCAATTTAAATTAAATTATTTTCAAATTAAATTATATTATTTTCAAATTAAATTATATTATTTTCAAATTAAATTATATTATTTTCAAATTAAATTATATTGTTTTCAAATTAAATTATATTATTTTCAAACTAAATTATATTATTTTCAAAATAAATTATATTATTTTCAAATTAAATTATATTATTTTCAATTTAAATTATATTATTTTCAAATTAAATTTTATTATTTTCAAATTAAATTATATTATTTTTAAATTAAATTAAATTATTTTCAAATTAAATTAAATTATATTATTTTTAAACTAAATTATATTATTTTCAAATTAAATTATATTATTTTCAAATTAAATTATATTATTTTCAAATTAAATTATGTTATTTTCAAATTAAATCATATTATTGTAAAATTAAATTATATTATTTTCAAATTGAATTAAATTGTTTTCAAATTAAATTATATAATTTTTAAAATAAATTATATTATTTTCAAATTAAATTAAATTATTTTCAAATTAAATTATATTATTTTCAAATTAAATTATATTATGTTCAAATTAAATTATATTATTTTCAAATTAAATTAAATTATTTTCAAATTGAATTATATTATTTTCATATTAAACTATATTATTTTCAAATTGAATTTTATTATTTTCAAATTAAATTATACTACTTTAAAATTAAATTATATTAAATTCAAATTAAATTATATTATTTTCAAATTAAATTAAATTATTTTAAAATTAAATTATATTATTTTCAAATTAAATTATATTAAATTCAAATTAAATTATATTATTTTCATTTTAAATTAAATTATTTACAAATTAAATTTAATTATTTTCAAATTAAATTATATTATTTTTAAACTTAATTATATTATTTTCAAATTAAATTATTTATTCTCAAATTAAATTAATTTATTTTCAAATTAAATTAAATTTTTTTCAAATTAAATTATATTATATTCAATTTAAATTATATTATTTTCAAATTAAATTATATTAAATCCAAATTAAATTATAATATTTTCAAATCAAATTAAATTATATTATTTCCAAACTAAATTATATTATTTTCAAACTAAATTATATTATTTTCAAATTAAATCATATTATTTTCAGATTAAATTATATTAAATTCAAATTAAATTATATTATTTTCAAATTAAATTAAATTATTTTCAAATTAAATTAAATTATTTTCAAATTAAATTATTTTATTTTCAAACTAAATTATATTATTTTCAAATTAAATTATATTATTTTCAAATTAAATTATATTATTTTCAAATTAAATTATAATATTTTCAAATTAAATTGTATTATTTTCAATTTAAATTAAATTATTTTCAAATTAAATTATATTCTTTTCAAACTAAATTATATTATTTTCAAATTAAATTATATTATTTTCAAATTAAATTATATTATTTTCAAATTAAATTATATTATTTTCAAATTAAATCATATTATTGTCAAATTAATTTATAATATTTCCAAATTAGATTATATTATTTTCTAATTAAATTATATTATTTTCAAATTAAATTAAATTATTTTCAAATTAAATTATATTATTTTCAAATTAAATTATGTTATTTTCAAATTAAATCATATTATTGTCAAATTAAATTATATTATTTTCAAATTAAATCATATTATTGTCAAATTAATTTATAATATTTCCAAATTAGATTATATTATTTTCTAATTAAATTATATTATTTTCAAATTAAATTAAATTATTTTCAAATTAAATTATATTATTTTCAAATTAAATTAAATTATTTTCAAATTAAATTATATTATTTTCAAATTAAATTATATTAAATTCAAATTAAATTATATTATTTTCAATTTAAATTAATTTATTTACAAATTAAATTTAATTATTTTCAAATTAAATTATATTATTTTTAAAGTAAATTATATTATTTTCAAATTAAATTATATTATTCTCAAATTAAATTAATTTATTTTCTAATTAAATTAAATTTTTTTCAAATTAAATTATATTATTTTTAAATTAAATTATATTATTTTCAAATTAAATTATATTAAATCCAAATTAAATTATAATATTTTCAAATTAAATTAAATTATTTTCAAACTAAAAAAATTATTTTCAAATTAAATTATATTATTTTCACACCAAATTATATTATTTTCAAATTAAATAAATTATTCTCAAATTAAATTAATTTATTTTCAAATTAAATTAAATTATATTATTTCCAAATTAAATTTTATAATTTTCAAACTAAATTATATTATTTTCAAATTAAATTAAATTATTTTCAGATTAAATTATATTAAATTCAAATTAAATTATAATATTTTCAAATTAAATTAAATTATTTTCAAATTAAATTTAATTATTTTCAAATTAAATTATTTTATTTTTAAACTAAATTATATTTTTTTCAAAAAAAATTATATTATTTTCAAATTAAATTAGATTATTTTCCAATTACATTAAATTATTTTTAAATTAAATTATATTATTTTAAAACTAATTAAAAACTATATTTTGAAATTAAATTACATTATTTTCAAATTATATTTTATTATTGTCAAATTAAATTAAATTATATTATTTTCAAATTAAATTAGAATGTTTTCAAATTAAATTAAATTATTTTCAAATTAAATTATATTAATTTCAAATTAAATTATATTATTTTCAAACTAATTTATATTGGTTTCAAATTAAATTATATTATTTTCAAATTAAATTATAATATTATCAAATTAAATTAAATTATTTTCAAATTAAATCAAATTATATTATTTTCAAGTTAAATTATATTATTTTCAAATTAAATTATATTATTTTCAAATTAAATTATATTATTTTCAAATTAAATTATATTTTCAAATTAAATTATATTATTTTCAAATTAAATTAAATTATATTATTTTCAAATTAAATAATATTATTTTTGAATTAAATTTTATTATTTTCAAATTAAATTATTTTCCAATTAAATTATATTTTTTTCAAATTAAATTATATTGTTTTCAAATTAAATTATATTATTTTCAAATAAAATCATATTATTTTCAAATTAAATTATATTATTTTCAAATTAAATTATATTATTTTCAAATTAAATTATATAATTTCTAAATTAAATTACATCATTTTGATATTAAATTACATTATTTACAAATAAAATCTTATTATTAACAAATTAAATTAAATTATTTTCAAATTAAATTATATTATTTTCAAATTTTATTATAATATTTTCAAATTAAATTAAATTATATTATTGTCAAATTAAATTATATTATTTTCAAATTGAATTAAATGATTTTGAAATTAAATTATATAATTTAAAAAAAAAATTATATTATTTTCAAATTAAATTAAATTATTTTCAAATTAAATTATATTATTTTCAAATTAAATTATATTATGTTCAAATTAAATTATATTATTTTCAAATTAAATTAAATTATTTTCAAATCGAATTATATTATTTTCAAATAAAATTATATTATTTTCAAATTGAATTTTATTATTTTCAAATAAAATTATACTATTTTCAAATTAAATTATATTAAATTTAAATTAAATTATATTATTTTCAAATTAAATAAAATTATTTTAAAATTAAATTATATTATTTTCAAATTAAATTAAATTATTTTCAAATTAAATTATATTATTTTCAAATTAAATTATATTATGTTCAAATTAAATTATATTATTTTCAAATTAAATTATATTAAATTCAAATTAAATTATATTATTTTCAATTTAAATTAAATTATTTACAAATTAAATTTAATTATTTTCAAATTAAATTATATTATTTTTAAACTAAATTATATTATTTTCAAAATAAATTATATTATTCTCAAATTAAATTAATTTATTTTCAAATTAAATTAAATTTGTTTCAAATTAAATTATATTATTTTCAAATTATATTATATTATTTTCAAATTAAATTATATTGAATCCAAATTAAATTATAATATTTTCAAATTAAATTAAATTATTTTCAAATTAAATTAAATTATATTATTTTTAAATTAAATTATAATATTTTCAAATTAAATTATATTATTTTCAAATTAAATTATATTATTTTCAAATTAAATTATATTATTTTCAAATTAAATCATATTATTGTCAAATTAAATTATAATATTTCCAAATTAGATTATATTATTTTCTAATTAAATTATATTATTTTCAAATTAAATTAAATTGTTTTTATATTAATTTAAATTATTTTCAAATTAAATTTTATTGTCAAATTAAATTATATTATTTTCAAATTGAATTAAATTGTTTTCAAATTAAATTATATAATTTTAAAAACAAATTATATTATTTTCAAATTAAATTAAATTATTTTCAAATTAAATTATATTATTTTCAAATTAAATTATATTATGTTCAAATTAAATTATATTATTTTCAAATTAAATTAAATTATTTTCAAATTGAATTTTATTATTTTCAAATTAAATTATACTATTTTCAATTTAAATTATATAAAATTCAAATTAAATTATATTATTTTCAAATAAATTAAATTATTTTCAAATTAAATTATATTATTTTCAAATTAAATTATATTAAATTCAAATTAAACTATATTATTTTCAATTTAAATTAAATTATTTACAAATGAAATTTAATTCTTTTCAAATTAAATTAAATTATTTTCAAATTAAATTTAATTATTTTTAAATTAAATTATTTTATTTTCAAACTAAATTATATTTTTTTCAAATTAAATTATATTATTCTCAAATTAAATTATATTATTTTCAAATTAAATTAAATTATTTTTAAATTATATTATATTATTTTAAAACTAATTAAAAACAATATTTTGAAATTAAATTACATTATTTTCAAATTATATTTTATTATTGTCAAATTAAATTAAATTATATTATTTTCAAATTAAATTGGAATGTTTTCAAATTAAATTAAATTATTTTCAAATTAAATTATATTAATTTCAAATTAAATTATATTATTTTCAAATTAATTTATATTGGTCTCAAATTAAATTATATTATTTTCAAATTAAATTATAATATTATCAAATTAAATTAAACTATTTTCAAATTAAATTAAATTATATTATTTTCAAGTTAAATTATATTATTTTCAAAATAAATTATATTATTTTCAAATTAAATTATATTATTTTCAAATTAAATTATATTATTTTCAAATTAAATTATATTATTTTCAAATTAAATTAAATTATATTATTTTCAAATTAAAATATATTATTTTCGAATTAAATTTTATTATTTTCAAATTAAATTATTTTACAATTAAATTATATTATTTTTAAACTAAATTATATCATTTTCAAATTAAATTATATTATTCTCAAATTAGATTAATTTATTTTCAAATTAAATTAAATTTGTTTCAAATTAAATAATATTATTTTCAAATTAAATTATATTATTTTCAAATTAAATTATATTAAATCCAAATTAAATTATAATATTTTCAAATTAAATTAAATTATTTTCAAATTAAATTAAATTATATTATTTTTAAATTAAATTATATTATTTTAAAAATAAATTATATTATTTTCAAATTAAATTATATTATTTTCAAATTAAATTATATTATTTTCAAATTAAATCATATAATTGTCAAATTAAATTATAATATTTCCAAATTAGATTATATTATTCTCTAATTAAATTATATTATTTTCAAATTGAATTAAATTGTTTTCAAATTAAATTATATAATTTTAAAAACAAATTATATTATTTTCAAATTAAATTAAATTATTTTTAAATTAAATTATACTATTTTCAAATTAAATTATATTAAATTCAAATTAAATTATACTATTTCCAAATTAAATTAAATTATATTATTTTCAAGTTAAATTATATTAAATTCAAATTAAATTATATTATTTTCAAATTAAATTAAATTATTTACAAATTAAATTTAATTAATTTCAAATTAAATTATATTATTTTTAAACTAAATTATATTATTCTCAAATTAAATTACTTTATTTTCAAATTAAATTAAATTTGTTTAAAATTAAACTATATTATTTTCAAATTAAATTATAATATTTCCAAATTAAAATATATTATTTTTTAATTAAATTATATTATTTTCAAATTAAATTAAATTATTTTCAAATTAAATTAAATTATTTTCAAATTAAATTATGTTATTTTCAAATTAAATCATATTATTGTCAAATTAAATTATATTATTTTCAAATTGAATTAAATTGTTTTCAAATTAAATTATATAATTTTAAAAACAAATTATATTATTTTCAAATTAAATTAAATTATTTTCAATGTAAATTATATTATTTTCAAATTAAACTATATTATGCTCAAATTAAATTATATTATTTTCAAATTAAATTAAATTATTTTCAAATTGAATTTTATTATTTTCAAATTAAATTATACTCTTTTCAAATTAAATTATATTAAATTCAAATTAAATTATATTATTTTCAAATTAAATTAAATTATTTTCAAATTAAATTATATTATTTTCAAATTAAATTATATTAAATTCAAATTAAATTATATTATTTTCAAATTAAATTAAATTATTTTAAAATTAAATTATATTATTTTTAAAGTAAATTATATTATTTTCAAATTAAATTATATTATTCTCAAATTAAATTAATTTATTTTCTTCTTAAATTAAATTTTTTTCAAATTAAATTATATTATTTTTAAATTAAATTATATTATTTTCAAATTAAATTGTATTAAATCCAAATTAAATTATAATATTTTCAAATTAAATTAAATTATTTTCAAACTAAAAAAATTATTTTCAAATTAAATTATATTATTTTCAAACCAAATTATATTATTTTCAAATTAAATAAATTATTCTCAAATTAAATTAATTTATTTTCAAATTAAATTAAATTATATTATTTCCAAATTAAATTATATTATCTTCAAACTAAATTATATTATTTTCAAATTAAATTATATTATTTTCAGATTAAATTATATTAAATTCAAATTAAATTATATTATTTTCAAATTAAATTAAATTATTTTCAAATTAAATTTATTTATTTTCAAATTAAATTATTTTATTTTCAAACTAAATTATATTTTTTTCAAATTAAATTATATTATTTTCAAATTAAATTAGATTATTTTCTAATTAAATTAAATTATTTTTAAATTAAATTATATTATTTTAAAACTAATTAAAAACAATATTTTGAAATTAAATTACATTATTTTCAAATTATATTGTATTATTGTCAAATTAAATTAAATTATATTATTTTCAAATTAAATTAGAATGTTTTCAAGTTAAATTAAATTATTTTCAAATTAAATTATATTAATTTCAAATTAAATTATATTATTTTCAAACTAATTTATATTGGTTTCAAATTAAATTATATTATTTTCAAATTAAATTATAATATTATCAAATTAAATTAAATTATTTTCAAATTAAATCAAATTATATTATTTTTAAGTTAAATTATATTATTTTCAAATTAAATTATATTATTTTCAAATTAAATTATATTATTTTCAAATTAAATTATATTTTCAAATTAAATTATATTTATTTCAAATTAAATAATATTATTTTCGAATTAAATTTTATTATTTTTAAATTAAATTATTTTCCAATTAAATTATATTTTTTTCAAATTAAATTATATTGTTTTCAAATTAAATTATATTATTTTCAAATAAAATCATATTATTTTCAAATTAAATTATATTATTTTCAAATTAAATTATATTATTTTCAAATTAAATTATATAATTTCTAAATTAAATTACATTATTTTGATATTAAATTACATTATTTTCAAATAAAATTTTATTATTAACAAATTAAATTAAATTATTTTCAAATTAAGTTATATTATTTTCAAATTATATTATAATATTTTCAAATTAAATTAAATTATTTTTAAATTAAATCATATTATTGTCAAATTAAATTATATTATTTTCAAATTGAATTAAATTGTTTTGAAATTAAATTAATTTTAAAAAAAAATTATATTATTTTCAAATTAAATTATATTAAATTCAAATTAAATTATATTATTTTCAAATTCAATAAAATTATTTTAAAATTAAGTTATATTATTTTCAAATTAAATTAAATTATTTTCAAATTAAATTATATTATTTTCAAATTAAATTATATTATGTTCAAATTAAATTATATTATTTTCAAATTAAATTAAATTATTTTCAAATTGAATTATATTATTTTCAAATTAAATTATATTATTTTCAAATTAAATTAAATTATTTTCAAATTGAATTATATTATTTTCAAATAAAATTCTATTATTTTCCAATTGAATTTTATTATTTTCAAATTAAATTATTCTATTTTCAAATTAAATTAAATTCAAATTAAATTATATTATTTTCAAATTTAATTAAAATATTTTAAAATTAAATTATATTATTTTCAAATTAAATTATATAAAATTCAAATTAAATTATATTATTTTCAATTTAAATTAAATTATTTACAAATTAAATTTAATTATTTTCAAATTAAATTATATTATTTTTAAACTAAATTATATTATTTTCAAATTAAATTATATTATTCTCAAATTAAATTAATTTATTTTCAAATTAAATTAAATTTGTTTCAAATTAAATTATATTATTTTCAAATCAAATTATATTATTTTCAAATTAAATTATATTAAATCCAAATTAAATTATAATATATACAAATTAAATTAAATTATTTTCAAATTAAATTAAATTATATAATTTTTAAATTAAATTATATTATTTTCAAATTAAATTATATTATTTTCAAATTAAATTATATTATTTTCAAATTAAATTATATTATTTTCAAATTAAATCATATTATTGTCAAATTAAATTATAATATTTCCAAATTAGATAATATTATTTTCTAATTAAATTATATTATTTTCAAATTAAATTAAATTATTTTCAAATTAAATTAAATTATTTTCAAATTAAATGATGTTATTTTCAAATTAAATCATTTTATTGTCAAATTAAATTATATTATTTTCGAATGGAATTAAATTGTTTTCAAATTAAATTATATAATTTTAAAAACAAATTATATTATTTTCAAATTAAATTAAATTATTTTCAAATTAAATTATATTATTTTCAAATTAAATTATATTATGTTCAAATTAAATTATATTATTTTCAAATTAAATTAAATTATTTTCAAATTGAATTTTATTATTTTCAAATTAAATTATACTATTTTCAAATTAAATTATATTAAATTCAAATTAAATTATATTATTTTCAAATTAAATTAAATTATTTTCAAATTAAATTATTTTATTTTCAAATTAAATTATATTAAATTATATTATTTTCAATTTAAATTAAATTATTTACAAATTAAATTTAATTATTTTCAAATTAAATTATATTATTTTCAGATTAAATTACATTAAATTCTAATTAAATTATTTTATTTTCAAATTAAATTATATTATTTTCAAATTAAATTAAATTATTTTTAAATTAAATTATATTATTTTAAAACTAATTAAAAACAATATTTTGAAATTAAATTACATTATTTTCAAATTATATTTTATTATTGTCAAATTAAATTAAGTTATATTATTTTCAAATTAAATTGGAATGTTTTCAAATTAAATTAAATTATTTTCAAATTGAATTATATTAATTTCAAATTAAATTATATTATTTTTAAATTAATTTATATTGGTTTCAAATTAAATTATATTATTTTCAAATTAAATTATAATATTATCAAATTAAATTAAATTATTTTCAAATTAAATTAAATTATATTATTTTCAAGTTAAATTATATTATTTTCAAAATAAATTATAATATTTTCAATTTAAATTATATTATTTTCAAATTAAATTATATTATTTTCAAATTAAATTATATTATTTTCAAATTAAATTAAATTATATTATTTTCAAATTAAAATATATTATTTTCGAATTAAATTTTATTATTTTCAAATTAAATTATTTTTAAATTAAATTATATTATTTTTAAACTAAATTATATTATTTTCAAATTAAATTATATTATTCTCAAATTAAATTAATTTATTTTCAAATTAAATTAAATTTGTTTCAAATTAAATAATATTATTTTCAAATTAAATTATATTATTTTCAAATTAAATTATATTAAATCCAAATTAAATTATAATATATTCAAATTAAATTAAATTATATTATTTTAAAATTAAATTATATTATTTTCAAATTAAATTATATTATTTTCAAATTAAATTATATTATTTTCAAATTAAATCATATTATTGTCAAATTAAATTATAATATTTCCAAATTAGATTATATTAGTTTCTAATTAAATTATATTATTTTCAAATTAAATTAAATTATTTTCAAATTAAATTAAATTATTTTCAAATTAAATGATATTTTTAAATTAAATCATATTATTGTCAAATTAAATTATATTATTTTCAAATTGAATTAAATTGTTTTCAAATTAAATTATATAATTTTAAAAACAAATTATATTATTTTCAAATTAAATTCAATTATTTTCAAATTAAATTATATTATTTTCAAATTAAATTATATTATGTTTAAATTAAATTATATTATTTTCAAATTAAATAAAATTATTTTCAAATTGAATTTTATTATTTTCAAATTAAATTATACTATTTTCAAATTAAATTATATTAAATTCAAATTAAATTATATTATTTTCAAATTAAATTAAATTATTTTCAAATTAAATTATATTATTTTCAAATTAAATTTAATTATTTTCAAATTAAATTAAATTATTTTTAAATTAAATGATGTTATTTTCAAATTAAATCATATTATTGTCAAATTAAATTATATTATTTTCAAATTGAATTAAATTGTTTTCAAATTAAATTATATAATTTTAAAAACCAATTATATTATTTTCAAATTAAATTATACTATTTTCAAATTAAATTATATTAAATTCAAATTAAATTATACTATTTTCAAATTAAATTAAATTATATTATTTTCAAATTAAATTATATTAAATTCAAATAAAATTATATTATTTTCAATTTAAATTAAATTATTTACAAATTAAATTTAATTAATTTCAAATTAAATTATATTATTTTTCATCTTGTTCAAATTAAATTAAATTATATTATTTTCAAATTAAATTAAATTATATTATTTTTAAATTAAATTATATTATTTTCAAATTAAATGATATTATTTTCAAAAAAAATAAAATTATTTTCAAACTAAATTATATTATTTTCAAATTAAATTAAATTATTTTCAAAATAAATTATATTATTTTCAAATTAAATTAAATTATTTTCAAATTAAATTATAATATTTTCAAATTAAATTTTATTATTTTCAAATTAAATTAAATTATATTATTTTCATATTAAATTATAATATTTTCAAATGAAATTGTATTATTTTCAATTTAAATTAAATTATTTTCAAATTAAATTATATTATTTTCAAGTTAACTTATATTATATTCAAATTAAATCATATTATTTTCAAATTAAATTATATTGTTTTCAAATTAAATTATATTATTTTCAAATTAAATTATATTATTTTCAAATTAAATTATATTATTTTCAAATTTAATTATATTATTTTCAACTTAAATTAAATTATTTTCAAATAAAATTTTATTATTTTCAAATTAAATTATATTATTTTTAAATTAAATTATATTATTTTCAAATTAAATTATATTATTTTCAAATTAAATTAAATTATATTATTTTCAAATTAAAATATATTATTTTCGAAATAAATTTTATTATTTTCAAATTAAATTATTTTCCAATTAAATTATATTTTTTTCAAATTAAATTATATTGTTTTCAAATTAAATTATATTATTTTCAAATGAAATCATATTTTTTTCAAATAAAATTATATTAATTTCAAATTAAATTATATTATTTTCAAATTAAATTATAATATTTCCAAATTAAATTACATTATTTTGATATTAAATTGCATTATTTTCAAATTAAATTTAATTATTAACAAATTGAAAATTAGATTATTTTGAAATTATATTATAATATTTTCAAATTAAATTATATTATTTTCAAATTAAATTATATTAAATCCAAATTAAATTATAACATTTTCAAATTAAATTAAATTATTTTCAAACTAAAAAAATTATTTTCAAATTAAATTATATTATTTTCAAACCAAATTATATTATTTTCAAATTAAATAAATTATTCTCAAATTAAATTAATTTATTTTCAAATTAAATTAAATTATATTATTTCCAAATTAAATTATATTATTTTCAAACTAAATTATATTATTTTCAAATTAAATTATATTATTTTCAGATTAAATTATATTAAATTCAAATTAAATTATATTATTTTCAAATTAAATTAAATTATTTTCAAATTAAATTTAATTATTTTCAAATTAAATTATTTTATTTTCAAACTAAATTATATTTTTTTCAAATTAAATTATATTATTTTCAAATTAAATTAGATTATTTTCAAATTAAATTAAATTATTTTTAAATTAAATTATATTATTTTAAAACTAATTAAAAACAATATTTTGAAATTAAATTACATTATTTTCAAATTATATTTTATTATTGTCAAATTAAATTAAATTAGAATGTTTTCAAATTAAATTAAAATATTTTCAAATTAAATTATATTAATTTCAAATTAATTTATATTATTTTCAAACTAATTTATATTGGTTTCAAATTAAATTATATTATTTTCAAATTAAATTATAATATTATCAAATTAAATTAAATTATTTCCAAATTAAATCAAATTATATTATTTTCAAATTAAATTATATTATTTTCAAATTAAATTATATTTTCAAATTAAATTATATTATTTTCAAATTAAATTAAATTATATTATTTTCAAATTAAGATATATTATTTTCGAATTAAATTTTATTATTTTCAACTTAAATTATTTACCAATTAAATTATATTTTTTTCAAATTAAATTATATTGTTTTCAAATTAAATTATATTTTTTTCAAATAAAATCATATTATTTTCAAATTAAATTAAATTATTTTCAAATTAAATTATATTATTTTTAAATTAAATTAAAATATTTTAAAATTAAATTATATTATTTTCAAATTAAATTATATTAAATTCAAATTAAATTATATTATTTTCAATTTAAATTCAATTATTTACAAACTAAATTTAATTATTTTCAAATTAAATTATATTATTTTCAGATTAAATTATATTATTCTCAAATTAAATTAATTTATTTTTAAATTAAATTAAATTTGTTTCAAATTAAATTATATTATTTTCAAATTAAATTATATTATTTTCAAATTAAATTATATTATTTTCAAATTAAATTATATTATTCTTAAATTAAATTAATTTATTTTTAAATTAAATTAAATTTGTTTCAAATTAAATTAAATTATTTTTAAATTAAATTAAATTATATTATTTTTAATTTAAATTATATTATTTTCAAATCAATTATATTATTTTCAAATTAAATTATATTATTTTCAAATTAAATTATATTATTTTCAAATTAAATCATATTACTGTCAAATTAAATTATAATATTTCCAAATTAGATTGTATTATTTTCTAATTAAATTATATTATTTTCAAATTAAATTTATTTATTTTCAAATTAAATTAAATTATTTTCAAATTAAATGATGTTATTTTCAAATTAAATCATATTATTGTCAAATTAAATTATATTATTTTCAAATTGAATTAAATTGTTTTCAAATTAAATTATATAATTTTAAAAACAAATTATATTATTTTCAAATTAAATTAAATTATTTTCAAATTAAATTATATTATTTTCAAATTAAATTATATTATGTTCAAATTAAATTATATTATTTTCAAATTAAATTAAATTATTTTCAAATTAAATTTTATTATTTTCAAATTAAATTATACTATTTTCAAATTAAATTATATTAAATTAAAATTAAGTTATATTATTTTCAAATTAAATTAAATTATTTTCAAATTAAATTATATTATTTTCAAATTAAATTTAATTATTTTCAAATTAAATTAAATTATTTTCAAATTGAATTTTATTATTTTCAAATTAAATTATACTATTTTCAAATTAAATTATATTAAATTCAAATTAAATTATATTATTTTCAATTTAAATTAAATTATTTACAAATTAAATTTAATTATTTTCAAATTAAATTATATTATTTTCAGATTAAATTATATTAAATTCAAATTAAATTAAATTATTTTCAAATTAAATTAAATTATTTTTAAATTAAATTTAATTATTTTTAAATTAAATTATTTTATTTTCAAACTAAATTATATTTTTTTTAAATTAAATTATATTATTTTCAAATTAAATTATATTATTTTCAAATTAAATTAAATTATTTTTAAATTAAATTATATTATTTTAAAACTAATTAAAAACAATATTTTGAAATTAAATTACATTATTTTCAAATTAAATTTTATTATTGTCAAATTAAATTAAATTATATTATTTTCAAATTAAATTAGAATGATTTCAAATTAAATTAAATTATTTTCAAATTAAATTATATTAATTTCAAATTAAATTATATTAATTTCAAATTAAATTATATTATTTTCAAATTAATTTATATTGGTTTCAAATTAAATTATATTATTTTCAAATTAAATAATAATATATTCAAATTTAATTAAATTATTTTCAAATTAAATTAAATTATATTATTTTCAAGTTAAATTATATTATTTTTAAAATAAATTATATTATTTTCAAATTAAATTATATTATTTTCAAATTAAATTATATTATTTTCAAATTAAATTATATTATTTTCAAATTAAATTAAATTATATTATTTTCAAATTAAAATATATTATTATCAAATTAAATTTTATTATTTTCAAATTAAATTAAATTATATTATTTTCAAATTAAATTATATTATTCTCAAATTAAATTAATTTATTTTCAAATTAAATTAAATTTGTTTCAAATTAAGTAATATTATTTTCAAATTAAATTATATTATTTTCAAATTAAATTATATTAAATCCAAATTAAATTATAATATTTTCAAATTAAATTAAATTATTTTCAAATTAAATTAAATTATATTATTTTTAAATTAAATTATATTATTTTAAAATTAAATTATATTATTTTCAAATTAAATTATATTATTTTCAAATTAAATTATATTATTTTCAAATTAAATTATATTATTTTCAAATTAAATCATATTATTGTCAAATTAAATTATAATATTTCCAAATTAGATTATATTATTTTCTAATTAAATTATATTATTTTCAAATTAAATTAAATTATTTTCAAATTAAAATGTATTATTGTCAAATTAAATTATATTATTTTCAGATTAAATAATATTTTCAAACTAAAAAAATTATTTTGAAATTAAATTATTTTATTTTCAAACCAAATTATATTATTTTCAAATTAAATAAATTATTCTCAAATTAAATTAATTTATTTTCAAATTAAATTAAATTATATTATTTCCAAATTAAATTACATTATTATCAAACTAAATTATATTATTTTCAAATTAAATTATATTATTTTCAGATTAAATTATATTAAATTCAAATTAAATTATATTATTTTCAAATTAAATTAAATTATTTTCAAATTAAATTTAATTATTTTTAAATTAAATTATTTTATTTTCAAACTAAATTATATTTTTTTCAAATTAAATTATATTATTTGCAAATTAAATTATATTATTTTCAAATTAAATTAAATTATTTTCAAATTAAATTTTATTATTTTCAAATTAAATTATACTATTTTCAAATTAAATTATATTAAATTAAAATTAAGTTATATTATTTTCAAATTAAATTAAATTATTTTCAAATTAAATTATATTATTTTCAAATTAAATTTAATTATTTTCAAATTAAATTAAATTATTTTCAAATTGAATTTTATTATTTTCAAATTAAATTATACTATTTTCAAATTAAATTATATTAAATTCAAATTAAATTATATTATTTTCAATTTAAATTAAATTATTTACAAATTAAATTTAATTATTTTCAAATTAAATTATATTATTTTCAGATTAAATTATATTAAATTCAAATTAAATTAAATTATTTTCAAATTAAATTAAATTATTTTTAAATTAAATTTAATTATTTTTAAATTAAATTATTTTATTTTCAAACTAAATTATATTTTTTTTAAATTAAATTATATTATTTTCAAATTAAATTATATTATTTTCAAATTAAATTAAATTATTTTTAAATTAAATTATATTATTTTAAAACTAATTAAAAACAATATTTTGAAATTAAATTACATTATTTTCAAATTAAATTTTATTATTGTCAAATTAAATTAAATTATATTATTTTCAAATTAAATTAGAATGATTTCAAATTAAATTAAATTATTTTCAAATTAAATTATATTAATTTCAAATTAAATTATATTAATTTCAAATTAAATTATATTATTTTCAAATTAATTTATATTGGTTTCAAATTAAATTATATTATTTTCAAATTAAATAATAATATATTCAAATTTAATTAAATTATTTTCAAATTAAATTAAATTATATTATTTTCAAGTTAAATTATATTATTTTTAAAATAAATTATATTATTTTCAAATTAAATTATATTATTTTCAAATTAAATTATATTATTTTCAAATTAAATTATATTATTTTCAAATTAAATTAAATTATATTATTTTCAAATTAAAATATATTATTATCAAATTAAATTTTATTATTTTCAAATTAAATTAAATTATATTATTTTCAAATTAAATTATATTATTCTCAAATTAAATTAATTTATTTTCAAATTAAATTAAATTTGTTTCAAATTAAGTAATATTATTTTCAAATTAAATTATATTATTTTCAAATTAAATTATATTAAATCCAAATTAAATTATAATATTTTCAAATTAAATTAAATTATTTTCAAATTAAATTAAATTATATTATTTTTAAATTAAATTATATTATTTTAAAATTAAATTATATTATTTTCAAATTAAATTATATTATTTTCAAATTAAATTATATTATTTTCAAATTAAATTATATTATTTTCAAATTAAATCATATTATTGTCAAATTAAATTATAATATTTCCAAATTAGATTATATTATTTTCTAATTAAATTATATTATTTTCAAATTAAATTAAATTATTTTCAAATTAAAATGTATTATTGTCAAATTAAATTATATTATTTTCAGATTAAATAATATTTTCAAACTAAAAAAATTATTTTGAAATTAAATTATTTTATTTTCAAACCAAATTATATTATTTTCAAATTAAATAAATTATTCTCAAATTAAATTAATTTATTTTCAAATTAAATTAAATTATATTATTTCCAAATTAAATTACATTATTATCAAACTAAATTATATTATTTTCAAATTAAATTATATTATTTTCAGATTAAATTATATTAAATTCAAATTAAATTATATTATTTTCAAATTAAATTAAATTATTTTCAAATTAAATTTAATTATTTTTAAATTAAATTATTTTATTTTCAAACTAAATTATATTTTTTTCAAATTAAATTATATTATTTGCAAATTAAATTATATTATATTCAAATTAAATTAAATTATTTTTAAATTAAATTATATTATTTTAAAACTAATTAAAAACAATATTTTGAAATTAAATTACATTATTTTCAAATTATATTATATTAATTTCAAATTAAATTATATTATTTTCAAATTAATTTATATTGGTTTCAAATTAAATTATATTATTTTCAAATTAAATTATAACATTATCAAATTAAATTATATTATTTTCAAATTAAATTAAATTATATTATTTTCAAATTAAAATATATTATTTTCGAAATAAATTTTGTTATTTTCAAATTAAATTATTTTCCAATTAAATTATATTTTTTTCAAATTAAATTATATTATTTTTAAATTAAATTATATTATTTTCAAATAAAATCATATTATTTTCAAATTAAATTATATTATTTTCAAATTAAATTATATTATTTTCAAATTAAATTATATTATTTCCAAATTAAATTACATTATTTTGATATTAAATTACATTATTTTCAAATTAAATTTTATTATTAACAAATTAAATTAAATTATTTTCAAATTAAATTATATTATTTTCAAATTATAATAAAATATTTTCAAATAAAATTAAATTATTTTCAAATTAAATTATATTATTTCCAAATTAAATTATTTTCAAATTAAATTATATTATTTGCAAATTAAATTTTATTATTTTCAAATTAAATTATAATATTTTCAAACTAAATTGAATCTTTTTCAAATTAAATTAAATTATATTATTTTCAAATTAAATTAAATTATATTATTTTTAAATTAAATTATATTATTTTCAAATTAAATGATATTATTTAAAAAAAAAATTAAATTATTTTCTAATTAAATTATATTATTTTCAAATTAAATTAAATTATTTTCAAAATAAATTATATTATTTTAAAATTAAATTAAATTATTTTCAAATTAAATTATATTATTTTCAAATTAAATTAAATAATATTATTTTCAAATCAAAATATATTATTTTCGAATTAAATTTTATTATTTTCAAATTAAATTATTTTCCAATTAAATTATATTTTTTTCAAATTAAATTATATTGTTTTCAAATTAAATTATATTATTTTCAAATAAAATCATATTTTTTTCAAATTAAATTATATTATTTACAAATTAAATTATATTATTTTTAAATTAAATTATATTTCCAAATTAAATTACATTATTTTGTTATTAAATTGCATTATTTACAAATTAAATTTAATTATTAACAAATTAAATTAAATTATTTTCAAATTAAATTAGATTATTTTCAAATTATATTATATTTTCAAATTAAATTAAATTATTTTCAAATTAAATTATATTATTTTCAAATTATATTATTTTCAAATTAAATTAAATTATTTTGAAATAAAATTATATTATTTTGAAATTAAATTATAATATTTGCAAATTAAATTAAATTATTTTCAAATTAAATTATATTATTTGCAAATTAAATTTTATTATTTTCAAATTATATTAAATTATTTTCAAATTAAAATAATTTTATTATAAAATTAAATTATATTATTTTTAAATTAAATTAAATTATTTTCAAAATAAATAATAATATTTTCAAAATAAATTATATTATTTTCAAATTAAAATATATTATTTTCAAATTAAATTAAATTATATTATTTTCAAATTAAAATATATTATTATCAAATTAAATTTTATTATTTTCAAATTAAATTATATTATTCTCAAATTAAATTAATTTATTTTCAAATTAAATTAAATTTGTTTCAAATTAAGTAATATTATTTTCAAAATAAATTATATTATTTTTAAATTAAATTATATTAAATCCAAATTAAATTATAATATTTTCAAATTAAATTACATTATTTTCAAATTAAATTAAATTATATTATTTTTAAATTAACTTATATTATTTTAAATTTAAATTATATTATTTTCAAATTTAATTATATTATTTTCAAATTAAATTATATTATTTTCAAATTAAATCATATTATTGTCAAATTAAATTATAATATTTCCAAATTAGATTATATTATTTTCTAATTAAATTATATTAATTTCAAATTAAATTAAATTATTTTTAAATTAAATTATTTTTAAATTAAATGAGGTTATTTTCAAATTAAATCATATTATTGTCAAATTAAATTATATTATTTTCAAATTGAATTAAATTGTTTTCAAATTAAATTATATAATTTTAAAAACAAATTATATTATTTTCAAATTAAATTAAATTATTTTTAAATTAAATTATATAATTTTCAAATTAAATTATATTATGTTCAAATTAAATTATATTATTTTCAACTTAAATTAAATTATTTTCAAATTGAATTTTATTATTTTCAAATTGTATTATACTATTTTCAAATTAAATTAAATTAAATTCAAATTTAATTATACTATTTTCAAATTAAATTAAATTATTTTCAAATTAAATTATATTATTTTCAAATTAAATTATATTAAATTTAAATTAAATTATATTATTTTCAATTTAAATTAAATTATTTACAAATTAAATTTAATTAATTTCAAATTAAATTATATTATTTTTAAACTAAATTATATTATTTTCAAATTAAATTATATTATTCTCAAATTAAATTAATTTATTTTGAAATTAAATTAAATTTTTTTTAAATTAAATTATATTATTTTCAAATTAAATTATATTATTTTCAAATTAAATTATATTAAATCTAAATTATTAAATTAAAATATTAAATCTAATATTCTATATTTTCAAATTAAAATAAATTATTTTCAAACTAAAAAAATTATTTTGAAATTAAATTATATTATTTTCAAACCAAATTATATTATTTTCAAATTAAATAAATTATTCTCAAATTAAATTAATTTATTTTCAAATTAAATTAAATTATATTATTTCCAAATTAAATTATATTATTTTCAAACTAAATTATATTATTTTCAAATTAAATTATATTATTTTCAGATTAAATTATATTAAATTCAAATTAAATTATATTATTTTCAAATTAAATTAAATTATTTTCAAATTAAATTTAATTATTTTTAAAATAAATTATTTTATTTTCAAACTAAATCATATTTTTTTCAAATTAAATTATATTATTTTCAAATTAAATTATATTATTTGCAAATTAAATTAAATTATTTTTAAATTAAATTATATTATTTTAAAACTAATTAAAAACAATATTTTGAAATTAAATTACATTATTTTCAAATTATATTTTATTATTGTCAAATTAAATTAAATTATATTATTTTCAAATTAAATTAGAATGTTTTCAAATTAAATTAAATTATTTTCAAATTAAATTATATTAATTTCAAATTAAATTATATTATTTTCAAATTAATTTATATTGGTTTCAAATTAAATTATATTATTTTCAAATTAAATTATAACATTATCAAATTAAATTAAATTATTTTCAAATTAAATTAAATTATATTATTTTCAAGTTAAATTATATTATTTTCAAAATAAATTATATTATTTTCAAATTAAATTATATTATTTTCAAATTAAATTATATTATTTTTAAATTAAATTATATTATTTTCAAATTAAATTAAATTATATTATTTTCAAATTAAAATATATTATTTTCGAATTAAATTTTATTATTTTCAAATTAAATTATTTTCCAATAAAATTATATTTTTTTCAAATTAAATTATATTGTTTTCAAATTAAATTATATTATTTTCAAATAAAACCATATTATTTTCAAATTAAATTATATTATTTTCAAATTAAATTATATTATTTTCAAATTAAATTATATTATTTCCAAATTAAATTACATTATTTTGATATTAAATTACATTATTTTCAAATTAAATTTTATTATTAACAAATTAAATTAAATTATTTTCAAATTAAATTATATTATTTTCAAATTATAATAAAATATTTTCAAATAAAATTAAATTATTTTCAAATTAAATTATATTATTTCCAAATTAAATTATTTTCAAATTAAATTAAATTATTTTGAAATTTAATTATATTATTTTAAAATTAAATTATAATATTTTCAAATTAAATTAAATTATTTTCAAATTAAATTATATTATTTGCAAATTAAATTTTATTATTTTCAAATTAAATTATATTATTTTCAAACTTAATTGAATCTTTTTCAAATTAAATTAAATTATATTATTTTCAAATTAAATTAAATTATATTATTTTTAAATTAAATTATATTATTTTCAAATTAAATGATATTATTTTCAAAAAAAATTAAATTATTTTCAAATTAAATTATATTATTTTCAAATTAAATTAAATTATTTTCAAAATAAATTATATTATTTTAAAATTAAATTATATTATTTTAAAATTAAATTAAATTATTTTCAAATTAAATTATTATATTTTCAAATTAAATTTTATTATTTTCAAATTAAATTAAATTATATTATTTTCAAATTAAACTATAATATTTTCAAATGAAATTGTATTATTTTCAATTTAAATTAAATTATTTTCAAATTAAATTCTATTATTTTCAAATTAAATTATAATATTTCCAAATTAAATTACATTATTTTGATATTAAATTGCATTATTTTCAAATTAAATTTAATTATTAACAAATTAAATTAAATTATTTTCAAATTAAATTTGATTATTTTCAAATTATATTATAATATTTTCAAATTAAATTAAATTATTTTCAAATTAAATTATATTATTTTCAAATTAAATTAAATTATTTTGAAATAAAATTATATTATTTTGAAATTAAATTATAATATTTTCAAATTAAATTAAATTATTTTCAAATTAAATTATATTATTTGCAAATTAAATTTTATTATTTTCAAATTATATTAAATTATTTTCAAATTAAAATACATTATTATAAAATTAAATTATATTATTTTAAAATTAAATTATTTTCAAAATAAATAATAATATTTTCAAATTAAAGTATATTATTTTCAAATTAAAATATATTATTTTCAAATAATAAAGTATAAAAAATACTTAAAATAGTATAGCAGCTTTTGCTGATGACACAGTGATTAAGGGTATAGGTAAAACATGGTCTGAAGCACAATCCAGTATGTTATCATACCTACACAAAATAGGTATGTGGTTACAACATAATTATTTAACATTAAATGTGGATAAAACAACATACATGACTTTTGGCTGTTACAAAGACAGTGTACCTGAATTTTTTGAGTTATCCATTTATAATGAGAAAATTAAAAGAGTCAATAGTTGTAAATATTTATTGTTAATGTTTGACTGCCACATGAAGTGGAATATCCATATATTAAATCTTATAAGTAAAACTAGATACTTTTTGTATATCTTCCATAAATTAAAAAAAATAATGAGCAAGTAATCACTGAAGATTATATACCATTCTCTTTCTAAGAGTATTGTGAATTATGGAATTATTGCTGGGGGGGAAGTTACAAAACCAACACTAATATCTTAGCTCAAATTTAATCTAAGCTTATTAACATATTTTCGGATGGCAAACGTGTTCTAGGATTTAGAGATAAATTTATACTCGAGTCGTTGAGTTATTACTACAATAGTTGTAAATATGCGTATGAGAACTATAAAGGGTAGTCTAGAAATAGAAGTATTCCGTTACCCAAAGTCAGTAAATCTAATAAAAATAACCTAAAAAAAAGAATACCGAATAATAATAACAAAACAGTAAGAATAAAACTGAGAAATTGGCTTGCAAATACTTCTTTTTCTTAGACTTTTTGTCCTCTTACAATTTCAGTATTTTGGTTTCTTACAGTTTACTTTTTAATACTCTAATCTTTGAGTCCTCTTATACCTTATTATGTTGTTTATTGCTTATGTTTTTGTATTCTATGTATAGCTAATTCTTGAATGTTATCGACAAAGTTTAATTATGTGAATAAATTACTTCTCAGGCCTATGTACAGGTGTAACTCACCTCTATAGGTGCATCCTTATGTATTATATTATGTATTATGTTAGTGTGTATATACATTGTATATCCTGTTAATAAATAAAATAAATAAATTAATTAAATTATATTATTTTAAATTTAAATGATATTATTTTTAAAATAAATTATATTATTTTCAAATTAAATTGTATTATTTTCAATTTTATTTAAATTATTTTAAAATTAAATAATATTATTTTCAAAATAAATTTATTTTTTTCAAATTAAATTATATTATCTTCAAATTAAATTATAAAATTTTCAAATTAAATTCTATTGTTTTCAAATTAAATTATATTATATTCAAATTAAATTAAATTACTTTCAAATTAAATCAAATTATATTATTTTCAAATTAAATTACATTATTTTCAATTTAAATTATAATATTTTTAAATTAAATTATATTGTTTTCAAATTAAACTATTATTTTCAAATTAAATGAAATTATTTTCAAATAAAATTGAATTATATTATTTTCAAATTAAATTATATTATATTCAAATTAAATTATATTAGTTTCAAATTAAATTATATTATTTTTAAATAAAATTATATTATTTTCAAATTAAATTAAACTATTTTCAAATTAAATTATATTATGTTCGAATTAAGTTATATTATTATCAAATTAAATTATATTATTTTCAAATTAAACTATATTATTTTCAAATTAAATTATATTATTTTTAAATTAAATTATATTATTTTCAAATTAAATCAAATAATTTTCAAATTAAATTAAATTGTTTTCAAATCAAATTAAATTATATTATTTTCAATTAAAATTATAATATTTTCAAATTAAATTATATTATTTTCTAATTAAATTAAATTATTTTTAAATTAAATTATATTATTTTCGAATTAAACTATATTATTTTCAAAATAAATTAGATCATTTTCAAATTAATTATATTATTTTGAAATTAAATTATATTATTTTCAAATTAAAATATATTATTTTCAATTAAAATTATATAATTGTCAAATTAAATTAAATTATTTTCAAATTAAATTATATTATTTTCAAATTAAATTATATAATTTTCAAATTAAATTAAATTATTTTCAAATTAAATTAAATTATTTTCAAAATAAATTTAATTATATTATTTTCAATTAAAATTATATTATTTTCAAATTAAATTAAATTATTTTAAAATTAAATTATATTGTTTTCAAATTAAATTATATTATTTTTAAATTAAATTATATTATTTTTAAATTAAATTATATTATTTTCAAATAAAATTCTATTCTTTTCAAATTAAATTATATTATTTTCAAATTAAGTGTATTATTTTCAAATTAAATTATATTATTTTCAAATTAAATTAAATAATTTTCAAATTAAATTAAATTATTTTCAAATTCAATTATATTATTTTCAAATTAAATTAAATTATTTTCAAAATAAATTATATTATTTTCAAATTAATTATATTATTTTCAAATTAAATTATATTATTTTCAAATTAAATTAAATTATTTTCAAAGTAAATTAAATTATATTATTTTCAAATTAAATTATTTTCAAATTAAATTATATTATTTTCAAATTAAATTATATTATTTTCAGATTAAATTATATTATTTTCAAATTAAATTATATTATTTTCAAATTAAAATATATTATTTTCAATTAAAATTATATTATTGTCAAATTAAATTAAATTATTTTCAAATTAAATTATATTATTTTCAAATTAAATTATATTATTTTCAAATTAAATTATATTATTTTCAAATTAAATTAAATTATTTTCAAAATAAATTTAATTATATTATTTTCAATTAAAGTTATATTATATTCAAATTAAATTAAATTATTTTAAAATTAAATTATATTGTTTTCAAATTAAATTCTATTCTTTTCAAATTAAATTAAATTATTTTCAAATTAAATTAAATTATTTTCAAATTGAATTATATTATTTTCAAATTAATTATATTATTTTCAAATTAAATTATATTATTTTCAAATTAAATTAAATTATTTTCAAAGTAAATTAAATTATATTATTTTCAAATTAAATTATTTTCAAATTAAATTATATTATTTTCAAATTAAATTATATTATTTTCAGATTAAATTATATTATTTTCAAATTAAAATATATTATTTTCAAATTAAATTAAATTATTTTAAAAGTAAATTAAATTATATTATTTTTAAATTAAATTATTTTCAAATTAAATTAATTATATTATTTTCAAATTAAATTATATTATTTTCAAATTAAATTAAATTATTTTCAAAATAATTTATATTGTTTTCAAATTAAATTATATTATTTTTAAATTAAATTATATTATATTCAAATTAAATTAAATTATTTTCAAATTAAATTAAATTATTTTCAAATTAAATTAAATTATTTTCAAATTCAATTATATTATTTTCAAATTAAATTAAATTATTTTCAAAATAAATTATATTATTTTCAAATTAATTATATTATTTTCAAATTAAATTATATTATTTTCAAATTAAATTAAATTATTTTCAAAGTAAATTAAATTATATTATTTTCAAATTAAATTATTTTCAAATTAAATTATATTATTTTCAAATTAAATTATATTATTTTCAGATTAAATTATATTATTTTCAAATTAAAATATATTATTTTCAAATTAAATTAAATTATTTTAAAAGTAAATTAAATTATATTATTTTTAAATTAAATTATTTTCAAATTAAATTAATTATATTATTTTCAAATTAAAATATATTATTTTCAAATTAAATTAAATTATTTTCAAATTAATTTATATTGTTTTCAAATTAAATTATATTATTTTTAAATTAAATTATATTATTTTTAAATTAAATTATATTATTTTCAAATTAAATTCTATTATTTTCAAATTAAATTAAATTATTTTCAAATTAAATTACATTTTTAAATTAAATTATATTATTTTCAAATTAAATTATTTTCAAAATAAATTAAATTATTTTCAAAATAAATTATTTTATTTTCAAATTAATTATATTATTTTCAAATTAAATCAAAATTATTTTCAAATTAAATAATATTATTTTCAAATTAAATTATAATATTTTCAAATTAAATTATATTTTTAAATTAAATTAAATTATTTTCAAATTAAATTAAATTATTTTCAAACTAATATATATTATTTTCAAATTAAATTAAATTATTTTCAAAAAAAATTATATTATTTTCAAATTAAATTATATTATTTTTAAATTAAATTATGTTATTTTTAAATTAAATTAAATTATTTTCAAATTAAATTATATCATTTTCAAATTAAATTATATTATTTTCAAATTAGATTATTTTCAAAATAAATTAAATTATTTTCAAATTAAATTATATTATTTTCAATTGAAATTTAATTAATTTTCAAATTAAATTATATTATTTTCAAATTAAATTATATTATTTTCAAATTAAATTATTTTCAAAATAAATTAAATTATTTTCAAATTAAATTATATTATTTTCAATTGAAATTTAATTATTTTCAAATTAAATTATATTATTTTCAAATTAAATTATATTATTTTCAAATTAAGTTTTATTGTTTTCAAATGAAATTATTTTATTTTCAAATTGAATTAAATTAATTACAAATTAAATTAAATTATATTATTTTCAAATTAAATTATATTATTTTCAAATTAAATCATATTATTTTCAAACGAAATTATATTATTTTCAAATTAAATCAAATAATTTTCAAATAAAATTAAATTGTTTTCAAATTGATTTAAATTATATTATTTTCAATAAAAATTATATTATATTCAAATTAAATTATATTATTTGCCTATTAAATTAATTTTTTTTCAAATTAAATTATATTATTTTCGAATTTAATTAAATTATATTATTTTTAAATTAAATTATGTTATTTTTAAATTAAATTAAATTATTTTCAAATTAAATTATATCATTTTCAAATTAAATTATATTATTTTCAAATTAAATTATTTTCAAATTAAATTATATTATTTTCAAATTAAATTATATTATTTTTAATTGAAAATTAATTATTTTCAAATTAAATTATATTATTTTCAAATTAAATTATATTATTTTCAAATTAAAATATATTATTTTCAAATTAAGTTTTATTGTTTTCAAATAAAATTATTTTATTTTCAAATTGAATTAAATTAATTAGAAATTAAATTAAATTATATTATTTTCAAATTAAATTATATTATTTTCAAATTAAATCATATTATTTTCAAACTAAATTATATTATTTTCAAATTAAATCAAATAATTTTCAAATTAAATTAAATTGTTTTCAAATTGATTTAAGTTATATTATTTTCAAAAAAAATTATTTTATATTCAAATTAAATTATATTATTTGCAAATTAAATTAATTTTTTTTCAAATTAAATTATATTATTTTCGAATTAAATTATTTTCAAATCAGATTATAATATTTTCAAATTAAATTATATTATTTTAAAATTAAATTCAATTATTTTCAAATTAAATTATAATATTTTCAAATTAAATTAAATTATTTTCAAATTGAATTATATTATTTTCAAAACAAATTAAATTATTTTCAAATTAAATTAAGTTATATTATTTTCAAATTAAATTTAATTATTTTCAAAATCAATTATATTACTTTCAAATTAAACTATATTATTTTTAAATTAAATTATATTGTTTTCAAATTAAACTATTATTTTCAAATTAAATTAAACTATTTTCAAATTAAATTGAATTATCTTATTTTCAAATTAAATTATATTATTTTCAAATTAAATTATATTATTTTCAAAGTAAATTATATTATTTTCAAATTAAATTATATTATTTTCAAATTAAATCAAATAATTTTTAAATTAAATTAAATTGTTTTCAAACTAAATTTAATTATATTATTTTTAATTAAAATTATACTATTTTTAAATTAAATTATATTATTTTCAAATTAAATTATATTATTTTCAAATTAAATTTCATTATTTTCAAATTAAATTATATTATTTTCAAATTAAATTATATTATTTTCAAAGTAAATTATTTTCAAATTAAATTATATTAATTTAAAATTAAATTATATTATTTTCGAATTAAATTATATAACTTTCAAATCAGATTATATTATTTTCAAATTAAATTATATTATTTTCAAATTAAATTAAATTATATTATATTCAATTAAAATTATATCATTTTCAAATTAAATTATATTATTTTTAAATTAAATTATATTATTTTCAAATTAAATTATTTTCAAAATAAATTAAATTATTTTCAAAATAAATTATATTATTTTCAAATTAATTATATTAGTTTCAAATTAAATTAAATTATTTTCAAATTAAATAATATTATTTTTAAATTAAATTATAATATTTTCAAAATAAATTATATTTTTAAATTAAATTAAATTATTTTCAAATTAAATTAAATTGTTTTCAAATTGATTTAAATTATATTATTTTCAAAAAAAATTATTTTATATTCAAATTAAATTATATTATTTGCAAATTAAATTAATTTTTTTTCAAATTAAATTATATTATTTTCGAATTAAATTATTTTCAAATCAGATTATAATATTTTCAAATTAAATTATATTATTTTAAAATTAAATTCAATTTTTTTCAAATTAAATTATAATATTTTCAAATTAAATTAAATTATTTTCAAATTAAATTATTTTCAAATTAAATTATATTATTTTCAAATTAAATTATATTATTTTTAATTCAAATTAAATTATTTTCAAATTAAATTAAGTTATATTATTTTCAAATTAAATTAAATTATTTTCAAATTAAATTATATCATTTTCAAATTAAATTATATTATTTTCGAATTAGATTATTTTCAAAATAAATTAAATTATTTTCAAATTAAATTATAATATTTTCAAAATAAATTATATTTTTAAATTAAATTAAATAATTTTCAAATTAAATTAAATCATTTTCAAATTCAATTAAATTATTTTAAAAATAAATTTAATTATATTATTTTCAATTAAAATTATATTATTTTCAAATTAAATTATATTATTTTTTAATTAAATTAAATTATTTTTAAATTAAATTATATTATTTTCGAATTAAACTATATTATTTTCAATTAAAATTATCTTATTGTCAAATTAAATTAAATTATTTTCAAATTAAATTATATTATTTTCAAAATAAATTATATTATTTTCAAATTAAATTAAATTATTTTCAAATTAAATTAAATTATTTTCAAAATAAATTTAATTATATTATTTTCAATTAAAATTATATTATTTTCAAATTAAATTAAATTATTTTAAAATTAAATTATATTATTTTCAAATTAAATTAAATTATTTTCAGATTAAATTATATTATTTTCAAATTAAAATATATTATTTTCAAATTAAATTAAATTATTTTCAAATTAAATTAAATTATTTTCAAAATAAATTTAATTATATTATTTTCAATTAAAATTATATTACTTTCAAATTAAATTAAATTATTTTAAAATTAAATTATATTGTTTTCAAATTAAATTATATTATTTTTAAATTAAATTATATTATTTTTAAATTAAATTATATTATTTTCAAATAAAATTCTATTCTTTTCAAATTAAATTATATTATTTTCAAATTAATTATATTATTTTCAAATTAAATTATATTATTTTCAAATTAAATTAAATAATTTTCAAATTAAATTAAATTATTTTCAAATTCAATTATATTATTTTCAAATTAAATTTAATTATTTTCAAAATAAATTATATTATTTTCAAATTAATTATATTATTTTCAAATTAAATTATATCATTTTCAAATTAAATTAAATTATTTTCAGAGTAAATTAAATTATATTATTTTCAAATTAAATTATTTTCAAATTAAATTATATTATTTTCAAATTAAATTATATTATTTTCAGATTAAATTATATTATTTTGAAATTAAATTATATTATTTTCAAATTAAAATATATTATTTTCAATTAAAATTATATTATTGTCAAATTAAATTAAATTATTTTCAAATTAAATTATATTATTTTCAAATTAAATTATATTATTTTGAAATTAAATTATATTATTTTCAAATTAAATTAAATTATTTTCAAAATAAATTTAATTATATTATTTTCAATTAAAATTATATTATTTTCAAATTAAATTAAATTATTTTAAAATTAAATTATATTGTTTTCAAATTAAATTCTATTCTTTTCAAATTAAATTATATTATTTTTAAATTAAATTATATTATTTTCAAATAAAATTCTATTCTTTTCAAATTAAATTATATTATTTTCAAATTAATTATATTATTTTCAAATTAAATTATTTTCAAATTAAATTATATTATTTTCAAATTAAATTATATTATTTTCAGATTAAATTATATTATTTTCAAATTAAATTATATTATTTTCAAATTAAAATATATTATTTTCAATTAAAATTATATTATTGTCAAATTAAATTAAATTATTTTCAAATTAAATTATATTATTTTCAAATTAAATTATATTATTTTCAAATTAAATTATATTATTTTCAAATTAAATTAAATTATTTTCAAAATAAATTTAATTATATTATTTTCAATTAAAATTATATTATTTTCAAATTAAATTAAATTATTTTAAAATTAAATTATATTGTTTTCAAATTAAATTCTATTCTTTTCAAATTAAATAAAATTATTTTCAAATTAAATTAAATTATTTTCAAATTGAATTATATTATTTTCAAATTCAATTAAATTATTTTCAAAATAAATTATATTATTTTCAAATTAATTATATTATTTTCAAATTAAATTATATTATATTCAAATTAAATTAAATTATTTTCAAATTAAATTAAATTATTTTCAAATTCAATTATATTATTTTCAAATTAAATCAAATAATTTTCAAATAAAATTAAATTGTTTTCAAATTGATTTAAATTATATTATTTTCAAAAAAAATTATTTTATATTCAAATTAAATTATATTATTTGCAAATTAAATTAATTTTTTTTCAAATTAAATTATATTATTTTCGAATTAAATTATTTTCAAATCAGATTATAATATTTTCAAATTAAATTATATTATTTTAAAATTAAATTCAATTATTTTCAAATTAAATTATAATATTTTCAAATTAAATTAAATTATTTTCAAATTGAATTATATTATTTTCAAAATAAATTAAATTATTTTCAAATTAAATTAAGTTATATTATTTTCAAATTAAATTAAATTATTTTTAAATTAAATTATATCATTTTCAAATTAAATTATATTATTTTCAAATTAGATTATTTTCAAAATAAATTAAATTATTTTCAAATTAAATTATAATATTTTCAAAATAAATTATATTTTTAAATTAAATTAAATAATTTTCAAATTAAATTAAATTATTTTCAAATTCAATAAAATTATTTTAAAAATAAATTTAATTATATTATTTTCAATTAAAATTATATTATTTTCAAATTAAATTATATTATTTTCTAATTAAATTAAATTATTTTTAAATTAAATTATATTATTTTCGAATTAAACTATATTATTTTCAATTAAAATTATATTATTGTCAAATTAAATTAAATTATTTTCAAATTAAATTATATTATTTTCAAATTAAATTATATTATTTTCAAATTAAATTAAATTATTTTCAAATTAAATTAAATTATTTTCAAAATAAATTTAATTATATTATTTTCAATTAAAATTATATTATTTTCAAATTAAATTAAATTATTTTAAAATTAAATTATATTATTTTCAAATTGAATTAAATTATTTTCAGATTAAATTATATTATTTTCAAATTAAAATATATTATTTTCAAATTAAATTAAATTATTTTCAAATTAAATTAAATTATTTTCAAAATAAATTTATATTATTTTCAATTAAAATTATATTATTTTCAAATTAAATTAAATTATTTTAAAATTAAATTATATTGTTTTCAAATTAAATTATATTATTTTTAAATTAAATTATATTATTTTTAAATTAAATTATATTATTTTCAAATAAAATTCTATTCTTTTCAAATTAAATTATATTATTTTCAAATTAATTATATTATTTTCAAATTAAATTATATTATTTTCAAATTAAATTAAATAATTTTCAAATTAAATTAAATTATTTTCAAATTCAATTATATTATTTTCAAATTAAATTAAATTATTTTCAAAATAAATTATATTATTTTCAAATTAATTATATTATTTTCAAATTAAATTATATCATTTTCAAATTAAATTAAATTATTTTCAGAGTAAATTAAATTATATTATTTTCAAATTAAATTATTTTCAAATTAAATTATATTATTTTCAAATTAAATTATATTATTTTCAGATTAAATTATATTATTTTCAAATTAAATTATATTATTTTCAAATTAAAATATATTATTTTCAATTAAAATTATATTATTGTCAAATTAAATTAAATTATTTTCAAATTAAATTATATTATTTTCAAATTAAATTATATTATTTTCAAATTAAATTATATTATTTTCAAATTAAATTAAATTATTTTCAAAATAAATTTAATTATATTATTTTCAATTAAAATTATATTATTTTCAAATTAAATTAAATTATTTTAAAATTAAATTATATTGCTTTCAAATAAAATTCTATTCTTTTCAAATTAAATTAAATTATTTTCAAATTAAATAATATTATTTTCAAATTAAATTATAATATTTTCAAATTAAATTATATTTTTAAATTAAATTAAATTATTTTCAAATTAAATTAAATTATTTTCAAATTAAATTAAATTGTTTTCAAATTGATTTAAATTATATTATTTTCAATAAAAATTAAATTATATTCAAATTAAATTATATTATTTGCAAATTAAATTAATTTTTTTTCAAATTAAATTATATTATTTTCAAATTAAATTAAATTATTTTCAAAAAAAATTATGTTATTTTCAAATTAGATTATATTATTTTTAAATTAAATTATGTTATTTTTAAATTAAATTAAATTATTTTCAAATTAAATTATATTATTTTCAAATTAAATTATATTATTTTCAATTGAAATTTAATTATTTTCAAATTAAATTATATTATTTTCAAATTAAATTATATTATTTTCAAATTAAATTATATTATTATCAAATTAAGTTTTATTGTTTTCAAATGAAATTATTTTATTTACAAATTGAATTAAATTAATTACAAATTAAATTAAATTATATTATTTTCAAATTAAATTATTTTATATTCAATTAAAATTATATTATTTTTAAATTAAATTTTATTATTTTTATATTAAATTATATTATTTTCAAATTAAATTATTTTCAAAATAAATTAAATTATTTTCAAAATAAATTATATTATTTTCAAATTAATTATATTATTTTCAAATTAAATTAAATTATTTTCAAATTAAATTATATTATTTTCTAATTAAATTAAATTATTTTCAAATTGAATTATATTATTTTCAAAATAAATTAAATTATTTTCAAATTAAATTAAGTTTATTATTTTCAAAATAAATTATATTATTTTCAAATTAATTATATTATTTTCAAATTAAATTAAATTATTTTCAAATTAAATAATATTATTTTCAAATTAAATTATAATATTTTCAAATTAAATTATATTTTTAAATTAAATTAAATTATTTTCAAATTAAATTAAATTATTTTCAAATTAAATTAAATTGTTTTCAAATTGATTTAAATTATATTATTTTCAATAAAAATTAAATTATATTCAAATTAAATTATATTATTTGCAAATTAAATTAATTTTTTTTCAAATTAAATTATATTATTTTCGAATTAAATTATATTATTTTCAAATCAGATTATAATATTTTCAAATTAAATTATATTATTTTAAAATTAAATTCAATTATTTTCAAATTAAATTATAATATTTTCAAATTAAATTAAATTATTTTCAAATTGAATTATATTATTTTCAAAATAAATTAAATTATTTTCAAATTAAATTAAGTTTATTATTTTCAAAATAAATTATATTATTTTTAAATTAAATTATATTGTTTTCAAATTAAACTATTATTTTCAAATTAAATTAAACTATTTTCAAATTAAATTGAATTATCTTATTTTCAAATTAAATTATATTATTTTTAAATTAAATTATATTATTTTCAAATGAAATTTCATTATTTTCAAATTAAATTATATTATTTTCAAATTAAATTATATTATTTTCAAATGAAATTTCATTATTTTCAAATTAAAATATATTATTTTCAAATTAAATTATATTATTTTCAAAGTAAATTATATTATTTTTGAATTAAATTATATTATTTTCAAATTAAATTATATTATTTTCGAATTAAATTATATTACTTTCAAATCAGATTATATTATTTTCAAATTAAATCAAATAATTTTCAAATTAAATTAAATTGTTTTCTAATCAAATTAAATTATATTATTTTCAATTAAAATTATATTATTTTCAAATTAAATTATATTATTTTCTAATTAAATTAAATTATTTTTAAATTAAATTATATTATTTTCGAATTAAACTATATTATTTTCAAAATAAATTATATCATTTTCAAATTAATTATATTATTTTCAAATTAAATTATATTATTTTCAAATTAAAATATATTATTTTCAATTAAAATTATATTATTGTCAAATTAAATTAAATTATTTTCAAATTAAATTATATTATTTTCAAATTAAATTATATTATTTTCAAATTAAATTATATTATTTTCAAATTAAATTAAATTATTTTCAAAATAAATTTAATTATATTATTTTCAATTAAAATTATATTATTTTCAAATTAAATTAAATTATTTTAAAATTAAATTATATTGTTTTCAAATTAAATTATATTATTTTAAAATAAAATTATATTATTTTTAAATTAAATTATATTATTTTCAAATTAAATTCTATTCTTTTCAAATTAAATTATATTATTTTCAAATTAAATTATATTATTTTCAAATTAAATTAAATTATTTTCAAATTAAATTCTATCATTTTCAAATTGAATTAAATTATTTTCAAATTAAATTACATTATTTTTAAATTAAATTATATTATTTTCAAATTAAATTCTATTATTTTCAAATTAAATTAAATTATTTTCAAATTAAATTATATTATTTTCAAATTAAATTATATTATTTTCAAATTAAATTATATTATTTTCAAATGAAATTTCATTATTTTCAAATTAAATTATATTATTTTCAAATTAAATTATATTATTTTCAAAGTAAATTATATTATTTTTAAATTAAATTATATTATTTTCAAATTAAATTATACTATTTTCGAATTAAATTATATTACTTTCAAATCAGATTATATTATTTTCAAATTAAATCAAATAATTTTCAAATTAAATTAAATTGTTTTCAAATCAAATTAAATTATATTATTTTCAATTAAAATTATATTATTTTCAAATTAAATTATATTATTTTCTAATTAAATTAAATTATTTTTAAATTAAATTATATTATTTTCGAATTAAACTATATTATTTTCAAAATAAATTATATCATTTTCAAATTAATTATATTATTTTTAAATTAAATTATATTATTTTCAAATTAAAATATATTATTTTCAATTAAAATTATATTATTGTCAAATTAAATTAAATTATTTTCAAATTAAATTATATTATTTTCAAATTAAATTATATTATTTTCAAATTAAATTATATTATTTTCAAATTAAATTATATTATTTTCAAATTAAATTAAATTATTTTCAAAATAAATTTAATTATATTATTTTCAATTAAAATTATATTATTTGCAAATTAAATTCTATTATTTTCAGATTAAATTATATTATTTTCAAATTAAAATATATTATTTTCAAATTAAATTAAATTATTTTCAAATGAAATTTAATTATTTTCAAATTAAATTATATCATTTTCAAATTTAATTATGTTATTTTCAAATTAAATTATATTATTTTCAAATTAAATTATATTATTTTCAAATGAAATTTAATTATTTTCAAATTAAATTATATTATTTTCAAATTAAATTATATTATTTTCAAATTAAATTATATTATTTTCAAATTAAATTATATTATTTTCAAATGAAATTTAATTATTTTCAAATTAAATTATATTATTTTCAAATTAAATTATATTATTTTCAAATTAAATTTCATTATTTTCAAATTAAATTATATTATTTTCAAATTAAATTATATTATTTTCAAAGTAAATTATATTATTTTCAAATTAAATTATATTATTTTCAAATTAAATTATATTATTTTCGAATTAAGTTATATTACTTTCAAATCAGATTATATTATTTTCAAAATAAATTATATTATTTTCAAATAAATTAAATTATATTATATTTAATTAAAATTATATTATTTTCAAATTAAATTATATTATTTTTAAATTAAACTATATTATTTTCAAATTAATTTTATTTCAAAATAAATTAAATTATTTTCAAAATAAATTATATTATTTTCAAATTAATTATATTATTTTCAAATTAAATTAAATTATTTTCAAATTAAATAATATTATTTTCAAATTAAATTATAATATTTTCAAATTAAATTATATTTTTAAATTAAATTAAATTATTTTCAAATTAAATTAAATTATTTTCAAATTAAATTAAATTGTTTTCAAATTGATTTAAATTATATTATTTTCAATAAAAATTAAATTATATTCAAATTAAATTATATTATTTGCAAATTAAATTAAATTTTTTTCAAATTAAATAATATTATTTTCGAATAAAATTATATTATTTTCAAATCAGATTATAATATTTTCAAATTAAATTATATTATTTTAAAATTAAATTCAATTATTTTCAAATTAAATTATAATATTTTCAAATTAAATTAAATTATTTTCAAATTGAATTATATTATTTTCAAAATAAATTAAATTATTTTCAAATTAAATTAAGTTATATTATTTTCAAATTAAATTTAATTATTTTCAAAAAAAAATTATATTGATTTCAAATTAAATTATATTATTTTTAAATTAAATTATGTTATTTTCAAATTAAATTAAATTGTTTTCAAATTAAATTATATTATTTTCGAATTAAATTATATTATTTTCAATTTAAATTATAATATTTTTAAATTAAATTATATTGTTTTCAAATTAAACTATAAAATTTTCAAATTAAATTAAATTATTTTCAAAGTAAATTAAATTATATTATTTTCAATTTAAATTAAATTATTTTCAAATTAAATTATATTATTTTTAAATTAAATTATATTATTTTCAAATTAAATTATATTATTTTTAAATTAAATTATATTATTTTCAAATTAAATTATTTTCAAATTAAATTATATTATTTTCAAATTAAATTATATTATTTTCAAAAGAAATTTAATTATTTTCAAATAAAATTATATTATTTTCACATTAAATTATATTATTTTCAAATTAAATTATATTATTTTCAAATTAAATTATAATATTTTCAAATTAAATTAAATTGTTTTCAAATCAAATTAAATTATATTATTCTCAATTAAAATTATATTATTTTCTAATTAAATTATATTATTTTCTAATTAAATTAAATTATTTTTAAATTAAATTTAATTATTTTCGAATTGAACTATATTATTTTTAAAATAAATTATATTATTTTCAAATTAAAATATATTATTTTCAATTAAAATTATATTTTTTTCAAAATAAATTAAATTATTTTCAAATTAAATTATATTATTTTCATATTAAATTATATTATTTTCAAATTAAATTATATTATTTTCAAATTAAATTAAATTATTTTCAAAATAAGTTTAATTACATTATTTTCAAGTAAAATTATATTATTTTCAAATTAAATTAAATTATTTTAAAATTAAATTATATTGTTTTCAAATTAAATTATATTATTTTTAAATTAAATTATATTATTTTTAAATTAAATTATATTATTTTCAAATTAAATTCTATTATTTTCAAATTAAATTAAATTATTTTCAAATTAAATTAAATTATTTTCAAATTGAATTATATTATTTTCAAATTCAATTAAATTATTTTCAAAATAAATTATATTATTTTCAAATTAATTATATTATTTTCAAATTAAATTATAATATTTTCAAATTAAATAAAATTATTTTCAAATTAAATCAAATTATTTTCAAATTCAATTATATTATTTTCAAATTAAATTAAATTATTTTCAAAATAAATTATATTATTTTCAAATTAATTATATTATTTTCAAATTAAATTATATTATTTTCAAATTGAATTAAATTATTTTCAAAGTAAATTAAATTATATTATTTTCAAATTAAATTATTTTCAAATTAAATTATATTATTTTTAAAGTAAATTAAATTATATTATTTTCAAATAAAATTATATTATTTTCAAACTAAATTATATTATTTTTAAATTAAATTAAATTATTTTCAAATTAAATTATTTTCAAATTAAATTATATTATTTTTAAAGTAAATTAAATTATATTATTTTCAAATTAAATTATAATATTTTCAAATTAAATTAAATTGTTTTCAAATCAAATTAAATTATATTATTCTCAATTAAAATTATATTATTTTTTAATTAAATTATATTATTTTCGAATTAAATTATATTATTTTCAAATCAGATTATAATATTTTCAAATTAAATTATATTATTTTAAAATTAAATTCAATTATTTTCAAATTAAATTATAATATTTTCAAATTATATTAAATTATTTTCAAATTGAATTAAGTTATATAACTTTCAAATTAAATTTAATTATTTTCAAAATCAATTATATTATTTTCAAATTAAATTATATTATTTTTAAATTAAATTATATTGTTTTCAAATTAAATTATATTATTTTCAAAGTAAATTATATTATTTTCAAATTAAATTATATTATTTTCAAATGAAATAAAATTATTTTTAAATTAAATTAAATTGTTTTCAAACTAAATTAAATTATATTATTTTTAATTAAAATTATACTATTTTCAAATTAAATTATATTTTTCAAATTAAATTATATTATTTTCAAATGAAATTTAATTATTTTCAAATTAAATTATATTATTTTCAAAATAAATTATATCATTTTCAAAGTAAATTATATTATTTTCAAATTAAATTATATTATTTTCAAATTAAATTATATTATTTTCGAATTAAATTATATTACTTTCAAATCAGATTATATTATTTTCAAATTAAATTATATTATTTTCAATTTAAATTAAATTATAATATATTCAATTAAAATTACATTATTTTCAAATTAAATTATATTATATTATATTCAATTAAAATTATATTATTTCCAAATTAGATTATATTATTTTCAAATTAAATTATATTATTTTCAAATTAAATTCAATTATTTTCTAATTAAATTATATTATTTTCAATTAAAATTTTATTATATTAAAATTAAATTATATTATTTTCAAATTAAATTAAATTATTTCCAAATTAAATGATATTATTTTCGAATTAAATTAAATTATTTTCAAAAAAAATTATATTATTTTCAAATTAAATTATATTATTTTCAAATTAAATTATTTTAAAATTAAATTCAATTATTTTCAAATTAAATTATAATATTTTCAAATTAAATTAAATTATTTTCAAATTGAATTATATTATTTTCAAAATAAATTAAATTATTTTCAAATTAAATTAAGTTATATTATTTTCAAATTAAATTTAATTATTTTCAAAATCAATTACATTATTTTCAAATTAAATTATAATATTTTTAAAGTAAATAATATTGTTTTCAAATTAAACTATTATTTTCAAATTAAATTAAACTATTTTCAAATTAAATAGAATTATCTTATTTTCAAATTAAATTATATTATTTTCAAATTAAATTATATTATTTTCAAAGTAAATTATATTATTTTTAAATTAAATTATATTATTTTAAAATTAAATCAAATAATTTTTAAATTAAATAAAATTGTTTTCAAACTAAATTAAATTATATTATTTTTAATTAAAATTATACTATTTTCAAATTAAATTATATTATTTTCAAATTAAATTATATTATTTTCAAATTAAATTTAATTATTTTCAAATTAAATTATATTATTTTCAAATTAATTTATATTATTTTCATAGTAAATTATATTATTTTCAAATTAAATTATATTATTTTCAAATTAAATTCAATTATTTTCAAATTAAATTATATTATTTTCAATTAAAATTTTATTATATTCAAATTAAATTATATTATTTTCAAATTAAATTAAATTATTTCCAAATTAAATGATATTATTTTCGAATTAAATTATATTACTTTTAAATCAGATTATATTATTTTAAAATTAAATTATATTATTTTTAAATTAAAATAAATTATATTATTTTCAAATTAAATTTAATTATTTTCAAATTAAATTATATTATTTTCAAATTAAATTAAACTATTTTCAAATTAAATTGAATTATATTATTTTCAAATTAAATTATATTATTTCCAAATTAAATTATATTATTTTCAAATTAAATCAAATAATTTTCAAATTAAATTAAATTGTTTTCAAATCAAATTAAATTATATTATTTTCAATTAAAATTATATTATTTTCAAATTAAATTATATTATTTTCTAACTAAATTATTTTTATATTAAATTATATTATTTTCGAATTAAACTATATTATTTTCAAAATAAATTATATCATTTTCAAATAAATTATATTATTTTCAAATTAAATTATATTATTTTCAAATTAAAATATATTATTTTCAATTAAAATTATATTATTTTCAAATTAAATTTAATTATTTTTAAATTAAATTATATTATTTTCAAATTAAATTATATTATTTTCAAATTAAATTATATTATTTTCAAATTAAATTAAATTATTTTCAAAATAAATTTAATTATATTTGAAAATTATATAATTTTCAATTAAAATTATATTATTTTCAAATTAAATTAAATTATTTTAAAATTAAATTATATTGTTTTCAAATTAAATTATATTATTTTTAAATTAAATTATATTATTTTTAAAATAAATTATATTATTTTCAAATTAAAATCTATTATTTTCAAATTAAATTAAATTATTTTCAAATTAAATTAAATTATTTTCAAATTAAATTATATTATTTTCAAATTAAATTAAATTATTTTCAAAATAAATTATATTATTTTCAAATTAATTATATTATTTTCAAATTAAATTATATTATTTTCAAATTAAATTAAATTATTTTCAAAGTAAATTAAATTATGTTATTTTCAAATTAAATTATATTATTTTCAAATTAAATTATATTATTTTTAAATTAAATTATATTATTTTCAAATTAAATTATATTGTTTTCCAATTAAATTATATTATTTTTAAATTAAATTATATTATTTTTAAATTAAATTATATTATTTTTAAATTAAATTCTATTATTTTCAAATTAAAATAAATTATTTTCAAAATAAATTATATTATTTTTAAATTAATTATATTATTTTTAAATTAAATTATATTATTTTTAAATTAAATTATATTATTTTTAAATTAAATTATATTATTTTCAAATTAAATTATATTATTTTCAAATTAAATTAAATTATTTTCAAATTAAATTACATTATTTTTAAATTAAATTATATTATTTTCAAATTAAATGATTTTCAAAATAAATTAAATATTTTTCAAAATAAATTATATTATTTTCAAATTAATTATATTATTTTCAAATTAAATTAAATTATTTTCAAATAAAATAATATTATTTTCAAATTAAATTCTATTATTTCCAAATTAAATTAAATTATTTTCAAACTAAATTACATTATTTTTTAATTAAATTATATTATTTTCAAATTAAATGATTTTCAAAATAAATTAAATTATTTTCAAAATTAATTATATTATTTTCAAATTAATTATATTATTTTCAAATTAAATTAAATTATTTTCCAACTAAAATATATTATGTTCAAATTAAATTGAATTATTTTCAAAAAAAATTATATTATTTTCAAATTAAATTATATTATTTTTAAATTAAATTATGTTATTTTCAAATTAAATTAAATTATTTTCAAATTAAATTATATTGTTTTGAAATTAAATAATATTATTTTCAAATGAAATTTAATTATTTTCAAATTAAATTATATTATTTTCAAATTAAATTATATTATTTTCAAATTAAATTATATTATTTTTAAATTAAATTCAATTATTTTCAAGTTAAATTATAATATTTTCAAATTAAATTAAATTATTTTCAAATTGAATTAAGTTATATTACTTTCAAATTAAATTTAATTATTTTCAAAATCAATTATATTATTTTCAAATTAAATTATATTATTTTTAAATTAAATTATATTGTTTTCAAATTAAACTATTATTTTCAAATTAAATTAAACTATTTTCAAATTAAATTGAATTATCTTATTTTAAAATTAAATTATATTATTTTCAAATTAAATTATATTATTTTCAAAGTAAATTATATTATTTTCAAATTAAATTATAGTATTTTCAAATGAAATAAAATTATTTTTAAATTAAATTAAATTAATTTCAAACTAAATTAAATTATATTATTTTTAATTAAAATTATACTATTTTTAAATTAAATTATATTTTTCAAATTAAATTATATTATTTTCAAATGAAATTTAATTATTTTCAAATTAAATTATATTATTTTCAAATTAAATTATATTATTTTCAAAGTAAATTATATTATTTTCAAAATAAATTATATTATTTTCAAATTAAATTATATTATTTTCGAATTAAATTATATTACTTTCAAATCAGATTATATTATTTTCAAATTAAATTATATTATTTTCAAATTAAATTAAATTATAATATATTCAATTAAAATTACATTATTTTCAAATTAAATTATATTATATTACATTCAATTAAAATTATATTATTTTCAAATTAGATTATATTATTTTCAAATTAAATTATATTATTTTCAAATTAAATTCAATTATTTTCTAATTAAATTATATTATTTTCAATTAAAATTTTATTATATTAAAATTAAATTATATTATTTTCAAATTAAATTCAATTATTTCCAAATTAAATGATATTATTTTCGAATTAAATTAAATTATTTTCAAAAAAAATTATATTATTTTCAAATTAAATTATATTATTTTTAAATTAAATTATCTTATTTTCAAATTAAATTAAATTATTTTCAAATTAAATTATATTATTTTCAAATTAAATTATATTATTTTGAGATTAAATTATATTATTTTCAAATTAAATTATATTATTTTCAAATTAAATTAAATTATTTTTAAAATAAATTAAATTATATTATTTTCAAATTAGATTATATTATTTTCAAATCAAATTATATTATTTTCAAATTAAATTATATTATTTTTAAATTAAATTATCTTATTTTCAAATTAAATTAAATTATTTTCAAATTAAATTATATTATTTTCAAATTAAATTATATTATTTTGAGATTAAATTATATTATTTTCAAATTAAATTATATTATTTTCAAATTAAATTAAATTATTTTTAAAATAAATTAAATTATATTATTTTCAAATTAAATTATATTATTTTTAAATCAAATTATATTATTTTCAAATTAAATTAAATTATTTTCAAATTAAATTATATTGTTTTCAAATTAAACTATATTATTTTTAAATTAAATTATATTATTTTTAAATTAAATTATATTATTTTCAAATTAAATTATATTATTTTCAAATTAAACTAAATAATTTTCAAATTAAATTACATCTTTTTTAAATTAAATTATATTATTTTCAAATTAAATGATTTTCAAAATAAATTAAATATTTTTCAAAATAAATTATATTATTTTCAAATTAATTATATTATTTTCAAATTAAATTAAATTATTTTCAAATAAAATAATATTATTTTCAAATTAAATTCTATTATTTTCAAATTAAATTAAATTATTTTCAAACTAAATTACATTATTTTTTAATTAAATTATATTATTTTCAAATTAAATGATTTTCAAAATAAATTAAATTATTTTCAAAATTAATTATATTATTTTCAAATTAATTATATTATTTTCAAATTAAATTAAATTATTTTCAAACTAAAATATATTATTTTCAAATTAAATTGAATTATTTTCAAAAAAAATTATATTATTTTAAAATTAAATTATATTATTTTTAAATTAAATTATGTTATTTTCAAATTAAATTAAATTATTTTCAAATTAAATTATATTATTTTGAAATTAAATAATATTATTTTCAAATGAAATTTAATTATTTTCAAATTAAATTATATTATTTTCAAATTAAATTATATTATTTTCAAATTAAATTATACTCTTTTCAAATTAAGTTTTATTGTTTTCAAATGAAATTATTTTATTTTCAAATTGAATTAAATTAATTACAAATTAAATTAAATTATATTATTTTCAAATTAAATTATATTATTTTCAAATTAAATCATATTATTTACAATAAAAATTATATTATATTCAAATTAAATTATATTATTTGCAAATTAAATTAAATTTTTTTCAAATTAAATTATATTATTTTCGAATTAAATTATATTAATTTAATTCGAAATATAATATATTATATTATTTATTTATTATAATTATATTATTTTCAAATTAAATTATATTATTTTAAAATTAAATTCAATTATTTTCAAATTAAATTATAATATTTTCAAATTAAATTAAATTATTTTCAAATTGAATTAAGTTATATTACTTTCAAATTAAATTTAATTATTTTCAAAATCAATTATATTATTTTCAAATTATATTATATTATTTTTAAATTAAATTATATTGTTTTCAAATTAAACTATTATTTTCAAATTAAATTAAACTATTTTCAAATTAAATTGAATTATCTTATTTTAAAATTAAATTATATTATTTTCAAAGTAAATTATATTATTTTCAAATTAAATTATATTATTTTCAAATGAAATAAAATTATTTTTAAATTAAATTAAATTGTTTTCAAACTAAATTAAATTATATTGTTTTTAATTAAAATTATACTATTTTTAAATTAAATTATATTTTTCAAATTAAATTATATTATTTTCAAATGAAATTTAATTATTTTCAAATTAAATTATATTATTTTCAAATTAAATTATATTATTTTCAAAGTAAATTATATTATTTTCAAATTAAATTATATTATTTTCAAATTAAATTATATTATTTTCGAAATAAATTATATTACTTTCAAATCAGATTATATTATTTTCAAATTAAATTATATTATTTTCAAATTAAATTAAATTATAATATATTCAATTAAAATTACATTATTTTCAAATTAAATTTTATCATATTATATTCAATTAAAATTATATTATTTTCAAATTAGATTATATTATTTTCAAATTAAATTATATTATTTTCAAATTAAATTCAATTATTTTCTAATTAAATTATATTATTTTCAATTAAAATTTTATTATATTAAAATTAAATTATATTATTTTCAAATTAAATTAAATTATTTCCAAATTAAATGATATTATTTTCGAAATAAATTAAATTATTTTCAAAAAAAATTATATTATTTTCAAATTAAATTATATTATTTTTAAATTAAATTATCTTATTTTCAAATTAAATTAAATTATTTTCAAATTAAATTATATTATTTTCAAATTAAATTATATTATTTTCAAATTAAATTATTTTAAAATTAAATTCAAATATTTTCAAATTAAATTATAATATTTTCAAATTAAATTAAATTATTTTCAAATTGAATTATATTATTTTAAAATTAAATTCAATTAATTTTAAATTAAATTATAATATTTTCAAATTAATTTAAATTATTTTCAAATTGAATTATATTATTTTCAAAATAAATTAAATTATTTTCAAATTAAATTAAGTTATATTATTTTCAAATTAAATTTAATTATTTTCAAAATCAATTACATTATTTTCAAATTAAATTATATTATTTTTAAAGTAAATAATATTGTTTTCAAATTAAACTATTATTTTCAAATTAAATTAAACTATTTTCAAATTAAATAGAATTACCTTATTTTCAAATTAAATTATATTATTTTCAAATTAAATTATATTATTTTCTAAGTAAATTATATTATTTTTAAATTAAATTATATTATTTTCAAATTAAATCAAATAATTTTTAAATTAAATTAAATTGTTTTCAAACTAAAATAAATTATATTATTTTTAATTAAAATTATACTATTTTCAAATTAAATTATATTATTTTCAAATTAAATTATATTATTTTCAAATTAAATTTAATTATTTTCAAATTAAATTATATTATTTTCAAATTAAATTATATTATTTTCATAGTAAATTATATCATTTTTAAATTAAATTATATTATTTTCAAATTAAATTCAATTATTTTCAAATTAAATTATATTATTTTCAATTAAAATTTTATTATATTTAAATTAAATTATATTATTTTCAAATTAAATTAAATTATTTCCAAATTAAATTATATTATTTTCGAATTAAATTATATTACTTTTAAATCAGATTATATTATTTTCAAATTAAATTATATTATTTTCGAATTAAATTATATTATTTTCAAATCAGATTATAATATTTTCAAATTAAATTATATTATTTTAAAATTAAATTCAATTATTTTCAAATTAAATTAAACTATTTTCAAATTAAATTGAATTATCTTATTTTAAAATTAAATTATATTATTTTCAAATTAAATTATATTATTTTCAAAGTAAATTATATTATTTTCAAATTAAATTATATTATTTTCAAATGAAATAAAATTATTTTTAAATTAAATTAAATTGTTTTCAAACTAAATTAAATTAAATTATTTTTAATTAAAATTATACTATTTTTAAATTAAATTATATTTTTCAAATAAAATTATATTATTTTCAAATGAAATTTAATTATTTTCAAATTAAATTATATTATTTTCAAATTAAATTATATTATTTTCAAAGTAAATTATATTATTTTCAAATTAAATTATATTATTTTCAAATTAAATTATATTATTTTCGAATTAAATTATATTACTTTCAAATCAGATTATATTATTTTCAAATTAAATTATATTATTTTCAAATTAAATTAAATTATAATATATTCAATTAAAATTACTTTATTTTCAAATTAAATTATATTATATTATATTCAATTAAAATTATATTATTTTCAAATTAGATTATATTATTTTCAAATTAAATTATATTATTTTCAAATTAAATTCAATTATTTTCTAATTAAATTATATTATTTTCAATTAAAATTTTATTATATTAAAATTAAATTATATTATTTTCAAATTAAATTATTTCCAAATTAAATGATATTATTTTCGAATTAAATTAAATTATTTTCAAAAAAAATTATATTATTTTCAAATTAAATTATATTATTTTTAAATTAAATTATCTTATTTTCAAATTAAATTAAATTATTTTCAAATTAAATTATATTATTTTCAAATTAAATTATATTATTTTCAAATTAAATTATTTTAAAATTAAATTCAAATATTTTCAAATTAAATTATAATATTTTCAAATTAAATTAAATTATTTTCAAATTGAATTATATTATTTTAAAATTAAATTCAATTAATTTTAAATTAAATTATAATATTTTCAAATTAATTTAAATTATTTTCAAATTGAATTATATTATTTTCAAAATAAATTAAATTATTTTCAAATTAAATTAAGTTATATTATTTTCAAATTAAATTTAATTATTTTCAAAATCAATTACATTATTTTCAAATTAAATTATATTATTTTTAAAGTAAATAATATTGTTTTCAAATTAAACTATTATTTTCAAATTAAATTAAACTATTTTCAAATTAAATAGAATTACCTTATTTTCAAATTAAATTATATTATTTTCAAATTAAATTATATTATTTTCAAAGTAAATTATATTATTTTTAAATTAAATTATATTATTTTCAAATTAAATCAAATAATTTTTAAATTAAATTAAATTGTTTTCAAACTAAAATAAATTATATTATTTTTAATTAAAATTATACTATTTTCAAATTAAATTATATTATTTTCAAATTAAATTATATTATTTTCAAATTAAATTTAATTATTTTCAAATTAAATTATATTATTTTCAAATTAAATTATATTATTTTCATAGTAAATTATATCATTTTTAAATTAAATTATATTATTTTCAAATTAAATTCAATTATTTTCAAATTAAATTATATTATTTTCAATTAAAATTTTATTATATTTAAATTAAATTATATTATTTTCAAATTAAATTAAATTATTTCCAAATTAAATTATATTATTTTCGAATTAAATTATATTACTTTTAAATCAGATTATATTATTTTCAAATTAAATTATATTATTTTCGAATTAAATTATATTATTTTCAAATCAGATTATAATATTTTCAAATTAAATTATATTATTTTAAAATTAAATTCAATTATTTTCAAATTAAATTAAACTATTTTCAAATTAAATTGAATTATCTTATTTTAAAATTAAATTATATTATTTTCAAATTAAATTATATTATTTTCAAAGTAAATTATATTATTTTCAAATTAAATTATATTATTTTCAAATGAAATAAAATTATTTTTAAATTAAATTAAATTGTTTTCAAACTAAATTAAATTAAATTATTTTTAATTAAAATTATACTATTTTTAAATTAAATTATATTTTTCAAATAAAATTATATTATTTTCAAATGAAATTTAATTATTTTCAAATTAAATTATATTATTTTCAAATTAAATTATATTATTTTCAAAGTAAATTATATTATTTTCAAATTAAATTATATTATTTTCAAATTAAATTATATTATTTTCGAATTAAATTATATTACTTTCAAATCAGATTATATTATTTTCAAATTAAATTATATTATTTTCAAATTAAATTAAATTATAATATATTCAATTAAAATTACTTTATTTTCAAATTAAATTATATTATATTATATTCAATTAAAATTATATTATTTTCAAATTAGATTATATTATTTTCAAATTAAATTATATTATTTTCAAATTAAATTCAATTATTTTCTAATTAAATTATATTATTTTCAATTAAAATTTTATTATATTAAAATTAAATTATATTATTTTCAAATTAAATTATTTCCAAATTAAATGATATTATTTTCGAATTAAATTAAATTATTTTCAAAAAAAATTATATTATTTTCAAATTAAATTATATTATTTTTAAATTAAATTATCTTATTTTCAAATTAAATTAAATTATTTTCAAATTAAATTATATTATTTTCAAATTAAATTATATTATTTTCAAATTAAATTATTTTAAAATTAAATTCAATTATTTTCAAATTAAATTATAATATTTTCGTTTTAAATTAAATTATTTTCAAATTGAATTATATTATTTTAAAATTAAATTCAATTAATTTTAAATTTAATTATAATATTTTCAAATTAATTTAAATTATTTTCAAATTGAGTTATATTATTTTCAAAATAAATTAAATTATTTTCAAATTAAATTAAGTTATATTATTTTCAAATTAAATTTAATTATTTTCAAAATCAATTACATTATTTTCAAATTAAATTATATTATTTTTAAAGTAAATAATATTGTTTTCAAATTAAACTATTATTTTCAAATTAAATTAAACTATTTTCAAATTAAATAGAATTATCTTATTTTCAAATTAAATTATATTATTTTCAAATTAAATTATATTATTTTCAAAGTAAATTATATTATTTTTAAATTAAATTATTATATTTTCAAATTAAATCAAATAATTTTTAAATTAAATTAAATTGTTTTCAAACTAAAATAAATTATATTATTTTTAATTAAAATTATACTATTTTCAAATTAAATTATATTATTTTCAAATTAAATTATATTATTTTCAAATTAAATTTAATTATTTTCAAATTAAATTATATTATTTTCAAATTAAATTATATTATTTTCATAGTAAATTATATTATTTTTAAAATAAATTATATTATTTTCAAATTAAATTCAATTATTTTCGAATTAAATTATATTATTTTCAATTAAAATTTTATTATTTTCAAATTAAATTATATTATTTTCAAATTAAATTAAATTATTTCCAAATTAAATTATATTATTTTCGAATTAAATTATATTACTTTTAAATCAGATTATATTATTTTAAAATTAAATTATATTATTTTTAAATTAAAATAAATTATATTATTTTCAAATTAAATTTAATTATTTTCAAATTAAATTATATTATTTTCAAATTAAATTAAACTATTTTCAAATTAAATTGAATTATATTATTTTCAAATTAAATTATATTATTTCCAAATTAAATTATATTATTTTCAAATTAAATCAAATAATTTTCAAATTAAATTAAATTGTTTTCAAATCAAATTAAATTATATTATTTTCAATTAAAATTATATTATTTTCAAATTAAATTATATTATTTTCTAACTAAATTATTTTTATATTAAATTATATTATTTTCGAATTAAACTATATTATTTTCAAAATAAATTTAATCATTTTCAAATAAATTATATTATTTTCAAATTAAATTATATTATTTTCAAATTAAAATATATTATTTTCAATTAAAATTATATTATTTCCAAATTAAATTTAATTATTTTTAAATTAAATTATATTATTTTCAAATTAAATTATATTATTTTCAAATTAAATTATATTATTTTCAAATTAAATTAAATTATTTTCAAAATAAATTTAATTATATTTGAAAATTATATAATTTTCAATAAAAATTATATTATTTTCAAATTAAATTAAATTATTTTAAAATTAAATTATATGGTTTTCAAATTAAATTATATTATTTTTAAATTAAATTATATTATTTTTAAAATAAATTATATTATTTTCAAAATAAATTCTATTATTTTCAAATTAAATTAAATTATTTTCAAATTAAATTAAATTATTTTCAAATTGAATTATATTATTTTCAAATTCAATTAAATTATTATCAAAATAAATTATTTTATTTTCAAATTAATCATATTATTTTCAAATAAAATTATATTATTTTCAAATTAAAATAAATTATTTTCAAATTAAATTAAATTATTTTCAAATTAAATTATATTATTTTCAAATTAACTTAAATTATTTTCAAAATAAATTATGTTATTTTCAAATTAATTATATTATTTTCAAATTAAATTATATTATTTTCAAATTAAATTAAATTATTTTCAAAGTAAATTAAATTATGTTATTTTCAAATTAAATTATATTATTTTCAAATTAAATTATATTATTTTTAAATTAAATTATATTATTTTCAAATTAAATTATATTGTTTTCCAATTAAATTATATTATTTTTAAATTAAATTATATTATTTTTAAATTAAATTATATTATTTTTAAATTAAATTCTATTATTTTCAAATTAAAATAAATTATTTTCAAATTAAATTACATTATTTTTAAATTAAATTATATTATTTTCAAATTAAATAATATTATTTTAAAATTAAATTATAATATTTTCAAAATAAATTATATTTTTAAAGTAAATTAAATTATTTTCAAATTAAATTAAATTATTTTCAAAGTAAATTAAATTATGTTATTTTCAAATTAAATTATATTATTTTCAAATTAAATTATATTATTTTCAAATTAAATTCAATTATTTTCTAATTAAATTATATTATTTTCAATTAAAATTTTATTATATTAAAATTAAATTATATTATTTTCAAATTAAATTAAATTATTTCCAAATTAAATGATATTATTTTCGAATTAAATTAAATTATTTTCAAAAAAAATTATATTATTTTCAAATTAAATTATATTATTTTTAAATTAAATTATCTTATTTTCAAATTAAATTAAATTATTTTCAAATTAAATTATATTATTTTCAAATTAAATTATATTATTTTCAAATTAAATTATTTTAAAATTAAATTCAATTCTTTTCAAATTAAATTATAATATTTTCAAATTAAATTAAATTATTTTCAAATTGAATTATATTATTTTAAAATTAAATTCAATTAATTTTAAATTAAATTATAATATTTTCAAATTAATATAAATTATTTTCAAATTGAATTATATTATTTTCACATTAAATTAAATTATTTTCAAATTAAATTAAGTTATATTATTTTCAAATTAAATTTAATTATTTTCAAAATCAATTACATTATTTTCAAATTAAATTATATTATTTTTAAAGTAAATAATATTGTTTTCAAATTAAACTATTATTTTCAAATTAAATTAAACTATTTTCAAATTAAATAGAATTATCTTATTTTCAAATTAAATTATATTATTTTCAAATTAAATTATATTATTTTCAAAGTAAATTATATTATTTTTAAATTAAATTATTATATTTTCAAATTAAATCAAATAATTTTTAAATTAAATTAAATTGTTTTCAAACTAAAATAAATTATATTATTTTTAATTAAAATTATACTATTTTCAAATTAAATTATATTATTTTCAAATTAAATTATATTATTTTCAAATTAAATTTAATTATTTTCAAATTAAATTATATTATTTTCAAATTAAATTATATTATTTTCATAGTAAATTATATTATTTTTAAATTAAATTATATTATTTTCAAATTAAATTCAATTATTTTCAAATTAAATTATATTATTTTCAATTAAAATTTTATTATATTCAAATTAAATTATATTATTTTCAAATTAAATTAAATTATTTCCAAATTAAATTATATTATTTTCGAATTAAATTATATTACTTTTAAATCAGATTATATTATTTTAAAATTAAATTATATTATTTTTAAATTAAAATAAATTATATTATTTTCAAATTAAATTTAATTATTTTCAAATTAAATTATATTATTTTCAAATTAAATTAAACTATTTTCAAATTAAATTGAATTATATTATTTTCAAATTAAATTATTTCCAAATTAAATTATATTATTTTCAAATTAAATCAAATAATTTTCAAATTAAATTAAATTGTTTTCAAATCAAATTAAATTATATTATTTTCAATTAAAATTATATTATTTTCAAATTAAATTATATTATTTTCTAACTAAATTATTTTTATATTAAATTATATTATTTTCGAATTAAACTATATTATTTTAAAAATAAATTATATCATTTTCAAATAAATTATAATATTTTCAAATTAAATTATATTATTTTCAAATTAAAATATATTATTTTCAATTAAAATTATATTATTTCCAAATTAAATTTAATTATTTTTAACTTAAATTATATTATTTTCAAATTAAATTATATTATTTTCAAATTAAATTATATTATTTTCAAATTAAATTAAATTATTTTCAAAATAAATTTAATTATATTTGAAAATTATATAATTTTCAATTAAAATTATATTATTTTCAAATTAAATTAAATTATTTTAAAATTAAATTATATTGTTTTCAAATTAAATTATATTATTTTTAAATTAAATTATATTATTTTTAAAATAAATTATATTATTTTCAAAATAAATTCTATTATTTTCAAATTAAATTAAATTATTTTCAAATTAAATTAAATTATTTTCAAATTAAATTATATTATTTTCAAATTAAATCAAATAATTTTTAAATTATTTTATTTTCAAATTATTCATATTATTTTCAAATAAAATTATATTATTTTCAAATTAAAATAAATTATTTTCAAATTAAATTAAATTATTTTCAAATTAAATTATATTATTTTCAAATTACATTAAATTATTTTCAAAATAAATTATATTATTTTCAAATTAATTATATTATTTTCAAATTAAATTATATTATTTTCAAATTAAATTAAATTATTTTCAAAGTAAATGAAATTATGTTATTTTCAAATTAAATTATATTATTTTCAAATTAAATTATATTATTTTTAAATTAAATTATATTATTTTCAAATTAAACTATATTGTTTTCCAATTAAATTATATTATTTTTAAATTAAATTATATTATTTTTAAATTAAATTATATTATTTTTAAATTAAATTCTATTATTTTCAAATTAAAATAAATTATTTTCAAATTAAATTACATTATTTTTAAATTAAATTATATTATTTTCAAATTAAATAATATTATTTTAAAATTAAATTATAATATTTTCAAATTAAATTATATTTTTAAAGTAAATTAAATTATTTTCAAATTAAATTAAATTATTTTCAAAGTAAATTAAATTATGTTATTTTCAAATTAAATTATATTATTTTCAAATTAAATTAAATTATTTTCAAAGTAAATTAAATTATGTTATTTTCAAATTAAATTATATTATTTTCAAATTAAATTATATTATTTTCAAATTAAATTATATTATTTTCAAAGTAAATTAAATTATGTTATTTTCAAATTAAATTATATTATTTTCAAATTAAATTATATTATTTTTAAATTAAATTATATTATTTTTAAATTAAATTATATTATTTTTAAATTAAATTCTATTATTTTCAAATTAAAATAAATTATTTTCAAATTAAATTACATTATTTTTAAATTAAATTATATTATTTTCAAATTAAATAATATTATTTTAAAATTAAATTATAATATTTTCAAATTAAATTATATTTTTAAAGTAAATTAAATTATTTTCAAATTAAATTAAATTATTTTCAAAGTAAATTAAATTATGTTATTTTAAAATTAAATTATATTATTTTCAAATTAAATTATATTATTTTCAAATTAAATTCAATTATTTTCTAATTAAATTATATTATTTTCAATTAAAATTTTATTATATTAAAATTAAATTATATTATTTTCAAATTAAATTAAATTATTTCCAAATTAAATGATATTATTTTCGAATTAAATTAAATTATTTTCAAAAAAAATTATATTATTTTCAAATTAAATTATATTATTTTTAAATTAAATTATCTTATTTTCAAATTAAATTAAATTATTTTCAAATTAAATTATATTATTTTCAAATTAAATTATATTATTTTCAAATTAAATTATTTTAAAATTAAATTCAATTCTTTTCAAATTAAATTATAATATTTTCAAATTAAATTAAATTATTTTCAAATTGAATTATATTATTTTAAAATTAAATTCAATTAATTTTAAATTAAATTATAATATTTTCAAATTAATTTAAATTATTTTCAAATTGAATTATATTATTTTCAAAATAAATTAAATTATTTTCAAATTAAATTAAGTTATATTATTTTCAAATTAAATTTAATTATTTTCAAAATCAATTACATTATTTTCAAATTAAATTATATTATTTTTAAAGTAAATAATATTGTTTTCAAATTAAACTATTATTTTCAAATTAAATTAAACTATTTTCAAATTAAATAGAATTATCTTATTTTCAAATTAAATTATATTATTTTTAAATTAAATTATATTATTTTCAAAGTAAATTATATTATTTTTAAATTAAATTATTATATTTTCAAATTAAATCAAATAATTTTTAAATTAAATTAAATTGTTTTCAAACTAAAATAAATTATATTATTTTTAATTAAAATTATACTATTTTCAAATTAAATTATATTATTTTCAAATTAAATTATATTATTTTCAAATTAAATTTAATTATTTTCAAATTAAATTATATTATTTTCAAATTAAATTATATTATTTTCATAGTAAATTATATTATTTTTAAATTAAATTATATTATTTTCAAATTAAATTCAATTATTTTCAAATTAAATTATATTATTTTCAATTAAAATTTTATTATATTCAAATTAAATTATATTATTTTCAAATTAAATTAAATTATTTCCAAATTAAATTATATTATTTTCGAATTAAATTATATTACTTTTAAATCAGATTATATTATTTTAAAATTAAATTATATTATTTTTAAATTAAAATAAATTATATTATTTTCAAATTAAATTTAATTATTTTCAAATTAAATTATATTATTTTCAAATTAAATTAAACTATTTTCAAATTAAATTGAATTATATTATTTTCAATTTAAATTATATTATTTCCAAATTAAATTATATTATTTTTAAATTAAATCAAATAATTTTCAAATTAAATTAAATTGTTTTCAAATCAAATTAAATTATATTATTTTCAATTAAAATTATATTATTTTCAAATTAAATTATATTATTTTCTAACTAAGTTATTTTTATATTAAATTATATTATTTTCGAATTAAACTATATTATTTTCAAAATAAATTATATCATTTTCAAATAAATTATAATATTTTCAAATTAAATTATATTATTTTCAAATTAAAATATATTATTTTCAATTAAAATTATATTATTTCCAAATTAAATTTAATTATTTTTAAATTAAATTATATTATTTTCAAATTAAATTATATTATTTTCAAATTAAATTATATTATTTTCAAATTAAATTAAATTATTTTCAAAATAAATTTAATTATATTTGAAAATTATATAATTTTCAATTAAAATTATATTATTTTCAAATTAAATTAAATTATTTTAAAATTAAATTATATTGTTTTCAAATTAAATTATATTATTTTTAAATTAAATTATATTATTTTTAAAATAAATTATATTATTTTCAAAATAAATTCTATTATTTTCAAATTAAATTAAATTATTTTCAAATTAAATTAAATTATTTTCAAATTGAATTATATTATTTTCAAATTCAATTAAATTATTATCAAAATAAATTATTTTATTTTCAAATTAATCATATTATTTTCAAATAAAATTATATTATTTTCAAATTAAAATAAATTATTTTCAAATTAAATTAAATTATTTTCAAATTAAATTATATTATTTTCAAATTACATTAAATTATTTTCAAAATAAATTATATTATTTTCAAATTAATTATATTATTTTCAAATTAAATTATATTATTTTCAAATTAAATTAAATTATTTTCAAAGTAAATTAAATTATGTTATTTTCAAATTAAATTATATTATTTTCAAATTAAAATATATTATTTTTAAATTAAATTATATTATTTTCAAATTAAATTATATTGTATTCCAATTAAATTATATTATTTTTAAATTAAATTATATTATTTTTAAATTAAATTATATTATTTTTAAATTAAATTCTATTATTTTCAAATTAAAATAAATTATTTTCAAATTAAATTACATTATTTTTAAATTAAATTATATTATTTTCAAATTAAATAATATTATTTTAAAATTAAATTATAATATTTTCAAATTAAATTATATTTTTAAAGTAAATTAAATTATTTTCAAATTAAATTAAATTATTTTCAAAGTAAATTAAATTATATTATTTTCAAATTAAATTATATTATTTTCAAATTAAATTATATTATTTTCAAATTAAATTCAATTATTTTCTAATTAAATTATATTATTTTCAATTAAAATTTTATTATATTAAAATTAAATTATATTATTTTCAAATTAAATTAAATTATTTCCAAATTAAATGATATTATTTTCGAATTAAATTAAATTATTTTCAAAAAAAATTATATTATTTTCAAATTAAATTATATTATTTTTAAATTAAATTATCTTATTTTCAAATTAAATTAAATTATTTTCAAATTAAATTATATTATTTTTAAATTAAATTATTTTAAAATTAAATTCAATTCTTTTCAAATTAAATTATAATATTTTCAAATTAAATTAAATTATTTTCAAATTGAATTATATTATTTTAAAATTAAATTCAATTAATTTTAAATTAAATTATAATATTTTCAAATTAATTTAAATTATTTTCAAATTGAATTATATTATTTTCAAAATAAATTAAATTATTTTCAAATTAAATTAAGTTATATTATTTTTAAATTAAATTTAATTATTTTCAAAACCAATTACATTATTTTCAAATTAAATTATAATATTTTTAAAGTAAATAATATTGTTTTCAAATTAAACTATTATTTTCAAATTAAATTAAACTATTTTCAAATTAAATAGAATTATCTTATTTTCAAATTAAATTATATTATTTTCAAATTAAATTATATTATTTTCAAAGTAAATTATATTATTTTTAAATTAAATTATTATATTTTCAAATTAAATCAAATAATTTTTAAATTAAATTAAATTGTTTTCAAACTAAAATAAATTATATTATTTTTAATTAAAATTATACTATTTTCATATTAAATTATATTATTTTCAAATTAAATTATATTATTTTCAAATTATATTTAATTATTTTCAAATTAAATTATACTATTTTCAAATTAAATTATATTATTTTCATAGTAAATTATATTATTTTTAAATTAAATTATATTATTTTCAAATTAAATTCAATTATTTTCAAATTAAATTATATTATTTTCAATTAAAATTTTATTATATTCAAATTAAATTATATTATTTTCAAATTAAATTAAATTATTTCCAAATTAAATTATATTATTTTCGAATTAAATTATATTACTTTTAAATCAGATTATAATATTTTAAAATTAAATTATATTATTTTTAAATTAAAATAAATTATATTATTTTCAAATTAAATTTAATTATTTTCAAATTAAATTATATTATTTTCAAATTAAATTAAACTATTTTCAAATTAAATTGAATTATATTATTTTCAAATTAAATTATATTATTTCCAAATTAAATTATATTATTTTCAAATTAAATCAAATAATTTTCAAATTAAATTAAATTGTTTTCAAATCAAATTAAATTATATTATTTTCAATTAAAATTATATTATTTTCAAATTAAATTATATTATTTTCTAACTAAATTATTTTTATATTAAATTATATTATTTTCGAATTAAACTATATTATTTTCAAAATAAATTATATCATTTTCAAATAAATTATAATATTTTCAAATTAAATTATATTATTTTCAAATTAAAATATATTATTTTCAATTAAAATTATATTATTTCCAAATTAAATTTAATTATTTTTAAATTAAATTATATTATTTTCAAATTAAATTATATTATTTTCAAATTAAATTATATTATTTTCAAATTAAATTAAATTATTTTCAAAATAAATTTAATTATATTTGAAAATTATATAATTTTCAATTAAAATTATATTATTTTCAAATTAAATTAAATTATTTTAAAATTAAATTATATTGTTTTCAAATTAAATTATATTATTTTTAAATAAAATTATATTATTTTTAAAATAAATTATATTATTTTCAAAATAAATTCTATTATTTTCAAATTAAATTAAATTATTTTCAAATTAAATTAAATTATTTTCAAATTGAATTATATTATTTTCAAATTCAATTAAATTATTATCAAAATAAATTATTTTATTTTCAAATTAATCATATTATTTTCAAATAAAATTATATTATTTTCAAATTAAAATAAATTATTTTCAAATTAAATTAAATTATTTTCAAATTAAATTATATTATTTTCAAATTAAATTAAATTATTTTCAAAGTAAATTAAATTATGTTATTTTCAAATTAAATTATATTATTTTCAAATTAAATTATATTATTTTTAAATTAAATTATATTATTTTCAAATTAAATTATATTGTTTTCCAATTAAATTATATTATTTTTAAATTAAATTATATTATTTTTAAATTAAATTATATTATTTTTAAATTAAATTCTATTATTTTCAAATTAAAATAAATTATTTTCAAATTAAATTACATTATTTTTAAATTAAATTATATTATTTTCAAATTAAATAATATTATTTTAAAATTAAATTATAATATTTTCAAATTAAATTATATTTTTAAAGTAAATTAAATTATTTTCAAATTAAATTAAAATATTTTCAAATTAAAAAATATTATTTTCAAATAAAATTAAATTATTTTCAAAAAAAAAATATTATTTTCAAAATAAATTATATTATTTTTAAATTAAATTATGTTATTTTCAAATTAAATTAAATTATTTTCAAATTAAATTATATATTTTCAAATTAAATTATATTATTTCCAAATTAAATTTTATTATTTTCAAATTAAATTAAATTATATTATTTATTTTTAAATTAAATTATATTATTTTCAAATTAAACTGTATTATTTTCTATTTTAATTAAATTATTTTCAAATTAATTTATTTTATTTTCAAATTAAATTATATTATTTTCAAAATAAATTTAATTATTTTCAAATTAAATTATATTATTTTCAAATTAAATTATATTATTTTCAAATTAAATTATATTATTTTCAAATTAAATCATATTATTTTCAAACTAAATTATATTATTTTCAAATTAAATCAAATAATTTTCAAAATAAATTAAATTGTTTTCAAATTGATTTAAATTATATTATTTTCAATAAAAATTATATTATATTCAAATTAAATTATATTATTTGCAAATTAAATTAAATTTTTTTCAAATTAAATTATATTATTTTCGAATTAAATTATATTATTTTCAAATCAGATTATAATATTTTCAAATTAAATTATATTATTTTAAAATTAAATTCAATTATTTTCAAATTAAATTATAATATTTTCAAATTAAATTAAATTATTTTCAAATTAAATTAAGTTATATTATTTTCAAATTAAATTTAATTATTTTCAAAATAAATTAAATTATTTTCAAATTAAATTAAGTTATATTATTTTCAAATTAAATTTATTTATTTTCAAAATCAATTATATTATTTTCAAATTAAATTATATTATTTTCAAAGTACAGTGGAATCCGTTTATTATGACTATATCCGTTTATTATGGCTATATTGACCAACCGCTTAATATGAAGTAATTGCAGTGTGAAGTTTGGTTTTCATATTAAATTCTTTATAGCAAAGTAGCAAAGTTCCGATATAATGACTTCGTTTAAAATGACATGTCGCTTATTATGACTTGTTTTTAAGAAATTATGTCCGGCTATAGTGACCGTCCCCACCCAAAACCATCTCCACACGTTTCCCTGCAACGAAATTTGGTGAGTACGTGGCTCGTTTTTGTTTTGATTCCCAGTGACGAATTGATAGTCCATGGATACGTACCTACTGTTAGTGATTTGTGCACAAAATGGCATTGCAACGACGTAAAGCGTTTACCATTGAAGAGAAAGGTGCGATTATATGCAGACTAGAAAATGCAGAATCAAACTCATCTCTCGCAAAGGGATTTGGCGTTGGCCATTCGACCATATCAATGATTTTTGAAAACAAGAACCAGATTAAGGAATCGTTTAATTCAAATGTTTTGAATCCGAAGAGGCTTCGAAAATCACGACAGAATAATGTTGATCAAGCGTTAATTCAGTGGTTTAAAATGGCGAGAAACAGAAGAATACATATCAACGGCCCTATGTTACAGGAAAAGGCAAATGTTTTTGCTTCACGTATTGGTATCCCCAACTTTAATTGTTCTGCGAGCGGGATAAGTCGTTTTAAAGTGAGGCATAACATTGTGGCGGGAAAAATTGTCGGTGATCCTCGTCTGTTGATCAAAGCTCTACAATAAACTGGTTAACCACTGTGTGGTCAAATCTACGAAAACAATTTTCTGATGAAGAGATTTTCAATGCAGATGAAACTGGTCTGTTTTACAAATCAATGCCGGACAAAACTAAAATTTAAGGGACAGAATTGTAGTGGAGGCAAGTTGTCAAAAGATAGAATAACCGTCATGGTAGCAGCAAATCTGAGCGGCACAGAGAAAAAATAATTGCTCGTTATTGGAAAATCTAAAACACCAAAATGTTTTAGCACTGTTAATTCGTTGCCAGTCGATTATGCAGACAACCGTAAAGCTTGGATGACGTCAGAACTGTTCGAAAAGTGGCTTCGAGATTTGGAGAAAATGAAGAAAAAAATGTTATTGCTAGTTGATAATTGCCCGGCGCATCCAATAGTTACTGATTTAAAATCTATAACACTTGCTTTCCTTCCACCAAATACAACATCAGTCTTGCAGCTGCAGCTTGCAATGGATCAAGGCATAATACGATCACTCAAAAGCAATATCAGAAAGAATCTTGTGCTAAAAAAAACATGCAGGATTCATTGAAAACCATGCTGCTTTACATGTTCAAAATAGAGCAGAAAATGAATTTGATGATGAAGATGACGTTCCTTTATCTTTGTGGTTATGAAACCAAAATTCAGACTCGTTAATAGCGCCGGGAATGTGGAACGATTATGTTGAAATTGATAACGCTCTCCTCGCATCAGAAGAACCATCAGATGAAAATATCGTACATGATATTACAGTTAATGAGCAAAACGAAAACGATGAAGAAGAGGAAGTCAAGGAAGAATCAATACCTTCCGCAGAAGAGGCTTTAAAAGCTGCAGACTTATTATCACGATTTGTTCATACCAATTTTGAAAATGATAATTTAAACAGGGCAATGTCTTCTTTTCACAATAATGTTAGAGACTGTTATTCGAGAGGTCTAAAGAACAAACAAAAGCAGACAAAAATTAGTGATTTGTTATATAAAAAATGACTAAATATGTTATGTATGTACATTGATATTATGTGTATTATACAATTTGTAGTTTTTCTTTCTATTAAACTAAATACATAACTAATAAAATTAGGTTGATGAAAATAAGATGTTTATTTTTAAGACTATGCTTTGTATGACGTCCGCTTAATATGATGTGTTTGTAACTTCCCTTCGATGTCATTATAAGCGGATTCTACTGTAAATTATATTATTTTCAAATTAAATTATATTATTTTCAAATTAAATCAAATAATTTTTAAAATAAATTAAATTGTTTTCAAACTAAATTAAATCATATAATTTTTAATTAAAATTATACTATTTTCAAATTAAATTATATTATTTTCAAATTAAATTATATTATTTTCAAATTAAATTCAATTATTTTCAAATTAAATTTTATTATTTGCAATTAAAATTTTATTATATTCAAATTAAATTATATTATTTTCAAATTAAATTATATTATTTTCAAAGTAAAATATATTATTTTCAAATTAAATTATATTATTTTCAAATTAAATTATATTATTGTCGAATTAAATTATATTACTTTCAAATCAGATTATATTATTTTCAAACTAAATTATATTATTTTCAAATTAAATTATATTATATTCAATTAAAATTATGTTATTTTCAAATTAAATTATATTATTTTCAAATTAAATTATATTATTTTCAAATTAAATTCAATTATTTTCAAATTAAATTTTATTATTTGCAATTAAAATTTTATTATATTCAAATTAAATTATATTATTTTCAAATTAAATTAAATTATTTTCAAATTAAATGATATTATTTTCGAATTAAATTATATTACTTTCAAATCAGATTATATTATTTTAAAATTAAATTAAACTATTTTCAAATTAAATTATATTATTTTCAAATAACATTAAATTATTTTCAAATTAAATTATATTATTTTTAAATTAAATTAAATTACATTATTTTCAAATTAAATTTAATTATTTTCAAATTAAATTATATTATTTTCAAATTAAATTATATTATTTTCAAAGTAAATTATATTATTTTCAAATTAAATTATAATGTTTTCAAATTAAATTATATTATTTTCAAATCAGATTATATTATTTTTAAAATAAATTATATTATTTTCAAATTAAATTCAATTATTTTCAAATTAAATTTTATTATTTGCAATTAAAATTTTATTATATTCAAATTAAATTATATTATTTTCAAATTAAATTAAATTATTTTCAAATTAAATGATATTATTTTCGAATTAAATTATATTACTTTCAAATCAGATTATATTATTTTAAAATTAAATTAAACTATTTTCAAATTAAATTATATTATTTTCAAATAACATTAAATTATTTTCAAATTAAATTATATTATTTTTAAATTAAATTATATTACATTATTTTCAAATTAAATTTAATTATTTTCAAATTAAATTATATTATTTTCAAATTAAATTATATTATTTTCAAAGTAAATTATATTATTTTCAAATTAAATTATAATGTTTTCAAATTAAATTATATTATTTTCAAATCAGATTATATTATTTTTAAAATAAATTATATTATTTTCAAATTAAATTATATTATTTTCAATTAAAATTTTATTATATTCAAAATAAATAAAATTATTTTCAAATTAAATAAAATTATTTTCAAATTAAATGATATTGTTTTCGAATTAAATTATATTACTTTCAAATCATTATATTATTTTCAAATTGAATTAAACTATTTTCAAATTAAATTGAATTATATTATTTTCAAATTAAATTATATTATTTTCAAATTTAATTAAATTATTTTTAAATTAAATTAAATTATATTATTTATTTTGAAATTAAATTATATTTTTTTCAAATTAAATTAAATTATTTTCAAATTAAATTAAATTATATTATTTTCAAATTAAATTAAATTATTTTCAAATTAAAATATATTATTTTCAATTTAAATGATATTATTTTCTAACTAAATTAAATTATTTTCAAATTAAAATACGTTAATTGCAAATTAAATTATATTATTTTCTAATTAAATTAAATTATTTTCAAAATAAATTATATTATTTTTAAATTAAATATTATTATTTTGAAAATAAATTATATTATTTATTTTCAAATTAAATTATATTATTTTCAAATTAAACTGTATTATTTTCAATTTTAATTAAATTATTTTCAAATTAATTTATATTATTTTCAAATTAGATTATATTATTTTCAAATTAAATTATATTATTTTCAAATTAAATTAAATAATTTTCAAATTAAATTAAATTATATTATTTTCCAATTAAATTGAATTATTTTCAAATTAAATTATATTATTTTCAAATTAATTTAAATTAAATTATATTATTTATTTTCAAATTAAATTATTTTATTTTCAAATTAAACTGTATTATTTTCAATTTTAATTAAATTATTTTCAAATTAATTTATATTATTTTCAAATTAAATTAATTTATTTTCAAATGAAATTTAATTATTTTCAAATTAAATTAAATTGTTTTCAAATTAAATTATGTTATTTTCAAATTAAATTAAATAATTTTCAAATTAAATTAAATTATATTATTTTCAAATTAAATTTAATTATTTTCAAATTACATTATATTATTTTCAAATTAAATTATATTATTTTCAAATTAAATAATACTGTTTTCAAATTAAATTATATTATTTTCAAATAAAATTAAATTATTTTCAAATTAAATTAAATTATATTTTTTCAAATTAAATTATATTATTTACAAATTAAATTAAAATATTTTCAAATTAAATTAAATTATATTATTTTTAAATTAAATTATATAATTAAATTATATTCTTTTCAAATTAAATTATATTATTTTCAAATTAAATTATATTATTTTCAAATTAAATTATATTATTTTCAAATTAAATTTTATTCTTTTCAAATTAAATTATATTATTTTCAAATTGAATTAAATTATTTACAAATTAAATTAAATTATTTTCAAATTAAATTATCTTGTTTTCAAATTAAATCAAATAATTTTCAAATTAAATTAAATTGTTTTCAAATTGATTTAAATTATATTATTTTTAATCAAATTTATATTATATTCAAATTAAATTATATTATTTTCAAATTAAATTAAATTATTTTCAAATTAAATTATATTGTTTTCGAATTAAATTCTATTATTTTCAAATCAGATTACTTTATTTACAAATTAAATTATATTATTTTCAAATTAAATGCAATTATTTTCAAATTAAATTATATTATTTTCAAATTAAATTATAATATTTTCAAATTAAATTATTTTCAAATTAAATTAAATTATATTATTTGTGAGGGTTCGCGATTGGTTTACCGCGAGCTTATGATGTTACGTGCAAATTAAAACTTATATTTGCACCAAAAAAGTCTTATGATGCTGGCAAAAGAATTAAGGGAATGGAATAGTTAAGTTGAGTACACTACTTCTCGCTTTGACACTTTTAATAACTGCTCCTTTAGGTACAAAAAAAATCAATCACGGTGATCAATGAAAAATATATATTATCATGTTAGATCATAAAAACAAAAACTTCCACGTTATTGATTGTAGTAGTAATGGCGCTCAACGTTGGTGCGCACACCGCCAGCGCGCGAGACCCCCCTTCACAAAACTACTAACAGGGACGTATTAGCCCTAATTTTCAACAGGTAGCAATATATAAAATTTATATTATGAAATTACATTAACACTAGAATAATATTAAATTCAATTATTTTCAAATTAAATTATATTATTTCCAATTAAAATTTTATTATTTTCAAATTAAATTATATTATTTTCAAATCAAATAAAATTATTTTTAAATTAAATGCGTCTAAGAGCCCACTGTAGAGGGGGTAAATTCTCTTCAAAGATGAGTACTAAAGTTCCAACCTTGATATTCGTTGGCTCGCGCTGTGATCCACGGAATTTTATGAGCTGATGGAGATATTCTTTATGCCACCGTATCCAAAAATGTTGCTTGAGCTGCTGAGCGTGTTGCCAAGCTGACAGACGATTGATTGGGGTGTCTGTGAAATCAACCTGTGGAAAAGATGTCAACGGACTACCTATGAGGAAATGGGCTGGAGTCAGAGGAAGAAGGTCATTAGGATCAGTTGACATAGGAGAGATAGGTCTTGAATTTAGTATTGCTTCTATCTCAATCATGTATGTTTCTAATTGTTCAAAGGTTAGTAAGGTATCACCCACGGTCCTAATTAAATGATGCTTGAATGATTTTACTGCCGCTTCCCAGATTCCACCAAAGTGCGGAGCTCGAGGAGGGATAAGGTGCCAATCAATCTTTTTGCGCTACAAAATTTAATAATAGTATTTTGATGAGCTTTAGAATTAAATAAATCATAGAGCTCGTTAAGCTCACTTTTAGCTCCGACAAAGTTAGTAGCATTATCTGAATGAATTTCTACTGCTACTCCTCGTCTTGAAAAAAGCCGCTTGAGGCTGGCTATAAAGGCTTCAGTGGTAAGATCACTGACAAACTCCAAATGAACAGCGTTTGTGCACATGCATATGTATACTGCCACGTAAACTTTTATGCGGCCGCGATTGCGATGACGTTTTTCTTTAATATGAAAGGGTCCACAATAGCCAACTCCAACACGCAAGAAGGGTCGCGACGAAGTGAATGGGAAGAATTCCCATTGGGTGATCGGCAAGGCGCGGTTTCGCACGGAAACAGGTTATGAATTTGCGAATTATCCTACGCGTGATGCTGCGGCCATTTAGAGGCCAGTAAGTTTGACGAACCGAGTATAAAGTTGCCTGCATACCGGCATAGCTTAGTCACATGGTGTTGAGCAGGTAACAAAATCGGGTGACGCTGCTCTTCAGCAATAGAAGAATGAATGAGCCTACCTCCAACACGTAAAGTACCGTTTTCATTCATAATTGGATTTAATGCAATTAACTTGCTAGATAAAGGAAGTGACTCCCCACTTTTGATTGATTCAATTTATTTTTTCAAGCAATTGGACTGGACTAATCATATGATCAGATCGTGAGCTAACGTAAGTTCACGCGTGAGTAGTGGAACGAGTTCACGCTGTGAGCTGAGTTTCTTAGTATTGTGAACAAAGCGCAGAATATATGCCACAACTTTGTAGCTTATCGAAGGAGCTGTATTTTTCGATGAAATAATGATTTTGAATTTCAATTTTCACGCAAGCAATTTTGGGAATAATGGGTTTTAATTCTGTAACATCCACAGGAGTAAGACCTCCGTTAAGCCATGCTGAGTTTTTCTGAGTCAACCATGAAGGTCCGTTACTCCAAAAGGAACCTTCAATAAATCCCGACGGAAGGATTGTCTTGAGATAAAACGTGCCGCCAATGACATGATGCAGTAATGGTTTGAACTTCCGATACACGACTCGATACGAATGTTTTTAAACGATGAGCTGGCGTATTTATCCAATGTAACACAATTGTCGAGTTTGTCCACAGATATGATTCGTGAATTTTTGTCAAAATAGTGGGCTTTATAGTATGATAAAGACGAGCAAGTAATACTGAGGCGCAAAGCTCTAATCTCGGTAATGACAGAGGTTTGACAGGAGCTACACGTGACTTGGAAGAGATCAGACGTATATACACTTGAGCATTAATGGAACGCAAGTACAAACAGGCACCATAAGCTTTTTCACTAGCATCGCAAAATCCATGCAGCTGTACTTTAATTGGGTCAGGTATGGCAATTCCGCGAGGAAAACGTAAATTTTCTATTAATGGTAGCTGGTCCACATAAGCAGACCAAGATCTGGACAGGAATAGATTCATCCCACGCTACTCCGGCCTTCCACAGGAGCTGCATGAGAATTTTCGCATGCACGATGATCGGACCAAGGAGACCAAGAGGATCAAACAACTTTGCAATTTGAGATAAGATAGTCCTTTTTGTAATAGTTTTGGAAAGCGAGAGATTGACAACGTAAATGAAGTAATCTTTTACGAGAAGTAATCTCGCGAGTTACACCTAATACCTAATGTCTTTATAGATGAATCAGGATCTAGTGACATATGTGCGCTATTTGGATGCTCTTGATCCTCATTAAGTAAAGACGGATGTTTTGAGGCCCATTTTCTTAAGCAAAATCCACCCTTTTTTAATAAAGCTATAAGTTGATCGCGTAGAATAATTGCCTCGGAAATTGTGTGTGCACCTGTGAGCACATTATCTACATAAAAGTCTCTACGCAATATTCGAGCTGGAATCGGAAAATTATCTTCCTCATCAGTGGCAAGTTGGTATAATGTTTTTATGACTAAATAAGACGCACAAGCTGTACCATATGTGACAGTTTCCAGTATATAAATTTGAATAGGTTCAGAAGTATCTCGTCGATAGAGAACGTTTTGATACTGAGTATCTTCAGAGTTAACGCGAACCCGGCGATACATTTTTTCAGCATCAGCAGTTAACACTAAGGCATGAGACAGAAATCGCGAAAGAATACAGAACAAAACGTCCTGTAATTTGGGACCTACCATAAGGGTATCATTCATTGAAATGCCACTTGAAGTTTTGGCTGAACCATCAAAGACAACGCGAGTTTTTGTTGTTATACTATCTTCCTTCAACACAGCATGATGAGGAAGAAAGAAACCTTTATCAGTGGTATTTTGGTCTTTTGCAAGAGACATATGATAAATATTCATCTAAAAATGCAATATAATCACGTCGCACCTCAGGTTTCTGCTGAAATTTGCGCTCTAGCGCATAGAAGCATTTTAATGCAGCAGAATGCGACTCACCTAAACCAGATTTTTTATTATTAAATGGTAAACGTACTTCATACCTTCCATCGGTATTTCTCGTTGTGTTAAGAGCGTAATGCTCTTCACAAGCCTTTTCCTCAGGGGATAAAACAGTAGTTGTTGACAGTTTTTCAAGCTCCCAAAAACGGGTTAAATTTACATCAGGAGGATCTGAATCTATAGAAATATGGCAAGATACGAGCGAAGGTTGAGAATGTGTACTGATTTCACCTGCGACAACCCAACCCAGCTGAGTTTTTTGAACAATTGCATTGGGGTGATTTTTTAATGATATTTGTCCTACAACAAGCAATTTATAAAATAATTTAACGCCAATCAAAGCGTCAACCTTTGAAGACTTAAAGAATTCGGGATCAGCTAATTTAATGTTTTTAGGTATGTCGAGACCTGCTTGATAGACGGAATCGCCTGACTAATTTGAGGTACGATTAAAAATTCAGCAGATTCCCGGTAATTATTGCATCGAGATTGCAATGTCGCACGAGCAGAATGTTTTACGCTAGTGGAGGTATCATCAATTCCAGTAACATAAATATTAGCTGGTTTTTTAATTACATTCAAAAAAGTTGCTATTTGTTCAGTTATGAAATGTGCCTGAGAGCCTGCATCTAAAAATACACGAATGGTTTTAGTTTTCCCTTGATGATTTAGCATGTCCACCAAGGCGGTAGCCAGTAGAGCATGTGAGCTTACTTGAGCTTGCAAGCTAGTATTATTAGACACAAAATGCGAAGAAACTTGAGAGTTTGCTGGCTGATTAGAAGAATTATTTGTTTTTTCAAAATGTAAAAGAGTATGATGTTTTTGTTTGCAAATTCGACAGGATTGGGAGATATATACGGACGCTCTGTGTCCCATTTTTAAACAATTAGTACAGCAGCCAGCCCTTTTCGATGCCTCGTAACGGGCATGAGAATCTAAAGCCGCAAATTTGCTGCAATTGTAAACTAGATGATTAGTTTCATTACAGTATATACAACACTGCTCCTGAGTGGAAGCAGCAAAGGTTTGTTGTGAACGAATATTAGATCTAATATTAGTATTAGGCTTTACGGGTGCGGGTTTAGGAATTTGAATTCCTTCTACCTGCGCACGCCTTTTTAGAAAATCTATTAAGTTATATAAGGTGGGGTGCTCTATGCCACTACTGCAATCTTCCCATCGGTCGCGAGCGGAAGAGTCAAGTTTTTCCCGTAATAATACAATTAATATGGAGTCCCACGAATTTATGGGTTCTCCCAGCGCTTGAAGAGCGCGTAGATGTTTTTGAAGGCAATCTAAAAATGCACGAAAAGAATGGTCTTTTGATATGGATGGCATATCTACAAGAGCTTTAATGTGACAATCACGTATATATTTTCGATCATCATATTTTGCCTTTAAAAGATACCAAGCCACAATGTAATTTTCGTCTGAGCATTCAATAGCTGAAACGATATCGGCTGTTTCACCTTTTAAACATCCTTTTCAGTAGAATAATTTTTTCACAGGAGAAATTTTAAGATCTTTGTGAACAAGCGAGTTAACTAAATCATGAAAGCCTAATCAAGTATCATAGGATCCACTGAAAGTTGGCAACTAAATTGTAGGCAAGGATGATAAATGAAAATTTCCAAGCGAGTTTTTGGATAATTTAGACAATAAAAGTTGCTGACTGAGAGCGTCTAAATTTTGTATACTTTCTTGTGGAGGAGGTACATTATTATCATTAACGGGTTGTGGCCCCTGCCGTTGTGGATTAGTCGATTCCGAGTCGCGAGTTGGAGTTTCTAAATGTGTTTGCTTGGTCGAATTCAATAAATCTGTAGAATTATTAGTTAATGATTCCTTTGTAATGGCCGGTGGAGAATAAATTTTAGAGTATTGCTCTAGAAGTTTAGTGGCAGTACCAAAGGCGCTGAAGTAAGCGTATTCAAACTCTTCGCGATGTGCAAAAAGGGCATCTGATTCGTCGAGCAATCCTTCAAGCCTGTCTTGATATGATACGAATTTATTACGAACTTCCTCTATTTCACGAAATCTTTTTTCAAGAACAGGAACATCAGATTCTGGATTGAATTTATTTAAAAAATTGGAATACGCGTTTAAAGATCGTTTGGCACCGGCACGCTTAGTTGTTAATGCTTTTATTTCTTTATTAGCTATATTATGAGAATAATTAAAGCAAACCAGAAAAAAATAGTACAAAAAGAAAAAATATAACGAGATGTAGGCAATACAAATTGTGAAAATATGATAGGATAAAATTATCGGTAGCCAATCGACATTTCTTACACGATGAGTACGCACTGACTCAGATGTAATAATTAAAATTAACACTGGAAAGCTACGTAATTTTAAGCTATCCGGTTCGAAGGACCAATGTGAGGACTCGCGATTGGTTTACCGCGAGCTTTTGATGTTACGTGCAAATTAAAACTTATATTTGCACCAAAAAAGTCTTATGATGCTGGCAAAAAAATTAACAGAATGGAATAGTTAAGTTGAGAACACTGGTTATCGCTTTGACACTTTTAATAACTGCTCCTTTAGGTGCAAAAAAATTCAATCACGGTGAACAATGAAAAATATATATATTATTAGGTTAGGTCATAAAAACAAAAACCTTCATGCTATTGTTGTAGTAGTAATGGCGCTCAAGCGTTGGTGCGCACACCGCCTGCGCGCGAGACCCCACTTCCCAAAACTACTAACAGGGACGTATTAGCCCTATTTTCAACAGGGCGCAATATATAAAATTTATAATATGAAAATACATTAACACTAGAATAATATTAAAAATAATTTAACGACGGAACATTATTTTTAAATTAAAATTAATTACTTTTAAAATAAATTATATTATTTTCAAATTAAATTATATTATTTTTAAATTAAATAATATTGTTTCCAAATTAAACTATTATTTTCAAATTGAATTATATTATTTTCAAATTAAATTATAATATTTTCAAAGCAAATTATATTATTTTCATATTAAAATTAATAAATATAATTAACAAATAATTTTCAAATTAAATTAAATTGTTTTCAAACTAAATTAAATTATATTATTTTTAATTAAAATTATATTATTTTCAAATTAAAAAATATTATTTTCAAATTAAATTAAACTATTTTCAAATTAAATTATATTATTTTCGAATTACATTATATTATTTTCGAATTACATTATATTATTTTCAAATTAAATTATATTATTTTCAAATGAAATTATATTATTTTCAAATTAAATTATATAATTTTCAAATTAAATTATATTGTTTTCAAATTAAATTATATTATTTTCAAATTAAATTAAATTATTTTCAAGTTAAATTAAATTATTTTCAAATTAAATTATATTATTTTCAAATTAAACAAAATAATTTTCAAATTAAATTAAATTGTTTTCAAATTAAATTAAATTATATTATTTTCAATTAAAATTAGATTATTTTCAAATTAAATTTTATTATTTTCAAATTAAATTTATTTATTTTCAAATCAAACTATATTATTTTCGAATTAAATAATATTCTTTTCAAATTAAATTATATTATTTTCAAATTAAATTATATTATTTTCAATTTAAATGATATTATTTTCAAATTAAATAATAATATTTTCAAATTAAATTATAATATTTTTAAATTAAACTTTATTATTTTCAAATTAAATTAAATTATTTTCAAATTAAATTAAATTATTTTCAAATTAAATTCTATTATTTTCAAATTAAATAAAATAATTTTCAAATTAAATTAAATTGTTTTCAAATTAAATTATATTATTTTCGAATTAAATAAAATTATATTATTTTCAATTAAAATTATATTATTTTCAAATTAAATTATATTATTTTCAAATTAAATTAAATTATTTTCAAATTAAATTATATTATTTTCGAATTAAATTATATTATTTTCAAATTAAATTATATTATTTTCAAATTAAATTATATTATTTTTAAATTAAATTATATTATTTACAAATTAGATTAAATTATTTTCAAATTAAATTATATTATTTTGAAATTAAATTATATTATTTTCAAATTAAATTATATTATTTTCAAATTAAATTATATTATTTTCAAATTAAATTATATTGTTTTCAAATTAAATTAAATTATTTTCAAAAAAAATAAAATTATATTATTTTCAAAATAAATTAAATTATTTTCAAATTAAATTATATTATTTTCAAATTAAATTGTATTATTTTTAAATTAAATTATATTATTTACAAATTAGATTAAATTATTTTCAAATTAAATTATATTATTTTGAAATTAAATTATATTATTTTCAAATTAAATTATATTATTTTCAAATTAAATTAAATTATTTTCAAATTAAAGTATATTATTTTCAAATTAAATTATATTATTTTCAAATTAAATTATATTATTTTCAAATTAAATTATATTATTTTCAAATTAATTTATATTATTTTCAATTAAAATTATTATATTATATTCAAATTAAATATTATTATCTTCAAATTAAATTATATTATGTTGAAAATAAATTATATTATTTTCAAATTAAATTAAATTATTTTTAAATTAAAGTATATTATTTTCAAATTAAATTATATTATTTTCAAATTAAATTATATTATTTTCAAATTAAATAAAATTATTTTCAAATTAAATTATATTATTTTCAAATTAAATTATATTATTTTCAAATTAAATTATAATATTTTGAAATTAAATTATATTATTTTTAAATTAAATTATATTATTTTCAAATTAAATTATATTATTTTCAAATTGAATTTTACATTATTTTCAAATAAAATAAAATTATATTATTTTCAAACTAAATTAAATTATTTTCAACTTAAATTATATTATCTTCAAATTAAATTATATTATTTTCAAATTAAATTATATTATTTTCAAATTAAATTAAATTATTTTTAAATTAAATTATATTATTTTCAAATTAAATTATATAATTTTCAAATTAAATTATATTATTTTCAAATTAAATTATATTATTTTCAAATTAAATTTTATTATTTTCAAATTAAATTAAATTATTTTAAAATTAAATTAAATTATATTCAAATTAAATTATATTATTTTCAAATTAAATTATACTAGTTTCATATTAAATTATATTATTTTCAAATTAAATTATATTATTTTCAAATTAAAATAAAATATTTTCAAATTAAAGTAAATTATATTATTTTCAAATTAAATTATATTTTTTTCAAATTCTTTTAATTTCATATTAAATTATATTATTTTCAAATTAAATTATATTATTTTCAAATTAAATTAAATTATATTAAATTACATTATTTTCAAATTAAATTAAATTATTTTCAAACTAAATTTTATTTTTTTCAAAATAAATTAAATTATTTTCAAATTAAATTATAATATTTTTAAATTAAATTAAATTATTTTCAAATTAAATTATATTATTTTCAAATTAAATTATATTATTTTCAAAATAAATTATATTATTTTCAAATTAAATTATATTATTCTTAAATTAAATTATATTATTTTCAAATTGAATTATATTATTTTTAAATTAAATTACATAATTTTCAAATTAAATTAAATTATTTTCAAATAAAATAAAATTATATTATTTTCAAATTAAATTAAATTATTTTCAACTTAAATTATATTATTTTCAAATTAAATTATATTATTTTCAAATTAAATTATATTATTTTCAAATTAAATTAAATTATTTTTAAATTAAATTATATTATTTTTAAATTAAATTATATAATTTTCAAATTAAATTATATTATTTTCAAATTAAATTATATTATTTTCAAATTAAATTTTGTTATTTTCAAAATAAATTAAATTATTTTAAAATTAAATTAAATTATATTCAAATTAAATTATATTATTTTCAAATTAAATTATACTAGTTTCATATTAAATTATATTATTTTCAAATTAAAATAAAATATTTTCAAATTAAAGTAAATTATATTATTTTCAAATTAAATTATATTTTTTTCAAATTCTTTTAATTTCATATTAAATTATATTATTTTCAAACTAAATTATATTATTTTCAAATTAAATTAAATTATATTAAATTACATTATTTTCAAATTAAATTAAATTATTTTCAAACTAAATTTTATTTTTTTCAAAATAAATTAAATTATTTTCAAATTAAATTATAATATTTTTAAATTAAATTAAATTATTTTCAAATTAAATTATATTATTTTCAAATTAAATTATATTATTTTCAAAATAAATTATATTATTTTCAAATTAAATTATATTATTCTTAAATTAAATTATATTATTTTCAAATTGAATTATATTATTTTTAAATTAAATTATATAATTTTCAAATTAAATTAAATTATTTTCAAATAAAATAAAATTATATTATTTTTAAAATAAATTGTATTATTTTCAAATTAAAGAAAATCATTTTTAAAATAAAACAAATTATATTATTTTCAAATTAAATTAAGTTATTTTCAAATTAAATTAAGTTATTTTCAAATTAAATTATATTATTTTCAAATTAAAGTATATTATTTTTAAATTAAATTTTATTATTTTTAAATTAAATTAAATTATTTTCAAATTAAATTATATTATTTCCAAATTAAATTATATTATTTTTAAATTAAATTAAATTATTTTCAAATTAAACTATGTTATTTTCAAATAAAATTATATTATTTTAAAATTAAACAATATTATTTTCAAATTGAATTAAATAATTTTCAAATTAAATTATTTTATTTTCAGATTAAATTAAATTATTTTCAAATTAAATTATATTATTTTCAAATTAAATTAAATTATTTTCAAATTAAAATTAATTATATTATTTTCAAATTAAATTATATTATTTTCAAATTAAATTATATTATTTTCAAATTAAAAATATATATTTTTCAATTAAATTATATTATTTTTATTTAAATATATTATTTTCAAATTAAATTATATTTTTTTCAAATCAAATTAAATTATTTTCAAATTAAATTAAACTATGTTATTTTCAAATTAAATTATATTGTTTTCAAATTCAATTATATTATTTTTAAATTAAATTATATTATTTTAAAATTAAATTTTATTTTTTTCAAAATAAATTAAATTATTTTCAAATTAAATTATAATATTTTTAAATTAAATTAAATTATTTTCAAATTAAATTATATTATTTTTAAATTAAATTATATTATATTCAAATTGAATTAAGTTCAAATTAAATTAAATTATTTTCAAATTAAAATAAATTATATTATTTTCAAATTAAATTATTTTATTTTAAAATTAAATTATATTATTTTCAAATTAAAAATATATATTTTTCAATTAAGTTATATTATTTTCATTTAAATATATTATTTTCAAATTAAATTAAATTTTTTTCAAATTAAATTAAATTATTTTCAAATTAAATTAAGTTATTTTCATATAAAATTATATTGTTTTCAAATTGAATTATTCTCAAATTAAATTATATTATTTTCAAATTAAATTATATTATTTTCAAATTAAATTAAAATATTTTCAAAATTAAATTATATCATTTTCAAATTAAAAATATATATTTTTCAATTAAGTTATATTATTTTCATTTAAATATATTATTTTCAAATTAAATTAAATTTTTTTCAAATTAAATTAAATTATTTTCAAATTAAATTAAGTTATTTTCAAATTAAATTATATTGTTTTCAAATTCAATTATTCTCAAATTAAATTATATTATTTTCAAATTAAATTATATTATTTTCAAATTAAATTAAATTATTTTCCAAATAAATTGTATTATTTTCAAAATAAATTATATTATTTTCAAATTAAATTATATTATTTTCAAATTAAATTATATTATTTTCAAATTAAATTAAATTATTTTCAAATTAAATTATATTATTTTCAAATTAAATTCAATTATTTTCAAATAAAATTATATTATTTTCAAATTAAATTATATTGTTTTCAAATTAAATTAAATTATTTTCAAATAAAATAAAATTATATTATTTTCAAATTAAATTAAATTATTTTCAAATTAAATTATATTATTTTTAAATTAAATCATATTATTTTTAAATTAAATTATATTATTTACAAATTAGATTAAATTATTTTGAAATTAAATTATATTATTTTGAAATTAAATTATATTATTTTCAAATTAAATTATATTATTTTCAAATTAAATTAAATTATTTTCAAATTAAAGTATATTATTTTCAAATTAAATTATATTATTTTCAAATTAAATTATATTATTTTCAAATTAAATTATATTATTTTTAAATTAATTTATATTATTTTCAATTAAAATTTTATTATTTTTAAATTAAATAATATTATCTTCAAATTAAATTATATTATTTTGAAAATAAATTATATTATTTTCAAATTAAATGAAATTATTTTTAAATTAAAGTATATTATTTTCAAATTAAATTATATTATTTTCAAATTAAATTATACTATTTTCAAATTAAATTATAATATTTTCAAATTAAATTATATTATTTTTAAATTAAATTATATTATTTTCAAATTAAATTATATTATTTTCAAATTGAATTTTACATTATTTTCAAATAAAATAAAATTATATTATTTTCAAATTAAATTAAATTATTTTCAAATTAAAATAAATTATATTATTTTCAAATTAAATTATATTATTTTCAAATTAAATTATATTATTTTCAAATTAAATTAAATTATTTTCAAATTAAATTATATTATTTTCAAATTAAATTCAATTATTTTCAAATAAAATTATATTATTTTCAAATTAAATTATATTGTTTTCAAATTAAATTAAATTATTTTCAAATAAAATAAAATTATATTATTTTCAAATTAAATTAAATTATTTTCAAATTAAATTATATTATTTTCAAATTAAATCATATTATTTTTAAATTAAATTATATTATTTACAAATTAGATTAAATTATTTTGAAATTAAATTATATTATTTTGAAATTAAATTATATTATTTTCAAATTAAATTATATTATTTTCAAATTAAATTAAATTATTTTCAAATTAAAGTATATTATTTTCAAATTAAATTATATTATTTTCAAATTAAATTATATTATTTTCAAATTAAATTATTTTATTTTTAAATTAATTTATATTATTTTCAATTAAAATTTTATTATTTTTAAATTAAATAATATTATCTTCAAATTAAATTATATTATTTTGAAAATAAATTATATTATTTTCAAATTAAATGAAATTATTTTTAAATTAAAGTATATTATTTTCAAATTAAATTATATTATTTTCAAATTAAATTATACTATTTTCAAATTAAATTATAATATTTTCAAATTAAATTATATTATTTTTAAATTAAATTATATTATTTTCAAATTAAATTATATTATTTTCAAATTGAATTTTACATTATTTTCAAATAAAATAAAATTATATTATTTTCAAATTAAATTAAATTATTTTCAACTTAAATTATATTATTTTCAAATTAAATTATATTATTTTCAAATTAAATTATATTATTTTCAAATTAAATTAAATTATTTTCAAATTAAATTATATTATTTTCAAATTAAATTATATAATTTTCAAATTAAATTATATTATTTTCAAATTAAATTATATTATTTTCAAATTAAATTTTATTATTTTCAAATTAAATTAAATTATTTTAAAATTAAATTAAATTATATTCAAATTAAATTATATTATTTTCAAATTATATTATACTAGTTTCATATTAAATTATATTATTTTCAAATTAAATTATATTATTTTCAAATTAAAATAAAATATTTTCAAATTAAAGTAAATTATATTATTTTCAAATTAAATTATATTTTTTTCAAATTCTTTTAATTTCATATTAAATTATATTATTTTCAAATTAAATTATATTATTTTCAAATTAAATTAAATTATATTAAATTACATTATTTTCAAATTAAATTAAATTATTTTCAAAATAAATTATATTTTTTTCAAAATAAATTAAATTATTTTCAAATTAAATTATAATATTTTTAAATTAAATTAAATTATTTTCAAATTAAATTATATTATTTTCAAATTAAATTATATTATTTTCAAAATAAATTATATTATTTTCAAATTAAATTATATTATTCTTAAATTAAATTATATTATTTTCAAATTGAATTATATTATTTTTAAATTAAATTACATAATTTTCAAATTAAATTAAATTATTTTCAAATAAAATAAAATTATATTATTTTCAAATTAAATTAAATTATTTTCAACTTAAATTATATTATTTTCAAATTAAATTATATTATTTTCAAATTAAATTATATTATTTTCAAATTAAATTAAATTATTTTTAAATTAAATTATATTATTTTTAAATTAAATTATATAATTTTCAAATTAAATTATATTATTTTCAAATTAAATTATATTATTTTCAAATTAAATTTTATTATTTTCAAAATAAATTAAATTATTTTAAAATTAAATTAAATTATATTCAAATTAAATTATATTATTTTCAAATTAAATTATACTAGTTTCATATTAAATTATATTATTTTCAAATTAAAATAAAATATTTTCAAATTAAAGTAAATTATATTATTTTCAAATTAAATTATATTTTTTTCAAATTCTTTTAATTTCATATTAAATTATATTATTTTCAAACTAAATTATATTATTTTCAAATTAAATTAAATTATATTAAATTACATTATTTTCAAATTAAATTAAATTATTTTCAAACTAAATTTTATTTTTTTCAAAATAAATTAAATTATTTTCAAATTAAATTATAATATTTTTAAATTAAATTAAATTATTTTCAAATTAAATTATATTATTTTCAAATTAAATTATATTATTTTCAAAATAAATTATATTATTTTCAAATTAAATTATATTATTCTTAAATTAAATTATATTATTTTCAAATTGAATTATATTATTTTTAAATTAAATTATATAATTTTCAAATTAAATTAAATTATTTTCAAATAAAATAAAATTATATTATTTTTAAAATAAATTGTATTATTTTCAAATTAAAGAAAATCATTTTTAAAATAAAACAAATTATATTATTTTCAAATTAAATTAAGTTATTTTCAAATTAAATTAAGTTATTTTCAAATTAAATTATATTATTTTCAAATTAAAGTATATTATTTTTAAATTAAATTTTATTATTTTTAAATTAAATTAAATTATTTTCAAATTAAATTATATTATTTCCAAATTAAATTATATTATTTTTAAATTAAATTATATTATTTACAAATTAGATTAAATTATTTTCAAATTAAATTATATTATTTTGAAATTAAATTATATTATTTTTAAATTAAATTATATTATTTTCAAATTAAATTATATTATTTTCAAATTAAATTAAATTATTTTCAAGTTAAATTAAATTATTTTCAAATTAAATTATATTATTTTCAAATTAAACAAAATAATTTTCAAATTAAATTAAATTGTTTTCAAATTAAATTAAATTATATTATTTTCAATTAAAATTAGATTATTTTCAAATTAAATTTTATTATTTTCAAATTAAATTTATTTATTTTCAAATCAAACTATATTATTTTCGAATTAAATAATATTCTTTTCAAATTAAATTATATTATTTTCAAATTAAATTATATTATTTTCAATTTAAATGATATTATTTTCAAATTAAATAATAATATTTTCAAATTAAATTATAATATTTTTAAATTAAACTTTATTATTTTCAAATTAAATTAAATTATTTTCAAATTAAATTAAATTATTTTCAAATTAAATTATATTATTTTCAAATTAAATAAAATAATTTTTAAATTAAATTAAATTGTTTTCAAATTAAATTATATTATTTTCGAATTAAATAAAATTATATTATTTTCAATTAAAATTATATTATTTTCAAATTAAATTATATTATTTTCAAATTAAATTAAATTATTTTCAAATTAAATTATATTATTTTCGAATTAAATTATATTATTTTCAAATTAAATTATATTATTTTCAAATTAAATTATATTATTTTTAAATTAAATTATATTATTTACAAATTAGATTAAATTATTTTCAAATTAAATTATATTATTTTGAAATTAAATTATATTATTTTCAAATTAAATTATATTATTTTCAAATTAAATTATATTATTTTCAAATTAAATTATATTGTTTTCAAATTAAATTAAATTATTTTCAAAAAAAATAAAATTATATTATTTTCAAAATAAATTAAATTATTTTCAAATTAAATTATATTATTTTCAAATTAAATTGTATTATTTTTAAATTAAATTATATTATTTACAAATTAGATTAAATTATTTTCAAATTAAATTATATTATTTTGAAATTAAATTATATTATTTTCAAATTAAATTATATTATTTTCAAATTAAATTAAATTATTTTCAAATTAAAGTATATTATTTTCAAATTAAATTATATTATTTTCAAATTAAATTATATTATTTTCAAATTAAATTATATTATTTTCAAATTAATTTATATTATTTTCAATTAAAATTATATTATATTCAAATTAAATAATATTATCTTCAAATTAAATTATATTATGTTGAAAATAAATTATATTATTTTCAAATTAAATTAAATTATTTTTAAATTAAAGTATATTATTTTCAAATTAAATTATATTATTTTCAAATTAAATTATATTATTTTCAAATTAAATAAAATTATTTTCAAATTAAATTATATTATTTTCAAATTAAATTCAATTATTTTCAAATAAAATTATATTATTTTCAAATTAAATTATATTGTTTTCAAATTAAATTAAATTATTTTCAAATAAAATAAAATTATATAATTTTCAAATTAAATTAAATTATTTTCAAATTAAATTATATTATTTTCAAATTAAATTATATTATTTTTAAATTAAATTATATTATTTACAAATTAGATTAAATTATTTTCAAATTAAATTATATTACTTTGAAATTAAATTATATTATTTTCAAATTAAATTATATTATTTTCAAATTAAATTAAATTATTTTCAAATTAAAGTATATTATTTTCAAATTAAATTATATTATTTTTAAATTAAATTATATTATTTTCAATTAAAATTATATTATTTTCAAATTAAATAATATTATCTTCAAATTAAATTATATTATTTTGAAAATAAATTATATTATTTTCAAATTAAATTAAATTATTTTTAAATTAAAGTATATTATTTTCAAATTAAATTATATTATTTTCAAATTAAATTATATTATTTTCAAATTAAATTATAATATTTTCAAATTAAATTATATTATTTTTAAATTAAATTATATTATTTTCAAATTAAATTATATTATTTTCAAATTGAATTTTACATTATTTTCAAATAAAATAAAATTATATGTATCTTCAGATATTGTCCTTTTTTTAATTATATTTTATTTAGTTCTTGGGTAAAAGGATTTAATAAATAAAATTCTGATATATTGCCAACGTTTCGGTCTTTTTTAATTTCTGACCTTCTTCAGGGCTACAAATTAAACAAAAACAATTACAATATTATTAATTAATATATAAATATCATACCTTATATCTAAATATTATATATTAATTAACTTTAACATAACAAACATGAATATAAATTATTAAGATTAAAATTTAAATATGAATATTGTATATAAAAAGACAAATATTAAAAACTAATAAATTTTGTTGTTTTTTTTTTTTTGTTTTAAATTTAATAGATATGACAATGCTATTTTTGCGTTTGAATTTTGAATTTAGTGGTTGTTATGTTAGTTTTATAATGGTGTTAATTTAATAGATTATTATAAAATATACTAAGGCCCATAGTGTCTTCTCTGTAATTAATAGTGTTATTTGTTTTAATCTGTATCATTTCACTAATATTTCTTCTTGTGCTATTTTTGTCAATGTCAAGAATTTCAAAATTGTCAAAATCAAAGAAATGTCCGTCTATAAAAAAGTGTTTTGTTAGTGCAGTTTTGTTTAAATTATTAGAATTTTTACAATCATTTTTATGTTAACCAATGCGTTTTTTTATGTATTGTCCAGTACTGGACAATACATAAAAAAACGCATTGGTCAACATAAAAATGATTGTAAAAATTCTAATAATTTAAACAAAACTGCACTAACAAAACACTTTTTTATAGACGGACATTTCTTTGATTTTGACAATTTTGAAATTCTTGACATTGACAAAAATAGCACAAGAAGAAATATTAGTGAAATGATACAGATTAAAACAAATAACACTATTAATTACAGAGAAGACACTATGGGCCTTAGTATATTTTATAATAATCTATTAAATTAACACCATTATAAAACTAACATAACAACCACGAAATTCAAAATTCAAACGCAAAAATAGCATTGTCATATCTATTAAATTTAAAACAAAAAAAAAAAAAAAAACAACAAAATTTATTAGTTTTTAATATTTGTCTTTTTATATACAATATTCATATTTAAATTTTAATCTTAATAATTTATATTCATGTTTGTTATGTTAAAGTTAATTAATATATAATATTTAGATATAAGGTATGATATTTATATATTAATTAATAATATTGTAATTGTTTTTGTTTAATTTGTAGCCCTGAAGAAGGTCAGAAATTAAAAAAGACCGAAACGTTGGCAATATATCAGAATTTTATTTATTAAATCCTTTTACCCAAGAACTAAATAAAATATAAATAAAATTATATTATTTTCAAACTAAATTAAATTATTTTCAACTTAAATTATATTATCTTCAAATTAAATTATATTATTTTCAAATTAAATTATATTATTTTCAAATTAAATTAAATTATTTTTAAATTAAATTATATTATTTTCAAATTAAATTATATAATTTTCAAATTAAATTATATTATTTTCAAATTAAATTATATTATTTTCAAATTAAATTTTATTATTTTCAAATTAAATTAAATTATTTTAAAATTAAATTAAATTATATTCAAATTAAATTATATTATTTTCAAATTAAATTATACTAGTTTCATATTAAATTATATTATTTTCAAATTAAATTATATTATTTTCAAATTAAAATAAAATATTTTCAAATTAAAGTAAATTATATTATTTTCAAATTAAATTATATTTTTTTCAAATTCTTTTAATTTCATATTAAATTATATTATTTTCAAATTAAATTATATTATTATCAAATTAAATTAAATTATATTAAATTACATTATTTTCAAATTAAATTAAATTATTTTCAAACTAAATTTTATTTTTTTCAAAATAAATTAAATTATTTTCAAAATAAATTATAATATTTTTAAATTAAATTAAATTATTTTCAAATTAAATTATATTATTTTCAAATTAAATTATATTATTTTCAAAATAAATTATATTATTTTCAAATTAAATTATATTATTCTTAAATTAAATTATATTATTTTCAAATTGAATTATATTATTTTTAAATTAAATTACATAATTTTCAAATTAAATTAAATTATTTTCAAATAAAATAAAATTATATTATTTTCAAATTAAATTAAATTATTTTCAACTTAAATTATATTATTTTCAAATTAAATTATATTATTTTCAAATTGAATTATATTATTTTCAAATTAAATTAAATTATTTTTAAATTAAATTATATTATTTTTAAATTAAATTATATAATTTTCAAATTAAATTATATTATTTTCAAATTAAATTATATTATTTTCAAATTAAATTTTATTATTTTCAAAATAAATTAAATTATTTTAAAATTAAATTAAATTATATTCAAATTAAATTATATTATTTTCAAATTAAATTATACTAGTTTCATATTAAATTATATTATTTTCAAATTAAAATAAAATATTTTCAAATTAAAGTAAATTATATTATTTTCAAATTAAATTATATTTTTTTCAAATTCTTTTAATTTCATATTAAATTATATTATTTTCAAACTAAATTATATTATTTTCAAATTAAATTAAATTATATTAAATTACATTATTTTCAAATTAAATTAAATTATTTTCAAACTAAATTTTATTTTTTTCAAAATAAATTAAATTATTTTCAAATTAAATTATAATATTTTTAAATTAAATTAAATTATTTTCAAATTAAATTATATTATTTTCAAATTAAATTATATTATTTTCAAAATAAATTATATTATTTTCAAATTAAATTATATTATTCTTAAATTAAATTATATTATTTTCAAATTGAATTATATTATTTTTAAATTAAATTATATAATTTTCAAATTAAATTAAATTATTTTCAAATAAAATAAAATTATATTATTTTTAAAATAAATTGTATTATTTTCAAATTAAAGAAAATCATTTTTAAAATAAAACAAATTATATTATTTTCAAATTAAATTAAGTTATTTTCAAATTAAATTAAGTTATTTTCAAATTAAATTATATTATTTTCAAATTAAAGTATATTATTTTTAAATTAAATTTTATTATTTTTAAATTAAATTAAATTATTTTCAAATTAAATTATATTATTTCCAAATTAAATTATATTATTTTTAAATTAAATTAAATTATTTTCAAATTAAACTATGTTATTTTCAAATAAAATTATATTATTTTAAAATTAAACAATATTATTTTCAAATTGAATTAAATAATTTTCAAATTAAATTATTTTATTTTCAGATTAAATTAAATTATTTTCAAATTAAATTATATTATTTTCAAATTAAATTAAATTATTTTCAAATTAAAATTAATTATATTATTTTCAAATTAAATTATATTATTTTCAAATTAAATTATATTATTTTCAAATTAAAAATATATATTTTTCAATTAAATTATATTATTTTTATTTAAATATATTTTTTTCAAATTAAATTATATTTTTTTCAAATCAAATTAAATTATTTTCAAATTAAATTAAACTATGTTATTTTCAAATTAAATTATATTGTTTTCAAATTCAATTATATTATTTTTAAATTAAATTATATTATTTTAAAATTAAATTTTATTTTTTTCAAAATAAATTAAATTATTTTCAAATTAAATTATAATATTTTTAAATTAAATTAAATTATTTTCAAATTAAATTATATTATTTTTAAATTAAATTATATTATATTCAAATTGAATTAAGTTCAAATTAAATTAAATTATTTTCAAATTAAAATAAATTATATTATTTTCAAATTAAATTATTTTATTTTAAAATTAAATTATATTATTTTCAAATTAAAAATATATATTTTTCAATTAAGTTATATTATTTTCATTTAAATATATTATTTTCAAATTAAATTAAATTTTTTTCAAATTAAATTAAATTATTTTCAAATTAAATTAAGTTATTTTCATATAAAATTATATTGTTTTCAAATTGAATTATTCTCAAATTAAATTATATTATTTTCAAATTAAATTATATTATTTTCAAATTAAAATTAAAATATTTTCAAAATTAAATTATATCATTTTCAAATTAAAAATATATATTTTTCAATTAAGTTATATTATTTTCATTTAAATATATTATTTTCAAATTAAATTAAATTTTTTTCAAATTAAATTAAATTATTTACAAATTAAATTAAGTTATTTTCAAATTAAATTATATTGTTTTCAAATTCAATTATTCTCAAATTAAATTATATTATTTTCAAATTAAATTATATTATTTTCAAATTAAATTAAATTATTTTCCAAATAAATTGTATTATTTTCAAAATAAATTATATTATTTTCAAATTAAATTATATTATTTTCAAATTAAATTATATTATTTTCAAATTAAATTAAATTATTTTCAAATTAAATTATATTATTTTCAAATTAAATTCAATTATTTTCAAATAAAATTATATTATTTTCAAATTAAATTATATTGTTTTCAAATTAAATTAAATTATTTTTAAATAAAATAAAATTATATTATTTTCAAATTAAATTAAATTATTTTCAAATTAAATTATATTATTTTCAAATTAAATCATATTATTTTTAAATTAAATTATATTATTTACAAATTAGATTAAATTATTTTCAAATTAAATTATATTATTTTGAAATTAAATTATATTATTTTCAAATTAAATTATATTATTTTCAAATTAAATTAAATTATTTTCAAATTAAAGTATATTATTTTCAAATTAAATTATATTATTTTCAAATTAAATTATATTATTTTCAAATTAAATTATATTATTTTTAAATTAATTTATATTATTTTCAATTAAAATTATATTATTTTTAAATTAAATAATATTATCTTCAAATTAAATTATATTATTTTGAAAATAAATTATATTATTTTCAAATTAAATGAAATTATTTTTAAATTAAAGTATATTATTTTCAAATTAAATTATATTATTTTCAAATTAAATTATACTATTTTCAAATTAAGTTATAATATTTTCAAATTAAATTATATTATTTTTAAATTAAATTATATTATTTTCAAATTAAATTATATTATTTTCAAATTGAATTTTACATTATTTTCAAATAAAATAAAATTATATTATTTTCAAAATAAATTAAATTATTTTCAACTTAAATTATATTATTTTCAAATTAAATTATATTATTTTCAAATTAAATTATATTATTTTCAAATTAAATTAAATTATTTTTAAATTAAATTATATTATTTTCAAATTAAATTATATAATTTTCAAATTAAATTATATTATTTTCAAATTAAATTATATTATTTTCAAATTAAATTTAATTATTTTCAAATTAAATTAAATTATTTTAAAATTAAATTAAATTATATTCAAATTTAATTATATTATTTTCAAATTAAATTATACTAGTTCCATATTAAATTATATTATTTTCAAATTAAATTATATTTTTTTCAAATTCTTTTAATTTCATATTAAATTATATAATTTTCAAATTAAATTATATTATTTTCAAATTAAATTAAATTATATTAAATTACATTATTTTCAAATTAAATTAAATTATTTTCAAACTAAATTTTATTTTTTTCAAAATAAATTAAATTATTTTCAAATTAAATTATAATATTTTTAAATTAAATTAAATTATTTTCAAATTAAACTATATTATTTTCAAATTAATTTATATTATTTTCAAAATAAATTATATTATTTTCAAATTAAATTATATTATTCTTAAATTAAATTATATTATTTTCAAATTGAATTATATTATTTTTAAATTAAATTATATAATTTTCAAATTAAATTAAATTATTTTCAAATAAAATAAAATTATATTATTTTTAAAATAAATTGTATTATTTTCAAATTAAAGAAAATCATTTTTAAAATAAAACAAATTATATTATTTTCAAATTAAATTAAGTTATTTTCAAATTAAATTAAGTTATTTTCAAATTAAATTATATTATTTTCAAATTAAATTATATTATTTTTAAATTAAATTTTATTATTTTCAAATTAAATTAAATTATTTTCAAATTAAATTATATTATTTCCAAATTAAATTATATTATTTTTAAATTAAATTAAATTATTTTCAAATTAAACTATATTATTTTCAAATAAAATTATATTATTTTAAAATTAAACAATATTATTTTCAAATTGAATTAAATAATTTTCAAATTAAATTATTTTATTTTCAGATTAAATTAAATTATCTTCAAATTAAATTATATTATTTTCAAATTAAATTAAATTATTTTCAAATTAAAATTAATTATATTATTTTCAAATTCAATTATATTATTTTCAAATTAAATTATATTATTTTCAAATCACAAATATATATTTTTCAATTTTATCAAATTTTATTTAAATATATTATTTTCAAATTAAATTATATTTTTTTCAAATCAAATTAAATTATTTTCAAATTAAATTAAACTATGTTATTTTCAAATTAAATTATATTGTTTTCAAATTCAATTATATTATTTTTAAATTAAATTATATTATTTTAAAATTAAATTTTATTTTTTTCAAAATAAATTAAATTATTTTCAAATTAAATTATAATATTTTTAAATTAAATTAAATTATTTTCAAATTAAATTATATTATTTTTAAATTAAATTATATTATATTCAAATTGAATTAAGTTCAATTTAAATTTAATTATTTTCAAATTAAAATAAATTATATTATTTTCAAATTAAATTATTTTATTTTAAAATTAAATTATATTATTTTCAAATTAAAAATATATATTTTTCTATTAAGTTATATTATTTTCATTTAAATATATTATTTTCAAATTAAATTAAATTTTTTTCAAATTAAATTAAATTATTTTCAAATTAAATTAAGTTATTTTCAAATAAAATTATATTGTTTTCAAATTCAATTATTCTCAAATTAAATTATATTATTTTCAAATTAAATTATATTATTTTCAAATTAAATTAAAATATTTTCAAAATTAAATTATATCATTTTCAAATTAAAAATATATATTTTTCAATTAAGTTATATTATTTTCATTTAAATATATTATTTTCAAATTAAATTAATTTTTTTTCAAATTAAATTAAATTATTTTCAAATTAAATTAAGTTATTTTCAAATTAAATTATATTGTTTTCAAATTCAATTATTCTCAAATTAAATTATATTATTTTTAAATTAAATTATATTATTTTCAAATTAAATTAAATTATTTTCCAAATAAATTATATTATTTTCAAAATAAATTATATTATTTTCAAATTAAATTAAATTAATTTCAAATTAAATTATATTATTTTCCAATTAAATTAAATTAATTTATATTATTTACAAATTAAATTATATTATTTTCAAATTAAATTAAATTAATTTCAAATTAAATTAAATTATTTTTAAATTAAATTATTTAATTTTCAAAATAAATTATATTATTTTCAAATTAAATTATATTATTTTCAAATTAAATTAGACTATTTTCAAATTAAAATATATTATTTTTAAATTAAATTAAATTATTTTCATATTAAATTATATTATTTTCAAATTAAATTATATTATTTTCAAATTGAATTAAATTATTTTTAAGTTAAATTATATTATTTTCAAATTAAATTATATTATTTTAGAATTAAATTAAATTATTTTCAAATTAAATTAAATTATATTATTTTCAAATTAAATTATATTATTTTCAAATTAAATTATATTATTTTTAAATTCAATTATTTTCAAATTAAATTATATTATTTTCAAATTAAATTATATTATTTTCAAATTAAATTAAATTATTTTCAAATTAAATTATATTATTTTCAAATTAAATTAAATTATTTTCAAATTAAATTATATTATTTTCAAATTAAATTATATTATTTTCAAATTAAATTGTATTATTTTCAAATTAAATTATATTATTTTCAAATTAAATTAAATTATTTTCAAATTAAATTAATTTATATTATTTACAAATTAAATTATATTATTTTCAAATTAATTTATATTATTATGAAATTAAATTATATTTTTTTAAATTAAATTATATTATTTTCAAATTGAATTAAATTATTTTCAAGTTAAATTATATTATTTTCAAATTAAATTATGTTATTTTCCAATTAAATTAAATTATTTTCGAATTAAATTAAATTATTTTTAAATTAAATTATATTATTTTCAAATTAAATTATATTATTTTCAAATTAAATTAGATTACTTTCAAATTGAATTAAGTTATTTTAAAATTAAATTAAATTATGTTATTTTCAAATAAAATTGTATTATTATCAAATTAAATTAAATTATTTTCAAATTAAATTATATTATTTTCAAATTAAATTAAATTATTTTTAAATTAACTTATATTATTTTCAAATTAAATTATATTAGTTTTAAATTCAATTATTTTAAAATTAAATTATATTATTTTCAAATTAAAAATATATATTTTTCTATTAAGTTATATTATTTTCATTTAAATATATTATTTTCAAATTAAATTATATTATTTTTAAATTCAATTATTTTCAAATTAAATTATATTATTTTAAAATTAAATTGTATTATTTTAAAATTAAATTATATTATTTTCAAATTAAATTAAATTATTTTCAAATTAAATTAATTTATATTATTTACAAATTAAATTATATTATTTTCAAATTAATTTATATTATTATGAAATTAAATTATATTTTTTTTAAATTAAATTATATTATTTTAAAATTGAATTAAATTATTTTCAAGTTAAATTATATTATTTTCAAATTAAATTATATTATTTTCCAATTAAATTAAATTATTTTCGAATTAAATTATATTATTTTCAATTAAAATTATATTATTTTCAAATTGAATTACATTATTTTCAAATTAAATTATATTATTTTCAAATTAAATTAAATTATTTTCAAATTAAATTAAATTATTTTTAAATTAAATTTAATTATTTTCAAATTAAATTATATTATTTTCAAATTAAATTAGATTACTTTCAAATTGAATTAAATTATTTTAAAATTAAATTAAATTATGTTATTTTCAAATAAAATTGTATTATTATCAAATTAAATTAAATTATTTTCAAATTAAATTATATTATTTTCAAATTAAATTAAATTATTTTTAAATTAAATTATATTATTTTCAAATTAAATTATATTATTTTCAAATTAAATTAGATTACTTTCAAATTGAATTAAGTTATTTTAAAATTAACTTATGTTATTTTCAAATAAAATTGTATTATTATCAAATTAAATTAAATTATTTTCAAATTAAATTATATTATTTTCAAATTAAATGAAATTATTTTTAAATTAAATTATATTATTTTCAAATTAAATTATATTAGTTTTAAATTCAATTATTTTCAAATTAAATTATATTATTTTCAAATTAAATTATATTATTTTCAAATTAAATTAAATTATTTTCAAATTAAATTATATTATTTTCAAATTAAATTAAATTATTTTCAAATTAAATTATATTATTTTCAAATTAAATTATATTATTTTCAAATTAAATTGTATTATTTTCAAATTAAATTTTATTATTTTCAAATTAAATTAAATTATTTTCAAAATAAATTAATTTATATTATTTACAAATTAAATTATATTATTTTCAAATTAATTTATATTATTATGAAATTAAATTATATTTTTTTTAAATTAAATTATATTATTTTAAAATTGAATTAAATTATTTTCAAGTTAAATTATATTATTTTCAAATTAAATTAAATTATTTTCAAATTAAATTAAATTATTTTTAAATTAAATTTAATTATTTTCAAATTAAATTATATTATTTTCAAATTAAATTAGATTACTTTCAAATTGAATTAAATTATTTTAAAATTAAATTAAATTATGTTATTTTCAAATAAAATTGTATTATTATCAAATTAAATTAAATTATTTTCAAATTAAATTATATTATTTTCAAATTAAATTAAATTATTTTTAAATTAAATTATATTATTTTCAAATTAAATTATATTAGTTTCAAAATAAATTCAATTATTTTCAAATTAAATTAAATTATATTATTTTCAAATTATACTGTAATATTTTCAAATTAAATTATATTACTTTCAAATTGATTTAAATTAATTTCAAATTAAATTATATTATTTTCAAAGTAAACAAAATCATTTTTAATATAGAACAAATTATATCATTTTTAAATTAAATTATATTAATTTCAAATTAAATTATATTATTTTCAAATTAAATTATACTATTTTCAAGTTAAATTCTATTATTTTCAAATTAAATTATATTTTTTTTTAATTAAATTATATTATTTTCAAATTGAATTAAATTATTTTCAAGTTAAATTTTATTATTTTCAAATTAAATTATATTATTTTCAAATTAAATTATATTATTTTCAAATTAAATTATACTATTTTCAAATTAAATTAAATTATTTTCAAATTAAATTAAATTAAATTATTTTCAAATAAAACTTAATATTCTCAAATTAAATTAAATTATTTTCAAATTAAATTATATTATTGTCAAATTAAATTATATTATTTTCAAATTAAATTATATTATTTTCAAATTAAATTATTTTATTTTCAAATTAAATTAGATTACTTTTAAATTAAATTAAATTATTTTCAAATTAAATTAAATTATGTTATTTTCAAATAAAATTGTATTATTATCAAATTAAATTAAATTATTTTTAAATTAAATTATATTATTTTCACATTAAATTATATAATTTTAAAATTAATTTAATTTTTTTTTCAAATTAAATTAAATTATATTATTTTCAAATTATATTATATTGTTTCTAAATTCTATTATTTGCAAATTAAATTATATTATTTTCAGATTAAATTATATTATTTCCATATTAAATTAAATTATTTTGAAATTAAATTACATTATTTTCAAATTAAATTAAATTATTTTCAATTTAAATTTTATTTTTTGGAAATTAAATTAAATTATTTTCAAACTAAATTATAATATTCTCAAATTAAATTAAATTATTTTCAAATTAAATTATATTATTATCAAATTAAATTTTATTATTTTCAAATTAAATTATATTATTTTCACATTAAATTATATAATTTTCAAATTAAATTAAATTAATTTATATTATTTACAAATTAAATTATATTATTTTCAAATTAATTTATATTATTATGAAATTAAATTATATTTTTTTTAAATTAAATTATATTATTTTCATATTGAATTAAATTATTTTCAAGTTAAATTATATTATTTTCAAATTAAATTATATTATTTTCCAATTAAATTAAATTATTTTCAAATTAAATTATATTATTTTCAATTAAAATTATATTATTTTCAAATTGAATTACATTATTTTCAAATTAAATTCAATTATTTTCAAATTAAATTAAATTATATTATTTTCAAATTATACTGTAATATTTTCAAATTAAATTATATTACTTTCAAATTGATTTAAATTAATTTCAAATTAAATTATATTATTTTCAAAGTAAACAAAATCATTTTTAAAATAAAACAAATTATATCATTTTTAAATTAAATTATATTATTTTCAAATTAAATTATATTATTTTCAAATTAAATTATACTATTTTCAAGTTAAATTCTATTATTTTCAAATTAAATTATATTTTTTTTAAATTAAATTATATTATTTTCAAATTGAATTAAATTAGTTTCAAGTTAAATTTTATTATTTTCAAATTAAATTATATTATTTTCAAATTAAATTATATTATTTTCAAATTAAATTATACTATTTTCAAATTAAATTAAATTATTTTCAAATTAAATTAAATTAAATTACTTTTAAATAAAACTTTAATTTGTTCAAAATAAATTAATTTATTTTCAAATAAAACATAATATTCTCAAATTAAATTAAATTATTTTCAAATTAAATTATATTATTGTCAAATTAAATTATATTATTTTCAAATTAAATTATATTATTTTCAAATTAAATTATTTTATTTTCAAATTAAATTAGATTACTTTTAAATTAAATTAAATTATTTTCAAATTAAATTAAATGTTGTTATTTTCAAATAAAATTGTATTATTATCAAATTAAATTAAATTATTTTCAAATTAAATTATATTATTTTCAAATTAAATTATATTATTTTAAAATTAAATTAATTTTTTTTCAAATTAAATTAAATTATATTATTTTCAAATTATATTATATTGTTTCAAAATTCTATTATTTGCAAATTAAATTATATTATTTTCAGATTAAATTATATTATGTCCATATTAAATTAAATTATTTTCAAATTAAATTACATTATTTTCAAATTAAATTAAATTATTTTCAATTTAAATTTTATTTTTTGGAAATTAAATTAAATTATTTTCAAACTAAATTATAATATTCTCAAATTAAATTAAATTATTTTCAAATTAAATTATATTATTATCAAATTAAATTTTATTATTTTCAAATTAAATTATATTATTTTCACATTAAATTATATAATTTTCAAATTAAATTAAATTAATTTATATTATTTACAAATTAAATTATATTATTTTCAAATTAATTTATATTATTATGAAATTAAATTATATTTTTTTTAAATTAAATTATATTATTTTCAAATTGAATTAAATTATTTTCAAGTTAAATTATATTATTTTCAAATTAAATTATATTATTTTCCAATTAAATTATATTATTTTCAAATTAAATTATATTATTTTCAATTAAAATTATATTATTTTCAAATTGAATTACATTATTTTAAAATTAAATTATATTATTTTCAAATTAAATTAAATTATTTTCAAATTAAATTAAATTATTTTCAAATTAAATTATAATATTTTCAAATTAAATTATATTATTTTCAAATTAAATTAGATTACTTTCAAATTGAATTAAATTATTTTAAAATTAAATTAAATTATGTTATTTTCAAATAAAATTGTATTATTATCAAATTAAATTAAATTATTTTCAAATTAAATTGTATTATTTTCAAATTAAATTAAATTATTTTTAAATTAAATTATATTATTTTCAAATTAAATTATATTAGTTTCAAATTAAATTAAATTATTTTCAAATTAAATTAAATTATATTATTTTCAAATTATACTGTAATATTTTCAAATTAAATTATATTACTTTCAAATTGATTTAAATTAATTTCAAATTAAATTATATTATTTTCAAAGTAAACAAAATCATTTTTAAAATAAAAAAAATTATATCATTTTTAAATTAAATTATATTATTTTCAAATTAAATTATATTATTTTCAAATTAAATTATACTATTTTCAAGTTAAATTCTATTATTTTCAAATTAAATTATATTTTTTTTAAATTAAATTATATTATTTTCAAATTGAATTAAATTATTTTCAAATTAAATTCTATTATTTTCAAATTAAATTATATTATTTTCAAATTAAATTATATTATTTTCAAATTAAATTATACTATTTTCAAATTAAATTAAATTATTTTCAAATTAAATTAAATTAAATTACTTTTAAAAAAAACTTTAATTTGTTCAAAATAAATAAAATTATTTTCAAATAAAACATAATATTCTCAAATTAAATTAAATTTTTTTCAAATTAAATTATATTATTGTCAAATTAAATTATATTATTTTTAAATTAAATTATATTATTTTCAAATTAAATTATTTTATTTTCAAATTAAATTAGATTACTTTCAAATTGAATTAAATTATTTTCAAATTAAATTAAATTATGTTATTTTCAAATAAAATTGTATTATTATCAAATTAAATTAAATTATTTTCAAATTAAATTATATTATTTTTAAATTAAATTATATTATTTTCAAATTGAATTAAATTATTTTCAAAAGAAATTAAATTATATTATTTTCACATTAAATTATATTATTTTCAAATAAAATTATATTGTTTTCAAATTCAATTATTTTCAAATTAAATTATATTATTTTCAAATTAAATTATATTATTTTCAAATTAAATTAAATTATTTTCAAATTAATTTATATTATTTTTAAATTAATTTAAATTATTTTAAAATTAAATTATATTATTTTCAAATTAAATTATATTATTTTCAAATTAAATAAAATTATTTTCAAAATAAATTTAATTAAATTATATTATTTACAAATTAAATTATATTATTTTCAAATTAATTTATATGATTATGAAATTAAATTATATTTTTTTTAAATTAAATTATATTATTTTCAAATTAAATTATATTTTTTTCAAATTAATTTATATTATTTTGAAATTATATTATTTTATTTTCAAATTAAATTATTATTTTCAAATTAAATTTTATTATTTTCAAATTAAATTAAATTATTTTCAAATTAAACTATATTATTTTCAAATTAAATTATATTATTTTCAAAAAAATTATATTATTTTCAAATTAAATTTAATTATTTTCAAATTAAATTATATTATTTTCAAATTAAATTATATTAATTTCAAATTAAATTAAATTATTTTCAAATTGAATTATATTATTTTCAAATTAAATTATATTATTTTCAAATTAAATTAAATTATTTTAAAATTAAATTATATTATTTTCAAATTAAATTATATTATTTTCAAATTAAATTAAATTATTTTAAAATTAAATTATATTTTTTTCAAATTAAATTATATTATTTTCAAATTAAATTAAATTATTTTCAAATTAATTTATATTATTTACAAATTAAATTTTATTATTTTCAAATTAAAGTAAATTATTTTCAAATTAAATTATATTATTTTCAAATTAAATTAAATTATTTTAAAATTAAATTATTTTATTTTCAAATTAAATTATATTATTTTCAAATTAAATTAAATTATTTTCAAATTAAATTATATTATTTTCAAATTAAATTATATTATTTTCAAAATAAATTATATTATTTTCACATTAAATTAAAATATTTTTCAAATAAAATATATTATTTTCAAAATAAATTGTATTATTTTCAAAATAAATTAAATTAATTTCAAATTAAATGGAATTATTTTTAAATTAAATTATATAATTTTTAAAATAAATTATATTTTTTTCAAAATAAGTATTATTTTCAAATTGAATTAAATTATTTTCAAGTTAAATTAAATTATTTTCAAATTAAATTATATTATTTTAGAATTAAATTAAATTATTTTCAAATTAAATCAAATTATATTATTTTCAAATTTAATTATATTGTTTTCAAATTCAATTATTTCCAAATTAAATTATATTATTTTCAAATTAAATTATAATTTTTTCAAATTAAATTAAATTATTTTCAAATTAAATTAAATTATTTTCAAATTAAATTACATTGTTTTCAAATTCAATTATATTATTTTTAAATTAAATTATATTATTTTTAAATTAAATTTTATTTTTTTCAAAATAAATTAAATTATTTTCAAATTAAATTATAATATTTTTAAATTAAATTAAATTATTTTCAAATTAAATTATATTATTTTTAAATTAAATTATATTATTTTCAAATTAAATTATATTATTTTTATATTAAATTATATTATTTTCAAATTAAATTATATTATTTTTAAATTAAATTATATTATTTTCAAATTAAATTAAATTATTTTCAAATAAAATTAAATTATATTATTTTCAAATTAAATTAGACTATTTTCAAATTAAATTATATTATATTCAAATTAAATTATATTATTTTCAAATTAAATTATATTGTTTTCAAATTCAATTATTTTCGAATTAAATTATATTATTTTTAAATTAAATTATATTATTTTCAAATTAAATTAAATTATTTTCAAATTAAATTAAATTATATTATTTTCAAATTAAATTAAATTATTTTCAAAATATATTATGTTATTTTCAAATTAAATTATATTATTTTCAAATTGAATTAAATTATTTTCAAGTTAAATTATATTATTTTCAAATTAAATTATATTATTTTCCAATTATATTAAATTATTTTCAAATTAAATTAAATTAAATTATATTATTTTCAAATTAAATTATATTGTTTTCAAATTCAATTATTTTCAAATTAAATTATATTATTTTCAAATTAAATTATATTATTTTCAAATTAAATGAAATTATTTTCAAATTAAATTATATTATTTTCTAATTAAATTAAATTATTTTCAAATTAAATTATATTATTTTCAAATTAAATTATATTATTTTCAAATTAAATTGTATTATTTTCAAATTAAATTATTTTATTTTCAAATTAAATTAAATTATTTTTAAATTAAATTAAATTATATTATTTTCAAATTAAATTATATTATTTTCAAATAAATTTATATTATTTTGAAATGAAATTATATTTTTTTGAAAATAAATTAAATTATTTTCAAATTAAATTATAATATTTTTAAATTAAATTATTTTCAAATTAAATTATATTATTTTCAAATTAAATTATATTATTTTCAAACTAAATTAAATTATTTTCAAATTTAATTATATTATTTGCAAATTAAATTATATTATTTTCAAATTAAATTATATTTTTTCAAAATAAATTATATTTTTTTCAAATTCTTTTAATTTCAAATTAAATTATATTATTTTCAAATTAAACAAAATCATTTTTAAAATAAAACAAATTATATCATTTTTAAATTAAATTATATTATTTTCAAATTAAATGATATTGTTTTCAAATTCTATTATTTTCAAATTGAATTATATTATTTTCAAATTAAAATATATAATTTTCAAATTAAATTATATTATTTTCAAATTAAATTACATTATTTTCAAATTAAATTAAATTACTTTTAAATTAAATTAAATTACTTTTAAATAAAACTATTTTTTTCAAAATAAATTAAATTATTTTCAAATTCAAACATAATATTCTCAAATTAAATTATATTATTTTCAAATTAAATTAAATTATTTTCAAATTAAATTATATTATTTTCTAATTAAATTAAATTATTTTCAAATTAAATTATATTATTTTCAAAAGAAATTATATTATTTTAAAATTAAATTGAATTATTTTTAAATTAAATTATATTATTTTCAAATAAATATTTATATTATTTTTAAATTAAATTATTTTCAAATTAAATTATAATATTTTTAAATTAAATTAAACTATTTTCAAATTAAATTATATTATTTTCAAATTAAATTATATTATTTTTAAACTAAATTAAATTATTTTCAAATTAAATTATATTATTTGCAAATTAAATTATATTATTTTCAAATTAAATTATATTTTTTCAAAATAAATTAAATTATTTTCAAATAAAATTATAATATTTTCAAATTAAATTAAATTATTTTCAAATTAAATTATATTAATTTCAAATTAAATTATATTATTTTCAAATTAAATTATATTATTTTCAAATTAAATTATATTATTTTTAAATTAAATTATATTATTTTCAAATTAAATTATATTATTTTCAAATTAAATTATATTTTTTTCAAATTCTTTTAATTTCTAATTAAATTATATTATTTTCAAATTAAACAAAATTATTTTTAAAATAAAACAAATTATATCATTTTTAAATTAAATTATATTATTTACAAATTAAATGATATTGTTTTCAAATTCTATTATTTTCAAATTAAATTATATTATTTTCAAATTAAAATATATTATTTTCAAATTAAATTATATTATTTTCAAATTAAATTACATTATTTTCAAATTAAATTAAATTACTTTTAAATTAAATTAAATTACTTTTAAATAAAACTATTTTTTTCAAAATAAATTAAATTATTTTCAAATTAAAACATAATATTCTCAAATTAAATTAAATTATTTTCAAATTAAATTATTAAATTAAATTAAATTATTTTTAAATTAAATTTTATTTTTTTGAAATTAAATTAAATTATTTTCAAACTAAATATTAATATTCTCAAATCAAATTAAATTATTTTCAAATTAAATTAAATTATGTTATTTTCAAATAAAATTGTATTATTATCAAATTAAATTAAATTATTTTCAAATTAAATTATATTATTTTCAAATTAAATTATATTGTTTTTAAATTCTATTATTTGCAAATTAAATTATATTATTTTCAGATTAAATTATATTATTTCCATATAAAATAAATTATTTTCAAATTAAATTACATTATTTTCAAATTAAATTAAATTATTTTTAAATTAAATTTTATTTTTTTGAAATTAAATTAAATTATTTTCAAACTAAATATTAATATTCTCAAATCAAATTAAATTATTTTCAAATTAAATTATATTATTTTTAAATTAAATTTTATTATTTTTAAATTAAATTATATTATTTTCACACTAAATTAAATTATTTTCCAAATAAATTATATTATTTTCAAAATAAATTATATTATTTTCAAATTAAATTAAACTAATTTCAAATTAAATTAAATTATTTTTAAATTAAATTATATAATTTTCAAAATAAATTATATTATTTTTAAATTAAATTATGTTATTTTCAAATTAAATTTTATTTTTTTCAAAATAAATTAAATTATTTTCAAATTAAATTATAATATTTTTAAATTGAATTAAATTATTTTCAAATTAAATTAAATTATTTTCAAATAAAATAAAATTATATTATTTTTAAAATAAATTGTATTATTTTCAAACTAAAGAAAATCATTTTTAAAATAAAACAAATTATATTATTTTCAAATTAAATTAAGTTATTTTCAAATTAAATTAAGTTATTTTGAAAATAAACTATATTATTTTCAAATTAAATTATATTATTTTTAAATTAAATTATATTATTTTCAAATTAAATTAAATTATTTTCAAATTAAATTATATTATTTTCAAATTAAATTATATTATTTTCAAATTAAATTAAAATATTTTCAAATTGAACTATATTATTTTCTAATTAAATTATATTATTTTAAAATTAAATAATATTATTTTTAAATTGAATTAAATAATTTTCAAATTAAATTATGTTATTTTCAGATTAAATTAAATTATATTCAAATTAAATTATATTATTTTCAAATTAAATTATATTATTTTCAAATTAAATTATTTTATTTTCAAATTAAATTAAATTATTTTCAAATTAAAATTAATTATATTATTTTCAAATTAAATTATAATATTTTCAAATTAAATTATATTATTTTCAAATTAAAAATATATATTTTTCAATTAAATAATATTATTTTCATTTAAATATATTATTTTCAAATTAAATTTTATTTTTTTCAAATTAAATTAAATAGTTTTAAAATTAAATTATATTATTTTTAAATTAAATTATATGATTTTCTAATTGAATTATATTATTTTTAAATTAAATTAAATTATTTTAAAATAAAATTAAATTATATTATTTTCAAATTAAATTGTATTATTTTCGAATTAAAGAAAATCATTTTTAAAATAAAACAAAGTATATTATTTTCAAATTAAATTAAGTTCAAATTAAATTAAATTATTTTCAAATTAAAATAAATTATATTTTTTTCAAATTAAATTATATTATTTTTAAATTAAATTATATTATTTTCAAATTAAAAATATTAATTTTTCAATTAAATTATATTTTTTTCATTTAAATATATTATTTTCAAGTTAAATTAAATTTTTTTCAAATTAAATTAAATTATTTTCAAATTAAATTATGTTATATTCAAATTAAATCATTTTGTTTTCAAATTCAATTATTTTCAAATTAAATTACATTATTTTCAAATTAAATTATATTAATTTCAAATTAAATTAAATTATTTTCAAATTAAAATAAATTATGTCATTTTCAAATTAAATTATATTGTTTTAAAATAAATTAAATTATTTTCAAATTAAATTATATTATTTTCAAATTAAATTATATTATTTTTAAATTAAATTATATTATTTTCAAATTGAATTATATTATTTTTAAATTAAATTATATAATTTTCAAATTAAATTAAATTATTTTCAAATAAAATAAAATTATTATTTTAAAATTAAATTTTATTATTTTCAAATTAAATTAAATTATTTTCAAATTAAGTTATATTATTTTCAAATTAAATTATATTATTTTCAAAAAAAATTATATTAATATCAAATTAAATTAAATTATTTTCAAATTAAATTAAATTATTTTCAAATTAAATTATATTATTTTCAAATTAAATTATATTATTTTCAAAATAAATTATATTATTTTCACATTAAATTAAAATATTTTTCAATTAAAATATATTATTTTCAAAATAAATTAAATTAATTTCAAATTAAATGGAATTATTTTTAAATTAAATTATATAATTTTTAAAATAAATTATATTTTTTTCAAAATAAGTATTATTTTCAAATTAAATTATATAATTTTCAAATTAAATTAAATTATTTTCAAATTAAATTATTTTATTTTCAAATTAAATTATATTATTTTCAAATTGAATTAAATTATTTTCAAATTAAATTAAATTATTTTCAAATTAAATTATATTATTTTAGAATTAAATTAAATTATTTTCAAATTAAATCAAATTATATTATTTTCAAATTAAATTATATTGTTTTCAAATTCAATTATTTCCAAATTAAATTATATTATTTTCAAATTAAATTATAATTTTTTCAAATTAAATTAAATTATTTTCAAATTAAATTAAATTATTTTCAAATTAAATTACATTGTTTTCAAATTCAATTATATTATTTTTAAATTAAATTATATTATTTTCAAATTAAATTTTATTTTTTTCAAAATAAATTAAATTATTTTCAAATTAAATTATAATATTTTTAAATTAAATTAAATTATTTTCAAATTAAATTATATTATTTTCAAATTAAATTATATTATTTTCTAATTAAATTATATTATTTTTATATTAAATTATATTATTTTCAAACTAAATTATATTATTTTTAAATTAAATTATATTATTTTCAAATTAAATTAAATTATTTTCAAATAAAATTAAATTATATTATTTTCAAATTAAATTAGACTATTTTCAAATTAAATTATATTATATTCAAATTAAATTATATTATTTTCAAATTAAATTAAATTATTTTCAAATTAAATTATATTATTTTCTAATTAAATTAAATTATTTTCAAATTAAGTTAAATTAAATTATATTATTTTCAAATTAAATTATATTGTTTTCAAATTCAATTATTTTCGAATTAAATTATATTATTTTTAAATTAAATTATATTATTTTCAAATTAAATTAAATTATTTTCAAATAAAATTAAATTATATTATTTTCAAATTAAATTAAATTATTTTCAAAATATATTATATTATTTTCAAATTAAATTATATTATTTTCAAATTGAATTAAATTATTTTCAAGTTAAATTATATTATTTTCAAATTTAATTATATTATTTTCCAATTAAATTAAATTATTTTCAAATTAAATTAAATTAAATTATATTATTTTCAAATTAAATTATATTGTTTTCAAATTCAATTATTTTCAAATTAAATTATATTATTTTCAAATTAAATTATATTATTTTCAAATTAAATTAAATTATTTTCAAATTAAATTATATTATTTTCTAATTAAATTAAATTATTTTCAAATTAAATTATATTATTTTCAAATTAAATTATATTATTTTCAAATTAAATTATATTATTTTCAAATTAAATTATTTTATTTTCAAATTAAATTAAATTATTTTCAAATTAAATTAAATTATATTATTTTCAAATTAAATTATATTATTTTCAAATAAATTTATATTATTTTGAAATGAAATTATATTTTTTTGAAAATAAATTAAATTATTTTCAAATTAAATTATAATATTTTTAAATTAAATTATTTTCAAATTAAATTATATTATTTTCAAATTAAATTATATTATTTTCAAACTAAATTAAATTATTTTCAAATTAAATTATATTATTTGCAAATTAAATTATATTATTTTCAAATTAAATTATATTTTTTCAAAATAAATTATATTATTTTCAAATTAAATTATAATATTTTCAAATTAAATTAAATTATTTTCAAATTAAATTATATTAATTTCAAATTAAATTATATTATTTTCAAATTAAATTATATTATTTTCAAATTAAATTATATTTTTTTCAAATTCTTTTAATTTCAAATTAAATTATATTATTTTCAAATTAAACAAAATCATTTTTAAAATAAAGCAAATTATATCATTTTTAAATTAAATTATATTATTTTCAAATTAAATGATATTGTTTTCAAATTCCATTATTTTCAAATTAAATTATATTATTTTCAAATTAAAATATATTATTTTCAAATTAAATTATATTATTTTCAAAATAAATTAAATTATTTTCAAATTAAATTAAATTACTTTTAAATTAAATTAAATTACTTTTAAATAAAACTATTTTTTTTCAAAATAAATTAAATTATTTTCAAATTAAAACATAATATTCTCAAACTAAATTATATTATTTTCAAATTAAATTAAATTATTTTCAAATTAAATTATATTATTTTCTAATTAAATTAAATTATTTTCAAATTAAATTGTATTATTTTCAAATTAAATTATATTATTTTCAAATTAAATTAAATTATTTTCAAATTAAATTAAATTATATTATTTACAAATTAAATTATATTATTTTCAAATAAATATTTATATTATTTTGAAATTAAATTATATCATTTTCAAATTAAATTAAATTATTTTAAAATTAAATTATATTTTTTTCAAATTAAATTATATTATTTTCAAATTAAATTAAATTATTTTCAAATTAAATTTTATTATTTTCTAATTAACTTAAATTGTTTTCAAATTAAATTATATTATTTTCAAATTAAATAATATTATTTTCAAATTAAATTGTATTATTTTCAAATTAAATTATATTATTTTAAAATTAAATTAAATTATTTTCAAATTAAATTAAATTATATTATTTACAAATTAAATTATATTATTTTCAAATAAATATTTATATTATTTTGAAATTAAATTATATTATTTTCAAATTAAATTAAATTATTTTAAAATTAAATTATATTTTTTTCAAATTAAATTATATTATTTTCAAATAAAATAAAATTATTTTCAAATTAAATTATATTATTTACAAATTAAATTATATTGTTTTCAAATTAAATTAAATTATTTTCAAATTAAATTATATAATTTTCAAATTAAATTAAATTATTTTAAAATTAAATTATATTATTTTCAAATTAAATTATATTATTTTCAAATTAAATTAAAATATTTTCAAATTAAATTATATTATTTTCAAATTAAATTCAATTATTTTCAAATTAAATTATATTATTTTCAAATTAAATTATATTATTTTCAAATTAAATTAAATTATTTTCAAATTAAATTATATTATTTTCAAATTAAATTAAATTATTTTAAAATTAAATTATATTATTTTCAAATTAAATTATATTATTTTCAAATCAAATAAAATTATTTTCAAATTAAATTAAATTAAATTATATTATTTACAAATTAAATTATATTATTTTCAAATTAATTTATATTATTATGAAATTAAATTATATTTTTTTTAAAATAAATTATATTATTTTCAAATTAAATTATATAATTTTCAAATTAATTTATATTATTTTGAAATTATATTATATTATTTTCAAATTAATATATTATTTTCAAATTAAATTTTATTATTTTCAAATTAAATTAAATTATTTTCAAATTAAGCTATATTATTTTCAAATTAAATTATATTATTTTCAAAAAAAATTATATTATTTTCAAATTAAATTACATTATTTTCAAATTAAATTACATTGTTTTCAAATTCAATTATATTATTTTTAAATTAAATTATATTATTTTCAAATTAAATTTTATTTTTTTCAAAATAAATTAAATTATTTTCAAATTAAATTATAATATTTTTAAATTAAATTAAATTATTTTCAAATTAAATTATATTATTTTCAAATTAAATTATATTATTTTCAAACTAAATTAAATTATTTTCAAATTAAACTATATTATTTTTAAATTAAATTATATTATTTTCAAATTAAATTATATTATTTTCAAAATAAATTATATTTTTTTCAAATTCTTTTAATTTCAAATTAAATTATATTATTTTCAAATTAAACAAAATCATTTTTAAAATAAAACAAATTATATCATTTTTAAATTAAATTATATTATTTTCAAATTAAATGATATTGTTTTCAAATTCTATTATTTTCAAATTGTATTATATTATTTTCAAATTAAAATATATAATTTTCAAATTAAATTATATTATTTTCAAATTAAATTACATTATTTTCAAATTAAATTAAATTACTTTTAAATTAAATTAAATTACCTTTAAATAAAACTAGTTTTTTCAAAATAAATTAAATTATTTTCAAATTAAAACATAATATTCTCAAATTAAATTATATTATTTTCAAATTAAATAAAATTATTTTCAAATTAAATTATATTATTTTCTAATTAAATTAAATTATTTTCAAATTAAATTATATTATTTTCAAAAGAAATTATATTATTTTAAAATTAAATTGAATTATTTTTAAATTAAATTATATTATTTTCAAATAAATATTTATATTATTTTTAAATTAAATTATATTTTTTTGAAAATAAATTAAATTATTTTCAAATTAAATTATAATATTTTTAAATTAAATTAAATTATTTTCAAATTAAATTATATTATTTTCAAATTAAATTATATTATTTTTAAACTAAATTAAATTATTTTCAAATTAAATTATATTATTTGCAAATTAAATTATATTATTTTCAAATTAAATTATATTTTTTCAAAATAAATTAAATTATTTTCAAATAAAATTATATTTTCAAATAAAATTAAATTATTTTCAAATTAAATTATATTAATTTCAAATTAAATTATATTATTTTCAAATTAAATTATATTATTTTCAAATTAAATTATATTATTTTTAAATTAAATTATATTATTTTCAAATTAAATTATATTATTTTCAAATTAAATTATATTTTTTTCAAATTCTTTTAATTTCTAATTAAATTATATTATTTTCAAATTAAACAAAATTATTTTTAAAATAAAACAAATTATATCATTTTTAAATTAAATTATATTATTTACAAATTAAATGATATTGTTTTCAAATTCTATTATTTTCAAATTAAATTATATTATTTTCAAATTAAAATATATTATTTTCAAATTAAATTATATTATTTTCAAATTAAATTACATTATTTTCAAATTAAATTAAATTACTTTTAAATTAAATTAAATTACTTTTAAATAAAACTATTTTTTTCAAAATAAATTAAATTATTTTCAAATTAAAACATAATATTCTCAAATTAAATTAAATTATTTTCAAATTAAATTATATTATTTTCAAATTAAATTATATTATTTTCAAATTAAATTATATTATTTTCAATTTAAATTATATTATTTTCAATTTAAATTATATTATTTTCAAATTGAATTACATTATTTTCAAATTAAATTATATTATTTTCAAATTAAAATAAATTATTTTCAAATTAAATTAAATTATATTATTTTCAAATTAAATTATATTATTTTCAAATTAAATTATATTATTTTCAAATTAGATTAGATTACTTTCAAATTGAATTAAATTATTTTCAAATTAAATTAAATTATGTTATTTTCAAATTAAATTGTATTATTATCAAATTAAATTAAATTATTTTCAAATTAAATTATATTATTTTCAAATTAAATTATATTATTCTCTAATTAAATTAAATTATTTTCAAATTAAATTAAATTATATTATTTTCAAATTAAATTATATTGTTTTTAAATTCTATTATTTGCAAATTAAATTATATTATTTTCTGATTAAATTATATTATTTCCATATTAAAATAAATTATTTTCAAATTAAATTACATTATTTTCAAATTAAATTAAATTATTTTTAAATTAAATTTTATTTTTTTGAAATTAAATTAAATTATTTTCAAACTAAATATTAATATTCTCAAATCAAATTAAATTATTTTCAAATTAAATTATATTATTTTTAAATTAAATTTTATTATTTTTAAATTAAATTATATTATTTTCACACTAAATTAAATTATTTTCCAAATAAATTATATTATTTTCAAAATAAATTATATTATTTTCAAATTAAATTAAACTAATTTCAAATTAAATTAAATTATTTTTAAATTAAATTATATAATTTTCAAAATAAATTATATTATTTTTAAATTAAATTATATTATTTTCAAATTAAATTTTTTTTTTTCAAAATAAATTAAATTATTTTCAAATTAAATTATAATATTTTTAAATTGAATTAAATTATTTTCAAATTAAATTATATTATTTTCAAATTAAATTATATTATTTTTAAATAAAATTATATTATTTTTAAATTAAATTATATTATTTTCAAATTGAATTATATTATTTTTAAATTAAATTATTTATTTTTAAATTAAATTAAATTATTGTCAAATAAAATTAAATTATATTATTTTCAAATTAAATTGTATTATTTTCAAATTAAAGAAAATCATTTTTAAAATAAAACAAATTATATAATTTTCAATTTAAATTAAGTTATTTTAAAATTAAATTAAGTTATTTTCAAATTAAATTAAGTTATTTTCAAATTAAACTGAATTATATTATTTTCAATGTAAATTATATTATCTTCAAATTAAATTAAATTATTTTCAAATTATATTATATTATTTTCAAATTAAATTATATTTTCAAATTAAATTGTATTATTTTCAAATTAAATTAAATTATTTTCAAATTAAATTATATTATTTTCAAATTAAATTATATTATTTTTAAATTAAATTATATTATTTTCAAACTGAATTATATTATTTTTAAATTAAATTATATAATTTTCAAATTAAATTAAATTATTTTCAAATAAAATAAAATTATATTATTTTTAAAATAAATTGTATTATTTTCAAACTAAAGAAAATCATTTTTAAAATAAAACAAATTATATTATTTTCAAATTAAATTAAGTTATATTCAAATTAAATTAAGTTATTTTCAAAATAAATTATATTATTTTCAAATTAAATTATATTATTTTTAAATTAAATTATATTATTTTCAAATTAAATTAAATTATTTTTAAATTAAATTATATTATTTTCAAATTAAATTATATTATTTTCAAATTAAATTAAAATATTTTCAAATTGAACTATATTATTTTTTAATTAAATTATATTATTTTAAAATTAAATAATATTATTTTCAAATTGAATTAAATAATTTTCAAATTAAATTATGTTATTTTCAGATTAAATTAAATTATATTCAAATTAAATTATATTATTTTCAAATTAAATTATATTATTTTCAAATTAAATTATTTTATTTTCAAATTAAATTAAATTATTTTCAAATTAAAACTAATTATATTATTTTCAAATTAAATTATAATATTTTCAAATTAAATTATATTATTTTCAAATTAAAAATATATATTTTTCAATTAAATAATATTATTTTCATTTAAATATATTATTTTCAAATTAAATTTTATTTTTTTTCAAATTAAATTAAATAGTTTTAAAATTAAATTATATTATTTTTAAATTAAATTATATGATTTTCTAATTGAATTATATTATTTTTAAATTAAATTAAATTATTTTAAAATAAAATTAAATTATATTATTTTCAAATTAAATTGTATTATTTTCGAATTAAAGAAAATCATTTTTAAAATAAAACAAGGTATATTATTTTCAAATTAAATTAAGTTCAAATTAAATTAAATTATTTTCAAATTAAAATAAATTATATTTTTTTCAAATTAAATTATATTATTTTCAAATTAAATTATATTATTTTCAAATTAAAAATATTAATTTTTCAATTAAATTATATTTTTTTCATTTAAATATATTATTTTCAAATTAAATTAAATTTTTTTCAAATTAAATTAAATTATTTTCAAATTAAATTATGTTATTTTCAAATTAAATCATTTTGTTTTCAAATTCAATTATTTTCAAATTAAATTACATTATTTTCAAATTAAATTATATTAATTTCAAATTAAATTAAATTATTTTCAAATTAAAATAAATTATGTCATTTTCAAATTAAATTATATTGTTTTAAAATAAATTAAATTATTTTCAAATTAAATTATATTATTTTCAAATTAAATTATATTATTTTTAAATTAAATTATATTATTTTCAAATTGAATTATATTATTTTTAAATTAAATTATATAATTTTCAAATTAAATTAAATTATTTTCAAATTAAAATTAATTATATTATTTTCAAATTAAATTATAATATTTTCAAATTAAATTATATTATTTTCAAATTAAATTAAAATATTTTCAAATTGAACTATATTATTTTCAAATTAAATTATATTAAAATTAAATAATATTATTTTCAAATTGAATTAAATAATTTTCAAATTAAATTATGTTATTTTCAAATTAAATTAAATTATTTTCCAATTAAAATTAATTATATTATTTTCAAATTAAATTATAATATTTTCAAATTAAATTATACTATTTTCAAATTAAATTATATTATTTTCAAATTAAATTAAGTTATTTTCAAAATAAATTATATTATTTTCAAATTAAATTATATTATTTTTAAATTAAATTATATTATTTTCAAATTAAAGAAAATCATTTTTAAAATAAAACAAATTATATTATTTTCAAATTAAATTAAGTTATTTTCAAATTAAATTAAGTTATTTTCAAAATAAATTATATTATTTTAAAATTAAATAATATTATTTTCAAATTGAATTAAATAATTTTCAAATTAAATTGTGTTATTTTCAAATTAAATTAAATTATTTTCAAATTAAATTAAATTATATTATTTTCAAATTAAATTATTTTGTTTTCAAATTCAATTAAATTATATTATTTTCCAATTAAATTTTATTTTTTTCAAAATAAAAAAAAAAAATTCAAATTAAATTATAATATTTTTAAATTAAATTATTTTCAAATTAAATTTTATTATTTTCAAATTAAATTATATTATTTTCAAATTAAATTATATTATTTTCAAATTAAATTATATTATTTTTAAATTAAATTATATTATTTTCAAATTGAATTATGTTATTTTTAAATTAAATTATATTATTTTCAAATTAAATTATATTATTATCAAATTAAATTATATTATTTTCAAATTAAATTATATTATTTTCAAATTAAATTATATTATTTTTAAATTAAATTATATTATTTTTAAATTAATTTATAATATTTTCAAATTAAATTAAATTATTTTCAAATAAATTATATTATTTTCAAATTAAATTATATTATTTTCAAATCAAATTATATTATTTTCAAATTAAATCATATTATTTTCAAATTAAATTATATTATTTTCAAATTAAATTATATTATTTTTAAATTAAATTATATTATTTTCAAATTAAATTATATTATTTTCAAATTAAATTATATTATTTTCAAATTAAATCATATTATTTTCAAATTAAATTACATTATTTTCAAATTAAATTAAATTACTTTTAAATTAAACTTTATTTTTTTTCAAAATAAATTAAATTATTTTCAAATTAAATTATATTATTTTCAAATTAAATTATATTAAAATTAAATAATATTATTTTCAAATTGAATTAAATAATTTTCAAATTAAATTATGTTATTTTCAAATTAAATTAAATTATTTTCCAATTAAAATTAATTATATTATTTTCAAATTAAATTATAATATTTTCAAATTAAATTATACTATTTTCAAATTAAATTATATTATTTTCAAATTAAATTAAGTTATTTTCAAAATAAATTATATTATTTTCAAATTAAATTATATTATTTTTAAATTAAATTATATTATTTTCAAATTAAAGAAAATCATTTTTAAAATAAAACAAATTATATTATTTTCAATTTAAATTAAGTTATTTTAAAATTAAATTAAGTTATTTTCAAATTAAATTAAGTTATTTTCAAATTAAAATAAATTATATTATTTTCAAATTAAATTATATCATCTTCAAATTAAATTAAATTATTTTCAAATGATATTATATTATTTTCAAATTAAATTATATTATTTTCAAATTAAATTGTATTATTTTCAATTTAAATTATATTATTTTCAAATTAAATTAAATTATTTTCAAATTAAATTAAATTATATTATTTTCAAATTAAATTATATTGTTTTCAAATTCAATTATATTATTTTTAAATTAAATTATATTATTTTCAAATTAAATTTTATTTTTTTCAAAATAAATTAAATTATTTTCAAATTAAATTATAATATTTTTAAATTAAATTAAATTATTTTCAAAATAAATTATAATATTTTCAAATTAAATTATAATATTTTCAAATTAAATTATATTATTTTCAAATTGAATTATATTATTTTTAAATTAAATTATATAATTTTCAAATTAAATTAAATTATTTTCAAATTAAAATTAATTATATTATTTTCAAATTAAATTTTAATATTTTCAAATTAAATTATATTATTTTCAAATTAAATTAAAATATTTTCAAATTGAACTATATTATTTTCAAATTAAATTATATTAAAATTAAATAATATTATTTTCAAATTGAATTAAATAATTTTCAAATTAAATTATGTTATTTTTAAATTAAATTATATTATTTTCAAATTAAATTAAATTATTTTCAAATAAAATAAAATTATATTATTTTCAAATTAAATTGTATTATTTTCAAATTAAAGAAAATCATTTTTAAAATAAAACAAATTATATTATTTTCAATTTAAATTAAGTAATTTTAAAATTAAATTAATTTATTTTCAAATTAAACTAAATTACATTATTTTTAAATTATATTATATTATCTTCAAATTAAAATAAATTATTTTCAAATTATATTATATTATTTTCAAATTAAATTAAATTATTTTCAAATTAAAGTAAATTTTATTATTTTCAAATTAAATTATATTGTTTTCAAATTCAATTATATTATTTTTAAATTAAATTATATTATTTTCAAATTAAATTTTATTTTTTTCAAAATAAATTAAATTATTTTCAAATTAAATTATAATATTTTTAAATTAAATTAAATTATTTTCAAATTAAATTATATTATTTTCAAATTAAATTATATTATTTTCAAATTAAATTATATTATTTTCAAATTAAATTATATTATTTTTAAATTAAATTATATTATTTTCAAATTGAATTATATTATTTTTAAATTAAATTATATTATTTTCAAATTATATTAAATTATTCTCAAATAAAATTAAATTATATTATTTTCAAATTAAATTGTATTATTTTCAAATTAAAGAAAATCATTTTTAAAACAAAACAAATTATATTATTTTTAATTTAAATTAAGTTATTTTAAAATAAAATTAAGTTATTTTCAAATTAAATTAAGTTATTTTCAAATTAAACTAAATTATATTATATTCAAATTAAATTATATACTTCAAATTAATTTAAATTATTTTCAAATTATATTATATTATTTTAAAATTAAATTATATTATTTTCAAATTAAATTAAATTATTTTCAAATTAAATTAAATTATATTATTTTCAAATTAAATTATATTGTTTTCAAATTCAATTATATTATTTTTAAATTAAATTATATTATTTTCTAATTAAATTTTATTTTTTTCAAAATAAAAAAAATTTTTTTCAAATTAAATTATAATATTTTTAAATTAAATTAAATTATTTTCAAATTAAATTATATTATTTTCAAATTAAATTATATTGTTTTCAAATTAAATTATATTATTTTCAAATTAAATTATATTATTTTTAAATTAAATTATATTATTTTCAAATTGAATTATGTTATTTTTAAATTAAATTATATTATTTTAAATTAAATTATAATATTTTCAAATTAAATTAAATTATTTTCAAATTAAATTATATTATTTTCAAATTAAATTATATTATTTTCAAATCGAATTATATTATTTTCAAATTAAATCATATTATTTTCAAATTAAATTACATTATTTTCAAATTAAATTAAATTACTTTTAAATTAAACTTTATTTTTTTCAAAATGAATTAAATTATTTTCAAATTAAATTATATTATTTTCAAATTAAATTATATTATTTTCAAATTAAATTATATTATTTTCACATTAAATTAAAATATTTTCCAAATAAAATATATTACTTTCAAAATAAATTATATTATTTTCAAAGTAAATTAAATTAATTTCAAATTAAATTGAATTATTTTTTAATTAAATTATATATTTTTCAAAATAAATTATATTATTTTCAAAATAATTTATATTATTTTCAAATTAAATTAGACTATTTTCAAATTAAATTATATTATTTTCAAATTAAATTATATTATTTTCAAATTGAATTAAATTATTTTCAAGTTAAATTATATTATTTTCAAATTAAATTATATTATTTTCCAATTAAATTATATTATTTTCAAATTAAATTATATTATTTTTAAATTAAATTATATTATTTTCAAATTGAATTTTATTTTTTTCAAAATAAATTAAATTATTTTCAAATTAAATTATAATATTTTTAAATTAAATTAAATTATTTTCAAATTAAATTATATTATTTTCAAATTAAATTATATTATTTTCAAATTAAATTATATTATTTTCAAATTAAATTATATTATTTTTAAATTAAATTATATTATTTTCAAATTGAATTATATTATTTTTAAATTAAATTATATTATTTTCAAATTAAATTAAATTATTCTCAAATAAAATTAAATTATATTATTTTCAAATTAAATTGTATTAATTTCAAATTAAAGAAAATCATTTTTAAAACAAAACAAATTATATTATTTTTAATTTAAATTAAGTTATTTTAAAATAAAATTAAGTTATTTTCAAATTAAATTAAGTTATTTTCAAATTAAACTAAATTATATTATATTCAAATTAAATTATATACTTCAAATTAATTTAAATTATTTTCAAATTATATTATATTATTTTAAAATTAAATTATATTATTTTCAAATTAAATTAAATTATTTTCAAATTAAATTAAATTATATTATTTTCAAATTAAATTATATTGTTTTCAAATTCAATTATATTATTTTTAAATTAAATTATATTATTTTCTAATTAAATTTTATTTTTTTCAAAATAAAAAAAATTATTTTCAAATTAAATTATAATATTTTTAAATTAAATTAAATTATTTTCAAATTAAATCATATTATTTTCAAATTAAATTATATTATTTTCAAATTAAATTATATTATTTTCAAATTAAATTATATTATTTTTAAATTAAATTATATTATTTTCAAATTGAATTATGTTATTTTTAAATTAAATTATATTATTTTAAATTAAATTATAATATTTTCAAATTAAATTAAATTATTTTCAAATTAAATTATATTATTTTCAAATTAAATTATATTATTTTCAAATCGAATTATATTATTTTCAAATTAAATCATATTATTTTCAAATTAAATTACATTATTTTCAAATTAAATAAATTACTTTTAAATTAAACTTTATTTTTTTCAAAATGAATTAAATTATTTTCAAATTAAATTATATTATTTTCAAATTAAATTATATTATTTTCAAATTAAATTATATTATTTTCACATTAAATTAAAATATTTTCCAAATAAAATATATTACTTTCAAAATAAATTATATTATTTTCAAAGTAAATTAAATTAATTTCAAATTAAATTGAATTATTTTTTAATTAAATTATATATTTTTCAAAATAAATTATATTATTTTCAAAATAATTTATATTATTTTCAACTTAAATTAGACTATTTTCAAATTAAATTATATTATTTTCAAATTAAATTATATTATTTTCAAATTGAATTAAATTATTTTCAAGTTAAATTATATTATTTTCAAATTAAATTATATTATTTTCCTATTAAATTAAATTATTTTCAAATTAAATTAAATTATATTATTTTCAAATTAAATTATATTGTTTTCAAATTCAATTATATTATTTTTAAATTAAATTATATTATTTTATAATTAAATTATATTATTTTCAAATTAAATTATATTATTTTATAATTAAATTATATTATTTTCAAATTAAATTATATTATTTTTAAATTAAATTATATTATTTTCAAATTGAATTACATTATTTTTAAATTAAATTATATTATTTTCAAATTAAATTAAAATATTTTCAAATAAAATCAAGTTATATTATTTTTAAATTAAATTATATTGTTTTGAAATTCAATTATATTATTTTTATATTAAATTATATTATTTTCAAATTAAATTGTATTATTTTCAAATTAAAGAAAATCATTTTTAAAATAAAACAAATTATAATATTTTCAATTTAAATTAAGTTATTTTAAAATGAAATTAAGTTATTTTCAAATTAAATTAAGTTATTTTCAAATTAAACTAAATTATATTATTTTCAAATTAAATTATATCATCTTCAAATTAAATTAAATAATTTTCAAATTATATTATATTATTTTCAAATTAAATTATATTATTTTCAAATTAAATTGTATTATTTTCAATTTAAATTATATTATTTTCAAATTAAATTAAATTATTTTCAAATTAAATTAAATTATATTATTTTCAAATTAAATTATATTGTTTTCAATTATATTATTTTTAAATTAAATTATATTATTTTTAAATTGAATTATGTTATTTTTAAATTAAATTATATTATTTTTAAATTAAACTATATTATTTTCAAATTAAATTTTATTTTTTTCAAAATAAATTAAATTATTTTCAAATTAAATTATAATATTTTTAAATTAAATTAAATTATTTTCAAAATAAATTATAATATTTTCAAATTAAATTATATTATTTTCAAATTGAATTTAATAATTTTCAAATTAAATTATATTATTTTCAAATTAATTATATTATTTTCAAATTAAATTATTTTATTTTCAAAATAAATTAAATTATTTTCTAATTAAATTATATTATTTTTTAATTAAATTATATTATTTTCAAATTAAATTAAATTATTTTCAAATTAAAATAAATTATATTATTTTCAAATTAAATTATATTATTTTCAAATTAAATTATACTATTTTCAAATTAAATATATATATATTTAAATTAAATTATATTATTTTCATTTAAATATATTATTTTCAAATTAAATTATATTTTTTTCAAATTAAATTAAATTATTTCAAATTAAATTAAATTATGTTATTTTCAAATTAAATTATATTGTTTTAAAATTCAATTATTTTGAAATTAAATTATATTATTTTCAAATTAAATTATATTATTTTCAAATTAAATTAAATTATTTTCAAATTAAATTAAATTATATCGTTTTCAAATTAAATTATATTGTTTTAAAATTCTTTTATTTTCAAATTAAATTATATTATTTTCAAACAAAATTAAATTATTTTCAAATTAAATAATATTATTTTCAAAATAAATTAAACTATTTTCAAATTAAATTATATTATTTTCAAATTAAATCATATAATTTTATAATATTTTCAAATTAATTTATAATATTTTCAAATTAAATTAAATTATTTTCAAATTAAATTATATTATTTTCTAATTAAATTATATTATTTTTAATTTAAATTAAATTATTTTCAAATTAAATTATATTATTTTCAAATTAAATTATATTATTTTCAAATTAAATTATATTATTTTCAAATTAAATTATATTATTTTTAAATTAAATTATATTATTTTCAAATTGAATTATGTTATTTTTAAATTAAATTATATTATTTTCAAATTAAATAAAATTATTTTCAAATAAAATTAAGTTATATTATTTTTAAAATAAATTGTATTATTTTCAAATTAAAGAAAATCATTTTTAAAATAAAACAAATTATATTATTTTCAATTTAAATTAAGTTATTTTAAAATTAAATTAATTTATTTTCAAATTAAATTAAGTTATTTTCAAATTAAACTAAATTATATTATTTTCAAATTAAATTATATTATCTTCAAATTAAAATAAATTATTTTCAAATTATATTATATTATTTTCAAATTAAATTATATTATTTTCAGATTAAATTGTATTATTTTCAAATTGAATTAAATAATTTTCATATTAAATTATATTATTTTTAAATTAAATTATATTATTTTCAAACTAAATTCTTTTATTTTCAAAATAAATTAAATTATTTTCAAATTAAATTATATTATTTTCTAATTAAATTATATTATTTTCAAATTAAATTAAATTATTTTCAAATTAAAATAAATTATATTATTTTCAAATTAAAAATATATATTTTTAAATTAAATTAAATTATTTTCATTTAAATATATTATTTTCAAATTAAATTATATTTTTTTCAAATTAAATTAAATTATTTTCAAATTAAATTAAATTATATCATTTTCAAATTAAATTAAATTATATCATTTTCAAATTAAATTATATTGTTTTAAAATTCTTTTATTTTTAAATTAAATTATATTATTTTCAAAATAAATTAAATTATTTTCAAATTAAATTATATTATTTTCAAATTAAATTATTTAATTTTAAAATATTTTCAAATTAATTTATAATATTTTCAAATTAAATTAAATTATTTTCAAATTAAATTATATTATTTTCTAATTAAATTATATTATTTTTAATTTAAATTAAATTATTTTCAAATTAAATTATATTATTTTCAAATTAAATTATATTATTTTCAAAATAAATTATATTATTTTCAAATTAAACTATATTATTTTTAAATTAAATTATATTATTTTCAAATTGAATTATGTTATTTTTAAATTAAATTATATTATTTTCAAATTAAATAAAATTATTTTCAAATAAAATTAAGTTATATTATTTTTAAAATAAATTGTATTATTTTCAAATTAAAGAAAATCATTTTTAAAATAAAACAAATTATATTATTTTCAATTTAAATTAAGTTATTTCAAAATTAAATTAATTTATTTTCAAATTAAATTAAGTTATTTTCAAATTAAACTAAATTATATTATTTTCAAATTAAATTATATTATCTTCAAATTAAAATAAATTATTTTCAAATTATATTATATTATTTTCAAATTAAATTATATTATTTTCAGATTAAATTGTATTATTTTCAAATTGAATTAAATAATTTTCATATTAAATTATATTATTTTCAAATTAAATTATATTATTTTCAAACTAAATTCTTTTATTTTCAAAATAAATTAAATTATTTTCAAATTAAATTATATTATTTTCTAATTAAATTATATTATTTTCAAATTAAATTAAATTATTTTCAAATTAAAATAAATTATATTATTTTCAAATTAAATTATATTATTTTCAAATTAAAAATATATATTTTTAAATTAAATTATATTATTTTCATTTAAATATATTATTTTCAAATTAAATTATATTTTTTTCAAATTAAATCAAATTATTTTCAAATTAAATTAAATTATATCATTTTCAAATTAAATTAAATTATATCATTTTCAAATTAAATTATATTGTTTTAAAATTCTTTTATTTTCAAATTAAATTATATTATTTTCAAAATAAATTAAATTATTTTCAAATTAAATTATATTATTTTCAAATTAAATTATTTAATTTTAAAATATTTTCAAATTAATTTATAATATTTTCAAATTAAATTAAATTATTTTCAAATTAAATTATATTATTTTCAAATTAAATTATATTAATTTCAAATCAAATTATATTATTTTCAAATTAAATTATATTTTTTTCAAATTAAATGACATTATTTTCAAATTAAATTAAATTACTTTTAAATTAAACTTTGTTTTTTTCAAAATAAATTAAATTATTTTCAAATTAAATTATAATATTCTCAAATTAAATTATATTATTTTCAAATTAAATTGCAATATTTTTAAATTAAATTATATTACTTTCAAATTGATTTAAATTATTTTCAAATTAAATTATATTATTTTCAAATTAAATTATATTATTTTCAAATTAAATTAAATTATATTATTTTCAAATTAAATTATAGTTTTGAAATTCTATTATTTGCAAACTAAATTATATTATTTTCAAATTAAATTATATTATTTCCAAACTAAATTATAATATTCTCAAATTAAATTAAATTATTTTCAAATTAAATTATATTATTTTCAAACTAAATTATATTATTTTCAAATTAAATTAAATTATTTTCAAATTAAATTATATTATTTTCAAATTATATTATATTATTTTCAAATTATATTATATTATTTTCAAATTGAATTAAATTATTTTCAAGTTAAAGTATATTATTTTCAAATTAAATTATATTAGTTTCAAATTAAATTAAATTATTTGCAAATTAAATTAGATTATATTATTTTCAAATTAAATTATATTATTTTCAAGTTAAATTATATTAATTTAAAATTAAATTAAATTATTTTCAAATTAAATTATATTATTTTCAAGTTAAATTACATTATTTTTAAATTAAATTATATTATTTTAAAAATAAATTATATTATTTTTAAATTAAATTATGTTTTTTTCAAATTAAATTAAATTATTTTCAAATTAAATTATATTATTTCCAAATTAAATTGTATTATTTTCAATTTAAATTAAATTATTTTCAAATTAAACTATATTATTTTCAAATTAAATTATATTACTTTAAACTTAAAATATATTAATTTCAAATTGAATTAAATAATTTTCAAATTAAATTATATTATTTGCAAATTAAATTAAATTATTTTCAAATTAAATTATATTATTTGCAAATTAAATTATATTATTTTCAAATTAAATTATATTATTTTCAAAATAAATTAAATTAATTTCAAATTAAATTATATTATTTTCAAATTAAATTATATTATTTTCAAAATAAATTAAATTAATTTCAAATTAAATTATATTATTTTCAAATTAAATTATATTATTTTCAAATTAAATTATATTATTTTCAAATTAAATTATATTATTTTCAAATTAAATAATATTATTTTTAAATTAAATTATATTATTTTCAAATTAAAAATATATATTTTTTAAATAAATTATATTATTTTCATTTAAATATATTATTTTCAAATTAAATTTTTTTTTCAAATTAAATTAAATTATTTTCAAATTAAATTATGTTATTTTCACATTAAATTATATTGTTTTCAAATTCAATTATATTATTTTCAAATTGAATTAAATTATTTTCAAGTTAAATTATATTATTTTCAAATTAAATTATATTATTTTCCAATTAAATTAAATTATTTTCAAATTAAATTAAATTATATTATTTTCAAATTAAATTATATTATTTTCAAATTAAATTAAAATATTTTCAAATAAAATCAAGTTATATTATTTTTTAATTAAATTATATTGTTTTCAAATTTAATTATATTATTTTTAAATTAAATTATATTATTTTCAAATTAAATTGTATTATTTTCAAATTAAAGAAAATCAATTTTAATATAAAACAAATTATAATATTTTCAATTTAAATTAAGTTATTTTAAAATGAAATTAAGTTATTTTCAAATTAAATTAAGTTATTTTCAAATAAAACTAAATTATATTATTTTCAAATAAAATTATATCATCTTCAAATTAAATTAAATAATTTTCAAATTATATTATATTATTTTCAAATTAAATTATATTATTTTCAAATTAAATTGTATTATTTTCAATTTAAATTATATTATTTTCAAATTAAATTAAATTATTTTCAAATTAAATTAAATTATATTATTTTCAAATTAAATTATATTGTTTTCAATTATATTATTTTTAAATTAAACTATATTATTTTCAAATTAAATTTTATTTTTTTCAAAATAAATTAAATTATTTTCAAATTAAATTATAATATTTTTAAATTAAATTAAATTATTTTCAAAATAAATTATAATATTTTCAAATTAAATTATAATATTTTCAAATTAAATTATATTATTTTCAAATTAAATTATATTATTTTTAAATTAAATTTTATTATTTTCAAATTGAATTATGTTATTTTTAAATTAAATTATATTATTTTTAAATTAAACTATATTATTTTCAAATTAAATTTTATTTTTTTCAAAATAAAATAAATTATTTTCAAATTAAATTATAATATTTTTAAATTAAATTAAATTATATTCAAAATAAATTATAATATTTTCAAATTAAATTATATTATTTTCAAATTGAATTAAATAATTTTCAAATTAAATTATATTATTTTCAAATTAATTATATTATTTTCAAATTAAATTATTTTATTTTCAAAATAAATTAAATTATTTTCTAATTAAATTATATTATTTTTTAATTAAATTATATTATTTTCAAATTAAATTAAATTATTTTCAAATTAAAATAAATTATATTATTTTTAAATTAAATTATATTATTTTCAAATTAAATTATACTATTTTCAAATTAAATATATATATTTTTAAATTAAATTATATTATTTTCATTTAAATATATTATTTTCAAATTAAATTATATTTTTTTCAAATTAAATTAAATTATTTTCAAATTAAATTATGTTATTTTCAAATTAAATTATATTGTTTTAAAATTCAATTATTTTCAAATTAAATTATATTATTTTCAAATTAAATTATATTATTTTTAAATTAAATTAAATTATTTTCAAATTAAATTAAATTATATCGTTTTCAAATTAAATTATATTGTTTTAAAATTCTTTTATTTTCAAATTAAATTATATTATTTTCAAACAAAATTAAATTATTTTCAAATTAAATAATATTATTTTCAAAATAAATTAAATTATTTTCAAATTAAATTATATTATTTTCAAATTAAATCATATAATTTTATAATATTTTCAAATTAATTTATAATATTTTCAAATTAAATTAAATTATTTTCAAATTAAATTATATTATTTTCTAATTAAATTATATTATTTTTAATTTAAATTAAATTATTTTCAAATTAAATTATATTATTTTCAAATTAAATTATATTATTTTCAAATTAAATTATATTATTTTCAAATTAAATTATATTATTTTTAAATTAAATTATATTATTTTCCAATTTTATTATGTTATTTTTAAATTAAATTATATTCTTTTCAAATTAAATAAAATTATTTTCAAATAAAATTAAGTTATATTATTTTTAAAATAAATTGAATTATTTTCAAATTAAAGAAAATCATTTTTAAAATAAAACAAATTATATTATTTTCAATTTAAATTAAGTTATTTTAAAATTAAATTAATTTATTTTCAAATTAAATTAAGTTATTTTCAAATTAAACTAAATTATATTATTTTCAAATTAAATTATATTATCTTCAAATTAAAATAAATTATTTTCAAATTATATTATATTATTTTCAAATTAAATTATATTATTTTCAGATTAAATTGTATTATTTTCAAATTGAATTAAATAATTTTCATATTAAATTATATTATTTTCAAATTAAATTATATTATTTTCAAACTAAATTCTTTTATTTTCAAAATAAATTAAATTATTTTCAAATTAAATTATATTATTTTCTAATTAAATTATATTATTTTCAAATTAAATTAAATTATTTTCAAATTAAAATAAATTATATTATTTTCAAATTAAATTATATTATTTTCAAATTAAATTATATTATTTTCAAATTAAAAATATATATTTTTAAATTAAATTATATTATTTTCATTTAAATATATTATTTTCAAATTAAATTATATTTTTTTCAAATTAAATTAAATTATTTTCAAATTAAATTAAATTATATCATTTTCAAATTAAATTAAATTATATCATTTTCAAATTAAATTATATTGTTTTAAAATTCTTTTATTTTCAAATTAAATTATATTATTTTCAAAATAAATTAAATTATTTTCAAATTAAATTATATTATTTTCAAATTAAATTATTTAATTTTAAAATATTTTCAAATTAATTTATAATATTTTCAAATTAAATTAAATTATTTTCAAATTAAATTATATTATTTTCAAATTAAATTATATTAATTTCAAATCAAATTATATTATTTTCAAATTAAATTATATTTTTTTCAAATTAAATGACATTATTTTCAAATTAAATTAAATTACTTTTAAATTAAACTTTGTTTTTTTCAAAATAAATTAAATTATTTTCAAATTAAATTATAATATTCTCAAATTAAATTATATTATTTTCAAATTAAATTGCAATATTTTTAAATTAAATTATATTACTTTCAAATTGATTTAAATTATTTTCAAATTAAATTATATTATTTTCAAATTAAATTATATTATTTTCAAATTAAATTATAGTTTTGAAATTCTATTATTTGCAAACTAAATTATATTATTTTCAAATTAAATTATATTATTTCCAAACTAAATTATAATATTCTCAAATTAAATTAAATTATTTTCAAATTAAATTATATTATTTTCAAACTAAATTATATTATTTTCAAATTAAATTAAATTATTTTCAAATTAAATTATATTATTTTCAAATTATATTATATTATTTTCAAATTATATTATATTATTTTCAAATTGAATTAAATTATTTTCAAGTTAAAGTATATTATTTTCAAATTAAATTATATTAGTTTCAAATTAAATTAAATTATTTGCAAATTAAATTAGATTATATTATTTTCAAATTAAATTATATTATTTTCAAGTTAAATTATATTAATTTAAAATTAAATTAAATTATTTTCAAATTAAATTATATTATTTTCAAGTTAAATTACATTATTTTCAAATTAAATTATATTACTTTAAACTTAAAATATATTAATTTCAAATTGAATTAAATAATTTTCAAATTAAATTATATTATTTGCAAATTAAATTAAATTATTTTCAAATTAAATTATATTATTTGCAAATTAAATTATATTATTTTCAAATTAAATTATATTATTTTCAAAATAAATTAAATTAATTTCAAATTAAATTATATTATTTTCAAATTAAATTATATTATTTTCAAATTAAATTATATTATTTTCAAATTAAATTATATTATTTTCAAATTAAATAATATTATTTTTAAATTAAATTATATTATTTTCAAATTAAAAATATATATTTTTTAAATAAATTATATTATTTTCATTTAAATATATTATTTTCAAATTAAATTTTTTTTCCAAATTAAATTAAATTATTTTCAAATTAAATTATGTTATTTTCACATTAAATTATATTGTTTTCAAATTCAATTATTTTCAAATTTAATTATATTATTTTCAAATTACATTATATTATTTTCAAATTAAATTATATTATTTTCAAATTAAATTATTTTGTTTTCAAATTCTATTATTTTCAAATTAAATTATATTATTTTCAAATTAAATTATATTATATTCAAATTAAATTATATTATTTTCAAATTAAATTATATTATTTTTAAATTGAATTATATTATTTTCAAATTAAATTAAATTATTTTCAAATTAAATTACATTATTTTCAAATTAAATTAAATTATATTATTTTCAAATTAAACTGTAATATTTTCAAATTATATTATATTACTTTCAAATTGAATTAAATTATTTTGAAATTAAATTATATTATTTTTAAATTAAAGTATATTATTTTCAAATTAAATTATATTATTTTTAAATTAAATTATTTTCAAATTAAATTATATTATTTTCAAATTAAATTATATTATTTTTAAAAAAAATTATATTATTTTCAAATTGAATTAAATTATTTTCAAATTAAATTATATTATTTTCAAATTAAATTATATTATTTTCAAATAAATTTTAATTATTTTCAAATTAAATTAAATTATTTTCAAATTAAATTATATTATTTTAAAATTGAATTATATTATTTTCAAATTAAATTATATTATTTTCAAATTAAATTATATTATTTTTAAAAAAAATTATATTATTTTCAAATTAAATTAAATTATTTCCAAATTAAATTGTATTATTTTCAAATTAAATTAAATTATTTTCAAATTAAATTATATTATTTTCAAATTGAATTATATTATTTTCAAATTAAATTATATTATTTTCAAATTAAATTATATTATTTTCAAATTAAATTGCAATATTTTTAAATTAAATTATATTACTTTCAAATTGATTTAAATTATTTTCAAATTAAATTATATTATTTTCAAATTAAATTATATTATTTTCAAATTAAATTATAGTTTTGAAATTCTATTATTTGCAAACTAAATTATATTATTTTCAAATTAAATTATATTATTTCCAAACTAAATTATAATATTCTCAAATTAAATTAAATTATTTTCAAATTAAATTATATTATTTTCAAACTAAATTATATTATTTTCAAATTAAATTAAATTATTTTCAAATTAAATTATATTATTTTCAAATTATATTATATTATTTTCAAATTATATTATATTATTTTCAAATTGAATTAAATTATTTTCAAGTTAAAGTATATTATTTTCAAATTAAATTATATTAGTTTCAAATTAAATTAAATTATTTGCAAATTAAATTAGATTATATTATTTTCAAATTAAATTATATTATTTTCAAGTTAAATTATATTAATTTAAAATTAAATTAAATTATTTTCAAATTAAATTATATTATTTTCAAGTTAAATTAAATTATTTTCAAATTAAATTATATTACTTTAAACTTAAAATATATTAATTTGAAATTGAATTAAATAATTTTCAAATTAAATTATATTATTTGCAAATTAAATTAAATTATTTTCAAATTAAATTATATTATTTGCAAATTAAATTATATTATTTTCAAATTAAATTATATTATTTTCAAAATAAATTAAATTAATTTCAAATTAAATTATATTATTTTCAAATTAAATTATATTATTTTCAAATTAAATTATATTATTTTCAAATTAAATTATATTATTTTCAAATTAAACAATATTATTTTTAAATTAAATTATATTATTTTCAAATTAAAAATATATATTTTTAAAATAAATTATATTATTTTCATTTAAATATATTATTTTCAAATTAAATTTTTTTTCCAAATTAAATTAAATTATTTTCAAATTAAATTATGTTATTTTCACATTAAATTATATTGTTTTCAAATTCAATTATTTTCAAATTTAATTATATTATTTTCAAATTACATTATATTATTTTCAAATTAAATTATATTATTTTCAAATTAAATTATTTTGTTTTCAAATTCTATTATTTTCAAATTAAATTATATTATTTTCAAATTAAATTATATTATATTCAAATTAAATTATATTATTTTCAAATTAAATTATATTATTTTTAAATTGAATTATATTATTTTCAAATTAAATTAAATTATTTTCAAATTAAATTACATTATTTTCAAATTAAATTAAATTATATTATTTTCAAATTAAACTGTAATATTTTCAAATTATATTATATTACTTTCAAATTGAATTAAATTATTTTGAAATTAAATTATATTATTTTTAAATTAAAGTATATTATTTTCAAATTAAATTATATTATTTTCAAATTAAATTATTTTCAAATTAAATTATATTATTTTCAAATTAAATTATATTATTTTTAAAAAAAATTATGTTATTTTCAAATTGAATTAAATTATTTTCAAATTAAATTATATTATTTTCAAATTAAATTATATTATTTTCAAATAAATTTTTATTATTTTCAAATTAAATTAAATTATTTTCAAATTAAATTATATTATTTTAAAATTGAATTATATTATTTTCAAATTAAATTATATTATTTTCAAATTAAATTATATTATTTTTAAAAAAAATTATATTATTTTCAAATTAAATTAAATTATTTCCAAATTAAATTGTATTATTTTCAAATTAAATTAAATTATTTTCAAATTAAATTATATTATTTTCAAATTGAATTATATTATTTTCAAATTAAATTATATTATTTTCAAATTAAATTATATTATTTTCAAATTAAATTATATTATTTTCGAATTAAATTATATTATTTTCAAATTAAATTAAATTATTTTAAAATTAAATTAAATTATATTATTTTCAAATTAAATTGTATTATTTTCAAATTAAATTATATTACTTTCAAATTGAGTTAGATTACTTTCAAATTAAATTATATTATTTTCAAATTAAATTATAATATTTTCAAATTAAAGAAAATCATTTTCAAAATAAAACAAATTATATTATTTTCAAATTAAATTATATTATTTTCAAATTAAATTATATTGTTTTAAAATTCTTTTATTTTCAAATTAAATTATATTATTTTCAAACAAAATTAAATTATTTTCAAATTAAATAATATTATTTTCAAAATAAATTAAATTATTTTCAAATTAAATTATATTATTTTCAAATTAAATCATATAATTTTATAATATTTTCAAATTAATTTATAATATTTTCAAATTAAATTAAATTATTTTCAAATTAAATTATATTATTTTCTAATTAAATTATATTATTTTTAATTTAAATTAAATTATTTTCAAATTAAATTATATTATTTTCAAATTAAATTATATTATTTTCAAATTAAATTATATTATTTTCAAATTAAATTATATTATTTTTAAATTAAATTATATTATTTTCCAATTTTATTATGTTATTTTTAAATTAAATTATATTCTTTTCAAATTAAATAAAATTATTTTCAAATAAAATTAAGTTATATTATTTTTAAAATAAATTGTATTATTTTCAAATTAAAGAAAATCATTTTTAAAATAAAACAAATTATATTATTTTCAATTTAAATTAAGTTATTTTAAAATTAAATTAATTTATTTTCAAATTAAATTAAGTTATTTTCAAATTAAACTAAATTATATTATTTTCAAATTAAATTATATTATCTTCAAATTAAAATAAATTATTTTCAAATTATATTATATTATTTTCAAATTAAATTATATTATTTTCAGATTAAATTGTATTATTTTCAAATTGAATTAAATAATTTTCATATTAAATTATATTATTTTCAAATTAAATTATATTATTTTCAAACTAAATTCTTTTATTTTCAAAATAAATTAAATTATTTTCAAATTAAATTATATTATTTTCTAATTAAATTATATTATTTTCAAATTAAATTAAATTATTTTCAAATTAAAATAAATTATATTATTTTCAAATTAAATTATATTATTTTCAAATTAAATTATATTATTTTCAAATTAAAAATATATATTTTTAAATTAAATTATATTATTTTCATTTAAATATATTATTTTCAAATTAAATTATATTTTTTTCAAATTAAATTAAATTATTTTCAAATTAAATTAAATTATATCATTTTCAAATTAAATTAAATTATATCATTTTCAAATTAAATTATATTGTTTTAAAATTCTTTTATTTTCAAATTAAATTATATTATTTTCAAAATAAATTAAATTATTTTCAAATTAAATTATATTATTTTCAAATTAAATTATTTAATTTTAAAATATTTTCAAATTAATTTATAATATTTTCAAATTAAATTAAATTATTTTCAAATTAAATTATATTATTTTCAAATTAAATTATATTAATTTCAAATCAAATTATATTATTTTCAAATTAAATTATATTTTTTTCAAATTAAATGACATTATTTTCAAATTAAATTAAATTACTTTTAAATTAAACTTTGTTTTTTCCAAAATAAATTAAATTATTTTCAAATTAAATAATATTATTTTCAAAATAAATTAAATTATTTTCAAATTAAATTATATTATTTTCAAATTAAATCATATAATTTTATAATATTTTCAAATTAATTTATAATATTTTCAAATTAAATTAAATTATTTTCAAATTAAATTATATTATTTTCTAATTAAATTATATTATTTTTAATTTAAATTAAATTATTTTCAAATTAAATTATATTATTTTCAAATTAAATTATATTATTTTCAAATTAAATTATATTATTTTCAAATTAAATTATATTATTTTTAAATTAAATTATATTATTTTCCAATTTTATTATGTTATTTTTAAATTAAATTATATTCTTTTCAAATTAAATAAAATTATTTTCAAATAAAATTAAGTTATATTATTTTTAAAATAAATTGTATTATTTTCAAATTAAAGAAAATCATTTTTAAAATAAAACAAATTATATTATTTTCAATTTAAATTAAGTTATTTTAAAATTAAATTAATTTATTTTCAAATTAAATTAAGTTATTTTCAAATTAAACTAAATTATATTATTTTCAAATTAAATTATATTATCTTCAAATTAAAATAAATTATTTTCAAATTATATTATATTATTTTCAAATTAAATTATATTATTTTCAGATTAAATTGTATTATTTTCAAATTGAATTAAATAATTTTCATATTAAATTATATTATTTTCAAATTAAATTATATTATTTTCAAACTAAATTCTTTTATTTTCAAAATAAATTAAATTATTTTCAAATTAAATTATATTATTTTCTAATTAAATTATATTATTTTCAAATTAAATTAAATTATTTTCAAATTAAAATAAATTATATTATTTTCAAATTAAATTATATTATTTTCAAATTAAATTATATTATTTTCAAATTAAAAATATATATTTTTAAATTAAATTATATTATTTTCATTTAAATATATTATTTTCAAATTAAATTATATTTTTTTCAAATTAAATTAAATTATTTTCAAATTAAATTAAATTATATCATTTTCAAATTAAATTAAATTATATCATTTTCAAATTAAATTATATTGTTTTAAAATTCTTTTATTTTCAAATTAAATTATATTATTTTCAAAATAAATTAAATTATTTTCAAATTAAATTATATTATTTTCAAATTAAATTATTTAATTTTAAAATATTTTTAAATTAATTTATAATATTTTCAAATTAAATTAAATTATTTTCAAATTAAATTATATTATTTTCAAATTAAATTATATTAATTTCAAATCAAATTATATTATTTTCAAATTAAATTATATTTTTTTCAAATTAAATGACATTATTTTCAAATTAAATTAAATTACTTTTAAATTAAACTTTGTTTTTTTCAAAATAAATTAAATTATTTTCAAATTAAATTATAATATTCTCAAATTAAATTATATTATTTTCAAATTAAATTGCAATATTTTTAAATTAAATTATATTACTTTCAAATTGATTTAAATTATTTTCAAATTAAATTATATTATTTTCAAATTAAATTATATTATTTTCAAATTAAATTATAGTTTTGAAATTCTATTATTTGCAAACTAAATTATATTATTTTCAAATTAAATTATATTATTTCCAAACTAAATTATAATATTCTCAAATTAAATTAAATTATTTTCAAATTAAATTATATTATTTTCAAACTAAATTATATTATTTTCAAATTAAATTAAATTATTTTCAAATTAAATTATATTATTTTCAAATTATATTATATTATTTTCAAATTATATTATATTATTTTCAAATTGAATTAAATTATTTTCAAGTTAAAGTATATTATTTTCAAATTAAATTATATTAGTTTCAAATTAAATTAAATTATTTGCAAATTAAATTAGATTATATTATTTTCAAATTAAATTATATTATTTTCAAGTTAAATTATATTAATTTAAAATTAAATTAAATTATTTTCAAATTAAATTATATTATTTTCAAGTTAAATTACATTATTTTCAAATTAAATTATATTACTTTAAACTTAAAATATATTAATTTCAAATTGAATTAAATAATTTTCAAATTAAATTATATTATTTGCAAATTAAATTAAATTATTTTCAAATTAAATTATATTATTTGCAAATTAAATTATATTATTTTCAAATTAAATTATATTATTTTCAAAATAAATTAAATTAATTTCAAATTAAATTATATTATTTTCAAATTAAATTATATTATTTTCAAATTAAATTATATTATTTTCAAATTAAATTATATTATTTTCAAATTAAATAATATTATTTTTAAATTAAATTATATTATTTTCAAATTAAAAATATATATTTTTTAAATAAATTATATTATTTTCATTTAAATATATTATTTTCAAATAAATTTTTTTTTCCAAATTAAATTAAATTATTTTCAAATTAAATTATGTTATTTTCACATTAAATTATATTGTTTTCAAATTCAATTATTTTCAAATTTAATTATATTATTTTCAAATTACATTATATTATTTTCAAATTAAATTATATTATTTTCAAATTAAATTATTTTGTTTTCAAATTCTATTATTTTCAAATTAAATTATATTATTTTCAAATTAAATTATATTATATTCAAATTAAATTATATTATTTTCAAATTAAATTATATTATTTTTAAATTGAATTATATTATTTTCAAATTAAATTAAATTATTTTCAAATTAAATTACATTATTTTCAAATTAAATTAAATTATATTATTTTCAAATTAAACTGTAATATTTTCAAATTATATTATATTACTTTCAAATTGAATTAAATTATTTTGAAATTAAATTATATTATTTTTAAATTAAAGTATATTATTTTCAAATTAAATTATATTATTTTCAAATTAAATTATTTTCAAATTAAATTATATTATTTTCAAATTAAATTATATTATTTTTAAAAAAAATTATATTATTTTCAAATTGAATTAAATTATTTTCAAATTAAATTATATTATTTTCAAATTAAATTATATTATTTTCAAATAAATTTTTATTATTTTCAAATTAAATTAAATTATTTTCAAATTAAATTATATTATTTTAAAATTGAATTATATTATTTTCAAATTAAATTATATTATTTTCAAATTAAATTATATTATTTTTAAAAAAAATTATATTATTTTCAAATTAAATTAAATTATTTCCAAATTAAATTGTATTATTTTCAAATTAAATTAAATTATTTTCAAATTAAATTATATTATTTTCAAATTAAATTATATTATTTTCAAATTAAATTATATTATTTTCAAATTAAATTATATTATTTTCAAATTAAATTATATTATTTTCGAATTAAATTATATTATTTTCAAATTAAATTAAATTATTTTAAAATTAAATTAAATTATATTATTTTCAAATTAAATTGTATTATTTTCAAATTAAATTATATTACTTTCAAATTGAGTTAGATTACTTTCAAATTAAATTATATTATTTTCAAATTAAATTATAATATTTTCAAATTAAAGAAAATCATTTTCAAAATAAAACAAATTATATTATTTTCAAATTAAATTATATTATTTTCAAATTAAATTATATTGTTTTTAAATTAATAGACAAGACTAGACAAGACTAGACAAGACTAGACAAGAGTAGACAAGACTAGAAAAGACTAGACAAGACTAGACAAGACTAGACAAGACTAGACAAGACTAGACAAGACTAGACAAGACTAGACAAGACTAGACAAGACTAGACAAGACTAGACAAGACTAGACAAGACTAGACAAGACTAGACAAGACTAGACAAGACTAGACAAGACTAGACAAGACTAGACAAGACTAGACAAGACTAGACAAGACCAGACAAGACTAGACAAGACTAGACAAGACTAGACAAGACTAGACAAGACTAGACAAGTCTAGACAAGACTAGACAAGACTAGACAAGACTAGACAAGACTAGACAAGACTAGACAAGACTAGACAAGACTAGACAAGACTAGACAAGACTAGACAAGACTAGACAAGACTAGACAAGACTAGACAAGACTAGACAAGACTAGACAAGACTAGACAAGACTAGACAAGACTAGACAAGACTAGACAAGACTAGACAAGACTAGACAAGACTAGACAAGACTAGACAAGACTAGACAAGACTAGACAAGACTAGACAAGACTAGACAAGACTAGACAAGACTAGACAAGACTAGACAAGACTAGACAAGACTAGACAAGACCAGACAAGACTAGACAAGACTAGACAAGACTAGACAAGACTAGACAAGACTAGACAAGTCTAGACAAGACTAGACAAGACTAGACAAGACTAGACAAGACTAGACAAGACTAGACAAGACTAGACAAGACTAGACAAGACTAGACAAGACTAGACAAGACTAGACAAGACTAGACAAGACTAGGCAAGACTAGACAAGACTAGACAAGACTAGACAAGACAAGACTAGACAAGACTAGACAAGACTAGACAAGAGTAGACAAGACTAGACAAGACTAGACAAGACTAGACAAGACTAGACAAGACTAGACAAGACTAGACAAGACTAGACAAGACTAGACAAGACCAGACAAGACTAGACAAGACTAGACAAGACTAGACAAGTCTAGACAAGACTAGACAAAACTAGACAAGACTAGACAAGACTAGACAAGACTAGACAAGACTAGACAAGACTAGACAAGACTAGACAAGACTAGACAAGACTAGACAAGACTAGACAAGACTAGACAAGACTAGACAAGACTAGACAAGACTAAACAAGACTAGACAAGACTAGACAAGACTAGACAAGACTAGACAAGACTAGACAAGACTAGACAAGACTAGACAAGACTAGACAAGACTAGACAAGACTAGACAAGACTAGACAAGACTAGACAAGACTAGACAAGACTAGACAAGACTAGACAAGACTAGACAAGACGTAGACAAGACTAGACAAGACTAGACAAGACTAGACAAGACTAGACAAGACTAGACAAGACTAGACAAGACTAGACAAGACTAGACAAGACTAGACAAGACTAGACAAGACTAGACAAGACTAGACAAGACTAGACAAGACTAGACAAGACTAGACAAGACTAGACAAGACTAGACAAGACTAGACAAGACTAGACAAGACTAGACAAGACTAGACAAGACTAGACAAGACTAGACAAGACTAGACAAGACTAGACAAGACTAGACAAGACTAGACAAGACTAGACAAGACTAGACAAGACTAGACAAGACTAGACAAGACTAGACAAGACTAGACAAGACTAGACAAGACTAGACAAGACTAGACAAGACTAGACAAGACTAGACAAGACTAGACAAGACTAGACAAGACTAGACAAGACTAGACAAGACTAGACAAGACTAGACAAGACTAGACAAGACTAGACAAGACTAGACAAGACTAGACAAGACTAGACAAGACTAGACAAGACTAGACAAGACTAGACAAGACTAGACAAGACTAGACAAGACTAGACAAGACTAGACAAGACTAGACAAGACTAGACAAGACTAGACAAGACTAGACAAGACTAGACAAGACTAGACAAGACTAGACAAGACTAGACAAGACTAGACAAGACTAGACAAGACTAGACAAGACTAGACAAGACTAGACAAGACTAGACAAGACTAGACAAGACTAGACAAGACTAGACAAGACTAGACAAGACTAGACAAGACTAGACAAGACTAGACAAGACTAGACAAGACTAGACAAGACTAGACAAGACTAGACAAGACTAGACAAGACTAGACAAGACTAGACAAGACTAGACAAGACTAGACAAGACTAGACAAGACTAGACAAGACTAGACAAGACTAGACAAGACTAGACAAGACTAGACAAGACTAGACAAGACTAGACAAGACTAGACAAGACTAGACAAGACTAGACAAGACTAGACAAGACTAGACAAGACTAGACAAGACTAGACAAGACTAGACAAGACTAGACAAGACTAGACAAGACTAGACAAGACTAGACAAGACTAGACAAGACTAGACAAGACTAGACAAGACTAGACAAGACTAGACAAGACTAGACAAGACTAGACAAGACTAGACAAGACTAGACAAGACTAGACAAGACTAGACAAGACTAGACAAGACTAGACAAGACTAGACAAGACTAGACAAGACTAGACAAGACTAGACAAGACTAGACAAGACTAGACAAGACTAGACAAGACTAGACAAGACTAGACAAGACTAGACAAGACTAGACAAGACTAGACAAGACTAGACAAGACTAGACAAGACTAGACAAGACTAGACAAGACTAGACAAGACTAGACAAGACTAGACAAGACTAGACAAGACTAGACAAGACTAGACAAGACTAGACAAGACTAGACAAGACTAGACAAGACTAGACAAGACTAGACAAGACTAGACAAGACTAGACAAGACTAGACAAGACTAGACAAGACTAGACAAGACTAGACAAGACTAGACAAGACTAGACAAGACTAGACAAGACTAGACAAGACTAGACAAGACTAGACAAGACTAGACAAGACTAGACAAGACTAGACAAGACTAGACAAGACTAGACAAGACTAGACAAGACTAGACAAGACTAGACAAGACTAGACAAGACTAGACAAGACTAGACAAGACTAGACAAGACTAGACAAGACTAGACAAGACTAGACAAGACTAGACAAGACTAGACAAGACTAGACAAGACTAGACAAGACTAGACAAGACTAGACAAGACTAGACAAGACTAGACAAGACTAGACAAGACTAGACAAGACTAGACAAGACTAGACAAGACTAGACAAGACTAGACAAGACTAGACAAGACTAGACAAGACTAGACAAGACTAGACAAGACTAGACAAGACTAGACAAGACTAGACAAGACTAGACAAGACTAGACAAGACTAGACAAGACTAGACAAGACTAGACAAGACTAGACAAGACTAGACAAGACTAGACAAGACTAGACAAGACTAGACAAGACTAGACAAGACTAGACAAGACTAGACAAGACTAGACAAGACTAGACAAGACTAGACAAGACTAGACAAGACTAGACAAGACTAGACAAGACTAGACAAGACTAGACAAGACTAGACAAGACTAGACAAGACTAGACAAGACTAGACAAGACTAGACAAGACTAGACAAGACTAGACAAGACTAGACAAGACTAGACAAGACTAGACAAGACTAGACAAGACTAGACAAGACTAGACAAGACTAGACAAGACTAGACAAGACTAGACAAGACTAGACAAGACTAGACAAGACTAGACAGAGACTAGACAAGAGCTCGACAAGACTAGACGAAGACTAGACAAGACTAGACAAGACTAGACAAGACAGAGACAAGACTAGACAAGGACTAGACAAGGACTAGACAAGACTAGACAAGACTAGACAAGACTAGACAAGACTAGACAAGACTAGACAAGACTAGACAAGACTAGAACAAGACTAGACAAGACTAGACAAGACGAGACAAGACTAGACAAGACTAGACAAGACTAGACAAGACTAGACAAGACTAGACAAGACTAGACAAGACACTAGACAAGACTAGACAAGACTAGACAAGACTAGACAAGACTAGACAAGACTAGACAAGACTAGACAAGACTAGACAAGACTAGACAAGACTAGACAAGACTAGACAAGACTAGACAAGACTAGACAAGACTAGACAAGACTAGACAAGACTAGACAAGACTAGACAAGACTAGACAAGACTAGACAAGACTAGACAAGACTAGACAAGACTAGACAAGACTAGACAAGACTAGACAAGACTAGACAAGACTAGACAAGACTAGACAAGACTAGACAAACTAGACAAGACTAGACAAGACTAGACAAGACTAGACAAGACTAGACAAGACTAGACAAGACTAGACAAGACTAGACAAGACTAGACAAGACTAGACAAGACTAGACAAGACTAGACAAGACTAGACAAGACTAGACAAGACTAGACAAGACTAGACAAGACTAGACAAGACTAGACAAGACTAGACAAGACTAGACAAGACTAGACAAGACTAGACAAGACTAGACAAGACTAGACAAGACTAGACAAGACTAGACAAGACTAGACAAGACTAGACAAGACTAGACAAGACTAGACAAGACTAGACAAGACTAGACAAGACTAGACAAGACTAGACAAGACTAGACAAGACTAGACAAGACTAGACAAGACTAGACAAGACTAGACAAGACTAGACAAGACTAGACAAGAACTAGACAAGACTAGACAAGACTAGACAAGACTAGACAAGACTAGACAAGACTAGACAAGACTAGACAAGACTAGACAAGACTAGACAAGACTAGACAAGACTAGACAAGACTAGACAAGACTAGACAAGACTAGACAAGACTAGACAAGACTAGACAAGACTAGACAAGGACTAGTCAAGACTAGACAAGACTAAACAAGACTAGACAAGACTAGACAAGACTAGACAAGACTAGACAAGACTAGACAAGACTAGACAAGACTAGACAAGACTAGACAAGACTAGACAAGACTAGACAAGACTAGACAAGACTAGACCAGACTAGACAAGACTAGACAAGACTAGACAAGACTAGACAAGACTAGACAAGACTAGACAAGACTAGACAAGACTAGACAAGACTAGACAAGACTAGACAAGACTAGACAAGACTAGACAAGACTAGACAAGACTAGACAAGACTAGACAAGACTAGACAAGACTAGACAAGACTAGACAAGACTAGACAAGACTAGACAAGACTAGACAAGACTAGACAAGACTAGACAAGACTAGACAAGACTAGACAAGACTAGACAAGACTAGACAAGACTAGACAAGACTAGACAAGACTAGACAAGACTAGACAAGACTAGACAAGACTAGACAAGACTAGACAAGACTAGACAAGACTAGACAAGACTAGACAAGACTAGACAAGACTAGACAAGACTAGACAAGACTAGACAAGACTAGACAGGACTAGACAAGACTAGACAAGACTAGACAAGACTAGACAAGACTAGACAAGACTAGACAAGGCTAGACAAGACTAGACAAGACTAGACAAAACTAGACAAGACTAGACAAGACTAGACAAGACTAGACAAGACTAGACAAAACTAGACAAGACTAGACAAGACTAGACAAGACTAGACAAGACTTGACAAGGCTAGACAAGACTAGACAAGACTTGACAAGACTAGACAAGACTAGACAAGACTAGACAAGACTAGACAAGACTAGACAAGACTAGACAAGACTAGACAAGACTAGACAAGACTAGACAAGACTAGACAAGACTAGACAAGACTAGACAAGACTAGACAAGACTAGACAAGACTAGACAAGACTAGACAAGACTAGACAAGACTAGACAAGACTAGACAAGACTAGACAAGACTAGACAAGACTAGACAAGACTAGACAAGACTAGACAAGACTAGACAGGTCTAGACAAGACTAGACAAGACTAGACAAGACTAGACAAGACTAGACAAGACTAGACAAGGCTAGACAAGACTAGACAAGACTAGACAAGACTAGACAAGACTAGACAAGACTAGACAAGACTAGACAAGACTAGACTAGACTAGACAAGACT